>VWZF01000181.1:1305496-1550525 GCA_013396755.1 Sclerurus mexicanus | reverse complement strand
AAAAAAAAAACATCATCTTTTATTTCATTTTTGCCTTTCACAGTTAAGAGGTATTGCTGACCCAAAACCAACCTCTATTTTGCCTGTAGCCACAGTAGTCACAATTATCAACTGGCCAACTGCAAATTCTCGGCTTTGATTTGCTGGCTGTTTCATGCAAATGTTCAACACTGTTCTAGCACAGCTGGATTCTCCATATACTTTGATTTGCTCTTTCTATGCCCTGGGTCATCTCCCCCACTGAATGCCTCCAGAGCACTTAATTAATACATTGCTGGGCAGACCCTCATCTGATATAAATCAGAGGTCGACTGTAATTTGCTTTAATAGAATTATGTCTATTCATGGAAATAAACAGATCATTTCTCTGTCAAGGAATGCAATAAGCATTTGGGCATGGCTTTCACTGCAATAATATTTGATACTAGATGTCCTTCCTTGCAATCACCACATTTTCTGTTCTGCAGTACTTCAGGTTCTTTTTAATGTGAAGCCAGTGTCACCTGCTAAGGTGCATGAGCCAAATTCTTCAGTACAGTAACAGAAGCATCCTAAAACAGAAATAGGCACTTAGAGTTATGCAGGCAGGCCACACAGCTCCATAATTAATCCTTCAAACAAAATTTTAAAAGGTTGACATGGATTTTGGTGAACACATTTTCCAGGCTACTTGGCTTGTAATAACTTTGAAACAGAAAAGGGCAAAATAGTTAATAAAGACTCAATGACTTCATGCATTTCTTATTGTCATTATTCATGACTCCCAACCAATATGCAATGCAGCTCCCACAAAGAAAAAAAAAAAAAGGAAACCCTTACGTTCCCTCCCTTGTTATTCCAGTATTGCTTTCCATCATTAGAAAGATTTTCCCGCATAAATTCCTCGCCAACATTAAAGGCCAAACCTGGAGCCACTGGGAAGATGGACTGGATCAGGGTTTTTGCAGTGTCAGACAGGGCTGGGAGCACGAAGCCCTAACGATCCTTTAGCTGTTCCTTGATGCTCTATAGCTGTCCCTGGGATTGCCTTCCCTCACTGCTCCTTTCTATTAGTATTCACATTCTCTGTGCTCAAAATATGACCTGTAAGTAGATAATAATTTAAGCAATTGAAATACATGTAATACTTTTTTTGTCTAGACTAATTTGTGAAAAGGAAATCAATATAACAAATCAATGTGTTTCACACACAGACACCTGTGTTAAACTCTACACAAGGCAGTTTTACTCTTCCTTTCCGAATCTCTCTGACAAGAGATGCTTCCCTTTCCTCTGAAACATCTGGGTCCAACTATGATTTCTAGAATAAGGTAACAGACATTTCACTCCCTCTTGACCCTCCACACCAGGGAGTCAACAGCTCGTTATGCAATGCACACATATGTAAATGGACTTTTTCCCTAATCTCAAAGCTGTCATTTTAATCCTCTTTAGCATCAGTACGAGCAACATCATATGACATTATTTACCTCAATATACAGCTTCAAGAGTCTCTTTTTTAGACAGCAAGACCAGAAGATCCTTCTGAAGAAGAGAACTAACAGAGTCTTATTGCTACAAATCACTGGATTTTTTTTTTCTAAGTATGTTAACTGCAATTTTTTTTTTTCATTTCCAGGAGAAGAAAAGAAGTAAGCTTTCAGGAAGAGTTAATTCTTCCTTTAAATTGACTTTAAAAGTATTGCAGGAAAGTAAGAGAACATTTCTCTTGATTTTAGCTACTAAATAAAGCGACTTCCACTAGAAAGAGAGATGATGTACTCAAAAGGAGCTAACAACTATATTGATAACCATCTGGGTTTGGATTTGCCATTCTGCAGGTACAGATATATATTTAAAAATTCCACTAAACAAGCTGGAAAGAGTTAAACATTTGACAAGGAGATCAAAATACTTATTTACATTATCTTTCTCCTTACCCTTTAATCCTAGAAAAGGAATCTGTTTAACCTAATGAGGCTATTCAGCAGGGCCTAAATTTTCTTCATTTATTCAGTTCCTGTAAATAAACATTGCAGGCTCTACATCGATCAAGTCCATAAAATATGAAGCAGAGGAGAGGACTCAATGATCCCTGGTGGGTTCCCTTTAACTCGGCACATTCTGTGATTCACTGTTTCGTTTCATACCAGCTGAAAGTTTCTTCTACACTCCCATTAGTGTTTTCCTGACACCAGGATCTGATGCTCAAAGAGAAATCCTGATGTCCAACTTAGTAAAAGAAACAACAAAACCCACAACTGTTTATCCAAGTAAAGTTATACATGTGAGTAGCTCTCTCTAACCAGATCCAGAGGAGCAAGGTACTCGTGCATTGTTGGTCCTTGCCATGAAGGGTCTCCAGGTACACAGCACTGACTCTGCTGTGCATCTACACACTCATTTTGTGCCCCAACCAGGGCTGGAATCACAACTGCAAAACACCAACCAAGTAATTAATAAACCTGTTTGTGCTGAAGGTCTTCCTGATGCTTTTGATAGGAAAAAAAAAATGTGGTGGCAAAAAAAGAGAGCAATATCTTAATTCTAACCCAATTGCTAAGTACTTCATGAAATACAACTGTGTCATATCCACAAGCATGGATCACGAGCAGACTAGATTTAGGAATTCCGTCATCTGCATTTATTCTCTTCATAATTTTTTAAAAAAGCTGTAGATTCTCATATTTATGATTTCATTGTGCTTTAATTCATTTACCCTTTAATAAGTAAAAAGGGTTTTGAGGGTTGGGAGTGGGAAAATAGGTTGCGGTTATGGTTTTAAATAATTCATTTCTTAGTTAAATCCAAGATATTTTAATGATTTATTAAACATTCTGCAGCAGTTGTATTAAACAGAGACCAGGAGAAATTAATGATTAGGTGATAATAGTTGGAGATCCTATCACTGTTACTCAGCTAAATTGATTTTCTTAGAATAGCTAAATAATAAAAAAAAAAAAGCCCTACATGACAAATGGCAAACTTTCATTGTTAAACACACTACATACTCTTAAATCCCAAAGGAAAAAGATATCTTTTTCCTAATTGAGAAAAAGTCAGAACACATTTTTGTTGTTATTAAACTCTTCTACAAGAAATGGCTCTCCTCTTCAGCGTAATTTATATTTCTTCAGTTATTTTTTTTTTAAAGAAAGCACTAACTCTGATATAGCCAACATTAAATTGCATATTCACTACAGTATGAAACTGCCATGTTCTCTTCACTGTCTGCTGCATCCCTCTGCACCTACAGCTAACCCAGCTTTCTAAAACATCTTCAAGTCATTATCCCTTCTGCAGCAAACTTCACCTTACGGTGCATTCTTCATAAACTTCTCTCCCTCTGAAGACAAGCAGTATAACAGCACGGGGACTGCAATGCTCAGCAAAAGCTGGGTTGGTGCAAGTCTGCAAATGACTGCTGAAGGCAGCTGAATTTAAGCAATCACAGAGGCTGGAACTGATACCCCAGCATGAAACCACCTGAGCAAGTTGATGCTATTTCCAACTCCTCCTAAGAGCTGCTCTCCCTGTATCTGGAGCAGAACAGATGCCTCAACCACACCAGTTTGCAACTTGGCCTTTTAGGTTACCTCGCTACACTCCAAGCTGGTCCGCACTCACCCCCTTCGGCCTCCCTCCCCCCTATGGGAGGAGCAGCAAGTAAAGGCCATCCAGTCCCCCCATTAAATGCTGCCACCCCTCCTTTTTTTACAGGTGCCACTTTTCCTTCCCATTAGCAATGTACCCAAGTTGGTTAAAAACAGCTGTTTAGATGGCACAGTC
Source organism: Sclerurus mexicanus (assembly GCA_013396755.1). NCBI lineage: Eukaryota > Metazoa > Chordata > Aves > Passeriformes > Furnariidae > Sclerurus > Sclerurus mexicanus. Next base: position 1,546,757 of record VWZF01000181.1, on the reverse strand, counting down.
ATTGAGAAATAGGTGCTGTAGCCACAGCCTAAACCCATGATTTTTTTCCCTAAATTTTCCACCATGACATTACAAATGTAATCCAACCACTCTTAAGACAAGTAGTACATCATTTATAGTTCAGTAACCCTGATATGTATCACCTGCTTTTCCTTGAAGCGCCCTTGGAAAAGCATCCCAATTTCAAGCAAGTTAGCTCTTCTTCAGCTGCATTAGAAATCTAAACTGGAGAAGTCACACCTCCTAGAAAGCAAGAGAGTCTGAAAAACTCTCCGATTTAAGCAAAAAAAATTAACATGTTCATTTACCAGGCTGAGCATCAAGTCAGAGGTTGCCCTCTGAATAATTACTGTCATAAGAACTTCTTAACTTCCAATTAAAAAGAAATCTTACAGAAGAGATTAGCCAGCTGCAGAGGAATAATACTCAGAAAGAAGGATCCTCCCTCAAAAATATGAAAGAACTGTCCCTTATGCTTCCTTCACAAAGAAGATGTGGCCATTAATAACTTGCCTAGTTCATCAGCACATGGAAATTACTTTTTTTAATGGAAGATTTTTCTCAGAAAACAAACTTCTTCTCAAATTTATTATACCCTATTTATATTCAAGACTAAGTTTTTGAAATCCCATCTGCAGTAAATTACTAGACAAGTAATTTGATAAAAATTCACATAGCTCTTGCATCTTAGCCTGGGTATTCTACTCTAACTCAGGCACACCTCCAAGATGCAGTATGTGTTCGTGCAGGTCTGATAAACAATAAATACAGACTAGTCCAATACCATAAAGCACTTGAAACATCTCATGGAAAGCCAAGTAACAAATGTTAGGAAAATAATTCTCAGAACAACTGCACTGAAGCACAAGCAACATGTAGCATCCAAAACGCTGAGAACAACAGTTTAAGGTAGACCTCAACTTCCAGTGTAGCCTGATGAAATGCAGCACAGGTTGTTGGGCTCCACGCCCTGGACCAGCACACCTCCTGGATTATCTGCTGTGCCCATTGATTCACTTTGGCCTTGCAGTCCTTCAGAACAGCTCCAGAGCAAACTATTGTTTTTAAAAAAAGCTGTGCCCTACTGGGGAAGTTAGCACTGTGCTATAATCTGTCAAGTAATGAGCAACACAAGCTGAGCAAAACCAGCAGGAGATGTTTGCCACTTTACCAAGGCAAACGGCAAACAATACCGAGTATTCTCAGGGCACAACAGAACTTGTACAACAATGCATCAAAAAAGAAAGCACCTGCCTGGAGACTTGTCTGCGGCAAGGTGCTCTTTTATATCTGCACAGATTTGATTGCAACCATTTTGGCCAGGCAAACAGTTCAAGTCCTAAGATGGTGTGGGCAGGAAACTGATCTCTCCAGAGGTCTCCCAGTGCAACTCTTTCATTGGTAGAGGCTAAACGGTATAAAACACAGTTCAGATGAAAACAGTTGGGACTCAGGTTTATTAAACAGGGTAAAAAAATAACAGCAGAAATATTTATTAGGGCTCCTGGAATGGGACCATACAGTATCTATCTAGAAATTGCATCACGTCCATTTTGAAATTTTGCTTGAACTCATTTGCAACTCTTGAAACAGACATGCTATGCATATGACCTGGATTTCTTGATGTTTCTCCCGGTACACTGTTTTAATAATTAATTTAATTTTGTCCTCTTTTCATAATGAGACTAAAGACTACATCCAGGCAAAACCTACTGGTTTTATTTCCATCCAACATCCATTCGAGGCAAAAATCAAAGTGTACAGTCTTGAACTTCTTTCAGCCTCTGAATCAGCCTCATCAACGTCCAAAATTCTTACCCGCCTCAGCATACCTGTGTATCCCAGCTATACCCGTGGGGACAGTGCTTATTTACTTTGCCTTTCATTATAGTAACTGCTTATTATTATCTGACCTTTTATAAGATCAAACAAAATCAGGTCTTATTAAACACTTATTTAATAAGAAAAGCTCTAACAGTCTGAGGAGAAGAAATCTGGTCTGCATGGACTTCTACAGTAGCATTCTGTAAGACTAAGTGTTCTGAATTACTTGCATGTTGGATTGATTGTAACAATAAACTTCTGCTACTTCAAATAGTTATTTTGCATCCTAGGAAGCTATTATGATACACAAAATAGCATTACTAGGGGAAAAATAATGATGAGTAATGCTTGCACCTCAAGAATTCCTATTTGGAGAACTGGACTAGAGATGACCTGTTTTTATAAGTGCCTGGTGAAACTTATGCTTCTGTAGCAATTTATTTCAGAGACAGGAGGGTGAGGAATCAATTTATAGATAGCTGTGGAGCTGGGAGGAGGAAGTAATTCAAACTCACTTGATAGGATTGCACAACTGTTTTAGTATGGTTGTTGGTTTTTTTTTGTTTTGATGGCATTCTCTTCTTTTATAGAAAAGCAAAGAGGTCACCTAGAGTAAGAACTCTTCTTTTATGAAGAAAAGTTCTTAGGATAGAGAAAAACATTTTAGGTTCCCTCCATGAAGATATATGTGTATGACACAGTATAGCCATCCCTTGGAACAAAAGCAAGCTTATGGCAGTAGATAATCCTTACCCTCTGTGACTACCTTTAAGATACTCAATCACATCAGGCAATGGAGAGCTGTCAGACCTTAGATATACCTAATCTACAAAAACTGGTATCTTCTCTATATATACTACTTTAAGCATTCAATAAAATCGGGCTATTTTCAAGGTTAAACAAAAATAATTTATGTTCAGGGTTTCTTCATAAATATACTCAAACAAGGACATCTATATTATATCAAAGCACTAAATTTCATTATGGTATATTTATAAATTTTAACTCCCCTACTCTTTGAAGAATTGCAAGGAGACATCCTTGGTGCCACAATAGCTCTCTGACAAAGTTGTTTTTTGTTTTGGTTTTTTTTGTTTGTTTGTTTGCTTTAAAAAATTGCATCTCTTTTCTCCTCTTCTTTTCTCCAGCTAAAACCTAAACATAAGCAGATGAATAACTATTCATGTTTGCTCACTGTTTCCAGTTGGGGTTGTATTAGTCTGCTCTGAACAAGATCAGAATTCTGGAAAAAAAAATTAATATTTCTGCAAAACATGCCAGTAATTGTGCTCTATAAAGGTCACATTGCAATGCTCCAGGCTGCTCCTGCGAATAAGATTACAGATGTACATATGATTAATTTACCATTTTACCAAATTTTTTTCAGCTGAAATATTAGAAATGCCACACAAAGTCAAGCAAATAAAGCAGTTATCACTTCGTTGAACTATAGACAAATATTAATGTAAATACTGGCCACACATTATCAAAACAATTGCTAAAACTTTTATGACCAAAAATTATTCCCATAGCTTCCCATCAAAGGAAGAGCATACCATGACAACAGTCACCTTAACCAGCTCATCATCTTATATGAAATGCATGGAAGGAGTGATTGTCTCGAACCCCACCCATTAGAGATAAATATATGCCCATAATTTTAAGACATACACTGTAAGCAATGTTTCTTCAGGCAGTATGTAAACAAAGAAGTTTCAATTAATTTTTCTTTTTCTTTGAAAAAAACATATTGCTGCATGAAGCCAAGGCACCGTGCTGTCACTATTGCAACAGCCCTGTCACCTCTGCACTCTGACTTGTGCTTCTCCAGGGGATGTTGAGAAGCTGCATCCTGATACAAGCCCTAAGCTAAAGTACAAAATGCTGACCCAAGTGAGACAAGGAAACATACAGACAACTCACGTCAATTTTACCACTTTTGGGTAGAGCCACCCTGATTAGCTTGGGGAAGCAGTAGGAAAATGGAATGGCTGAAGGAACACATTCAATTCTACAGGTATGACCACAAAGAAAGATCACTATTGTCATCTTCCAGTCCAAGAGAATCCACTCAATGGATAGCAAGCTTCAGACCTCAAGACTACACATTATATTAGGAAGTTAATAACCTTCCAGAAGGAGAGCTTCCAGAGGGAGAGCAGGGTGCGGAAATAGTTCTCAGGTCCAATACGTTTATATAAGCCCAAAAATACATACATCTCTGGAAGCCACATTATATACAGCAGCCCTCATCCTGCTGACAAATAGTGCCACATATGCCCTGGGAGCACTCAATGCACTGAGGAATTAAACAAGTGATGCTGCACATCCCCAAACCAGGAGCTGGTGGACACCATTTACACTTCACACTCTCATCTGCTTTTTTACTCACATAACCACAAAATTATAAAAACCTTGACAAAAACCTTCTAGCTGAACAGCCCTTTACAAAACAAATCCACAATTCCTCTCCTGCCAGGATTCCCCACTTTTTATGCAAAACACTGGGAGACAACAGGCATAATCTTAAATGCAGGCAATACAACTATCAGCTGGTACTGGAACTTGATCTGCATAGAAGACTTTTGATACAAAAAACTCAATTATCATCTCACAAACAAGCGTGGATCCAGCTCATAACCACTCAGTTTCCTTTTGCATTAGACTGACTTTTAAAATATCTTTTGTTTATGATGGCCTACTGTTCTCTCCAGATTTTGCAAAGTAATTGACAGAATTTGCTATACAATTAACTAGGCCTTTTTATTCTTTTGCTATTTATATCTTTCAGAAGTTGATATCGTAATGGAAATCTCTAGCATCAAAGATAAAGCAGCTTTACATGGTGAAATTTTAGCAATTAAAAGAAAATTGAACGCATCCACAACATTAGCTTTTGCTTAATTGCTAAGGATTCTTTCTTTGTCCATTGCAGGAGGGCTCATCTAGATGCAAATGTTTCCCCAAAGAATCAGAATGATTATTTTTATGACTGGTTTTNCTCTAAGAGCAAAAGCAGCACTATAATCTTAATTGTCCATGAAAAAGGAAGCACCTACAAAGCATGTTTTCCATTCCACTTTGGGGTTTTTTAACCTGCACTGATGACTGACAAACATATCTTCACCTCAGTTCACATTTCACTTTGTTACTGGCCTATGAAGCAATTCATTCTTCTCAGCTCATCCCATGGCTTTGTGACATTACAGCTATAATGTCAGATTTTGTCAAACCTTGAAGTGACAGTTCTGATAAAAGGTCATGCCTTGTAGGAATAAGGGGTGAAATATACAGCTTTAAAAGATATTGACTGTATAGTGCCTGTATTAGCTTGGTACAAGAATGTGAGGGACCTGCTTGGCTTGTTTAATGATATTGTGAAGAGAATGCTTTGCATTTCTGACAAGGATATTTTTATTGCCCAAGAAGGAAATAAAAAAAGGACAATTTGAAATGCAAAGGTTTATTTTAATTAGAGTAACACAGCATGCATTATAGCAAAAAACAGACTATAGCTGGCACGGCTGTGTTCTGTAAAGCAGGCAGCATATATAAGGAGTCAAAGAAAGCAATTAAGATATTGGGAAGATAAACTAAAAGATAAGCAGGAGTGTGGGCTGTTTTACCTTCAAGAATAATAGTATTCAAACCATACAGATTCTATACCTTTTGGTCTCAAACTGCACATGGCAAGGACCATAAAAATATCTGGGTTTCTGAGGACTGAGCTCACACAAAAAGCCTACACAGAGCTGCAGCAGGAACACTGTATCCACCAGTGGGGTACCACTCATGTCCTTCAAGATCTCCCAACCATTTCATCATTCTCCAAAATCAGGACTCACCAGCTCATTCACATTTCCAGAGCTCCCTATGTACAAAACAACTACAGGATTGACTTGAAAAACGTGCATATTAAAAAAGAAAAAAACCCACCAAATTTCTGATAATGATGTTTCCTCTGGACTGAAAACTGTAATTAACTTTAGCATTAACCTATGCAGAAAGAAAGAACTAGGAGACCAGCTTCAATAACCACAGTACTGCAATCTGTTCGACAAGCAGAAATTAATTCCTTACACATGAATTTACAGACTGGTCAAGGAGGTTCTGGAGTCTTTGCCTCTCTGGAGACATTCAAAACCCACCCGGACCTATTTCTGTGTAACCAGATCAGGATGACCCCCTGACTTGGCAAAGGGGTTGGACTAGATGATCTCCAAAGGTCCCTTCCAATCCCAACAGTTCTGTCATTTTGTGAATTTAGGAAGCCTTTTTCTTCAGTGAAAATCATCACTAACTGTTGGAAGAAGTTCTACTATTTTCATAAAATTTCATATTCAGAGAGATAAAATAATGGATCCAACATCCAAATACTTCATACTATCTTCAACAAGGACCAGAGGCTTATAAACTTGAAATGCAGCCCTATATTTCTATTATTTGTATATTTAAATATTCTGTATGATGTCAAAACAGCTAAACCCACTGCATTTTCACAATGAAAACTGTGTTACAGTCTCTAGACTTGGCTAACTGAACTTTTATGGATAACTTAATCTTTCCACACTGAAGATACTAACATAATTAAAGGGGTTGAAACTGGATAACCTTTAAGGTCCCTTCTAACCCAAGTCATTCTACGATTCTATTCTATGATACTTTACCAACATACAAGTTACACAGTTATAATGAAAGTGCTCTGAAAAGATCACAGACCACATATCTCAAGAACTGAGAACAGGGCTGCGGTTCAAGCATGATTTGTGACAGCATTTCCTAAGACCACTGCAAATGTTCTGGGAGACAGCAGCAAAAAACCCCACATGATCCCTACCTAAACCACAACAGACTAGAAAGTCTTCAAAACTTGTGAGAGTCCATGGCATCAGAAAAACTAATGGGATTACAAGTTGAAACCTTATGTTTTAAAATAAATAACTCACTGATTGTCAACAGGCCTTTTGGACCCTTATGAGCATTCTGGCACTCCTAGACCTGATGGATCACAGCACACCAACATGAAAATACTATTGTTCAAGTACAGCACCAATACATTTCACCAGGAAGTGGAGATCCCTCACTGCTTTAATAAAAACATTTTAAATAGCCTACTATAGTTCTCCACATAAGTTTCATCATATACAGAGCTAAACCACTGTTTCAGTCATTTAAGCAATATAAAATATAGTACAGATATTTATTTTTTAACTATATTAAGTATATGTTACTTCCAGAACTAGTATAGAGACAAGAAGTGAATGTAGAACAGCCACTGATCACACTTTCAGACCTAAGTCTTTGGCTTTCCCCTTTACAAGTATCCCCTCTGTTTACATGTCTGGAATAGATGATAAAAATTGGCCTTTTCTTATGAATTCCTCCCACTCACTTCTTGTCACCGTCTGGCAGCAATCATAAGAAAAAAATCAGAATAAAGTTTGTATTGGCAGAAAAGGTTTCTTTAATGAGAGGTTAAGACCATTCCTCAGATGAAACACCACATCAGAGAAATGGCTTTTTAAGATTGCCTTTTCTGCATTTATCAGCAAAAAAATTCACAGTAAGCTCTGTATCAGGTTGACATTTCATGGATGTTGTTTTCATTTTTCCCCTGACAAAAAAAAAGAACATTAAAATTTCACACAGAATAACATGACTACATTGAAAATAAAACATTCCCAGTTATTATTAAAATTATGAACTTGCTTATTGAAGAGACCTAGGGCAGAGCTCCAGTGCAAACTGCCTGACAAGGAGGCCTTGAGCTCCTGTGGCTTTGGTGCCAGCCGTGCCCAGAGCCTGAGCCACCCCAGCTCTCCGCTCTTCAGCAAGGACGGGGAGCAGGGGGCTTGCACCGCCCTGTAGTGGCAAACTCAGCCTGTCCTGAGAAGCTGGCACAGGACACCTACACTTGATGTACATCTCGCCTGCAAATACTAGCAGGGTACAGGCTACATAAGCATCACATGTGAAAGACATATATCCAGTGCCACCAATTAACAAGCTTAAATGTAATTACACTCAGAATAATAAATGTGTTTGAGTCTGAGAAGACCTAGCTTTCCTGTTTTAAATAGAAATGAATAAGATATCTCAACACAAAACCACATCTCGAATTACAGGCATTAGTAGCAATAGTAATTAGTTGAAAATGAAAATTAATTGAATACAGCATTGTTCCAATCCATTTATCTAATTTGATCAAGGTATCATTAACTAATTAAGCAGCAATGCTTTAATGTACAGCTTATTAAACCACAAGGTCACGTGAAGGCCACACTATCAGCAGAAAACACAGTTAAGGAAGGCTATCTTTAGAAGGGTTTAAGCAAAAGTCACAGAAGTGCACATTTACCAGGTGCTTTCAGAATTCACAGTCAGTTAAATTGCCAATCCTTATCTAGGGGTAGGAAACAGCATAATAATGCTATTATATCCTTGTAGTAGCTTTTCTCATAGAGGAGTTCAGTGCAGCACAGCAGCGATCTGGGCACACTTACTCCTATATTTCAGGCACAGTCTTCGAGCAGAGGAAGGCTACAGAATTTGCCAATAAGCTAAAACTGACTCAGGGCCAAGAACTGAGAGGAGTTTGCTCGGAATCTTTGCACAGACACCTCACCCAGCAGAGGTGGGCGAGGCTGGGCCATTACTAGACTTTATGTTTTAGCCTATGAAGTTTTGACAAGTTACACTTTTTTTAAAAAATGTAACTGTATATACAAATATATACCTTATAGAAAGCACCTGGAATTGACTCAAAACAAAGTTCTCAAAAAAGTTACAAACTGCTCTGAACTAATATACCAACTAATACACCACTAATGTGTTCAGTAAACTGCAAAAGAAACCAAGTGATGAAACTGGCTTAAGATACCAAAGTTCCATCAGGAACATCCAGTCAAGACAACTTAATTTGATCCCTTAAAAAAAAACACAACAAACAAACAATCACAACCCTTCTCCCCCTCCCCCCCAAAAAAACCCAACAAAACAAACCCAACCTAAAGTACACCAAAAAGCCTATTTCATAATAAGTGACCACTGCAGGATCTCTATTCTCAGATTTAATTTGCCTTCTCACCTTCACATTTTATCTTGGTTCTGGAGGGGGGTTTTGTGCTTTTTTTTTCTGATGTGTTGTCATTATGGGCTTTTGTTGTTGTTTGTGGGTTTCTTTTCAAGTGCTATGTTGAAAAGTAAGGTCTCAGTGAATTACACAGTCCCAATAAAACGTACACTGCAAAAGCAATTCCAGGAAATATAGGCTTAAGTAACGAAAGTAGTATGTGCCTATGACAAGTAAATTGTATGACTGTGGGGTATAGTTCAATTCTACATCAAGAAAAATCCTATTATGCAGTTCAAAAATTAATTTCATTCCCCATGGCCTGAAAATATTTTTTCTGATGTTTGAGAGAATTGTAATTGCCAAAGTACAAAACCACATCTATCTTGTCATTCACTTGGTTCTGGTGTGGGCCGAATATTATCACACACACAGCTCTGCAGTACCCTGAAGAGCTTCCTGGGAGAGCTGGGATTGCTGTCCTCTTCCTGACACCAAAACAGTTCTAGTTCATACCTTTATTTCATACTTTTTTCAGTGAGACAACTTGAAAAAGTCTTTTTGTTTATAGGACTGGCACGTATTTGTTATTTCCTTTTTTCATTAATGCCATTATATATTTTTAACTTGTGAGAGTTTTTGAGCCAGAGTGACCATCACTGAATATATTTAGCTTTAGCTGAGGAGCAAGACCAACTGTTGGATGATGCAGGAAGATCACCTTCCCTGATCTCGAGCAGCATTCCTGAGAGCTTTTCTTTTACCAGCTCCAAATGCCTAGAAGAATAAAGCTCAATAAGGGTAAAAAGAGAGCATTGGAGAATCAACAGTCAAATCTATACTCCACAGTCCATGCAAAAAGAACTAAATTTGTTTACTTCCCCTAACCTCGTAGTTAGCTTTTTTTGGTATTTGTTATAAAATGAGAGAAGTAAGGAATTATGAACAGTGTCTTTGGGTGGGAGGAGAGAATCCATCCCCAAATAAAAGATTTAAGTGCATCTTAGTGGGAAGCCAGCCACTGCAACCACTAAAAAGCTATATAACTGGTACGTCAGATAAGAGAGACCTCAGTAACTTGTCATATAAAGCAGTGGATGTGGAATGAAAATGGGAATTGCCTCATTTTAGAGGCAGATCTAAACACAGATAATGACTATCGACAGTGAAACCTGGAGAAAATAAGTAAACACTCTGGTCAAGAAAGGCACCACATACTGAGCAGACATTTCTTTGCCTAAAGCTAAGTAGTTGAATTTTAATGTTTTATTGCAATCACTAAGCCAAAAAGTACAGAAAGCAAAGAACTGAGGATGTGGAACATAATTTAATATTCAAATCTAAACACTTCTTTACACTATCAGTAACTACAGCCCTGAAAGTAATTGGTCCTTCTGTGCTTAACAGGAAATATTTCCAGCCACAAACAATTAATGTTCTGTCTCTGAATCATCACAAACACAAACTAAAATAAATTATCCAGATTTCTCCAGAATAATTACATAAAAAGAAAGCAACCAACTTGGTACAACTTTAAACAATTATCTATTTCACCTCAATGACTCTGCTCTTTACTTTAGCATCCTATCTTGAGTACAAATCAACTTTATCACTCAGATTCTAATCAGGAAATTAATTAGGAAGAAACAAGAAAGCAAATGAAAGAGAAAAAACATTGTATTGTGCATCAAACTTTTTAAACCTGACAATTACACTTTACGATTTCAATTCCATGGTAATACAAAATATCCACTTAGCTGATTGAATCATCTGAAAGAAACAGATTTAATTCCTTAAAATAACTTTAGTGCAGTGATGTATAAGATGTTTAACAGAGGTGTTTTACTTTTTCTCTTCAGGCAGTTTTGTTTCCTTAAGTGAGGACTTGATTAGAAATGACTTTGGAATAAAAAGGCAAGAGACTGATTGCCACATTCATGTTGAATGAACTATAGATATTACCTTTTCAAATTTCATACCAGAAAACAAGCTGAGAGCTCATTTAGACTGTTACTATATTTATTTTGATTTAAATGTCCAAGTCCTGGGCCCCAAAAAAGTACCCATCTTTTGCTCTTGTTTGTAGCAAAATTTCTTAATTTTTTTAACAACTTGCTGAAAATTACTGACAGTGCTACTTTTTCTTGTGCTCACTTTGCAAACTCTTGGGTCAACTTTTTTTCTTCTCAATGTTTTTTAGATTTTCACAAGTGAGTTCAATGAATAACAAGCTGTACAGAACATGTTTCCTCCTGTCTTCTATAAGCAAGAAGGTCCTCCTCTCCCCTCCAGGGAAACACAGGCAATATCCCTGCTGTGTTTCACAATCTATTTTTTTCAATACAAGATGCTGATTGGGGCTGATAATCGAGAACAGAACCTAGTCTTTAATTTACATTTTGAATTCTTGAGAATAAATTAAATTATGTTTCTATTCAAAGGGCCAGTTCATGGCTTGCAGCCCCCAGGAGCCAAAAAGCTTAAGCAAGAGGCCAGTGAAGCGCAGTCTTTGTGCTTTTTCTTTGCATAAACATGATTTTCAGTCCATTTATGAGCATCTAACTGTGGGACTGGATTTTGCTCGCAGAATAATTCATGGGAAGATTTTCCCCACTGTGACTATGTGTTTAACTACAAATAAACTGGATGATTCCTCACAAAAACATTTAAGAGCAGAACAGATATCACAGGGATTACACACTCCAGCACAAGGTTCAATAGGACAGTTTTAAATCAAACATATTTTGCTATTGTGAATTTAATTAAGTTCAACACCAAACAGCAACTGGAAATCTTAAATAGTAATACAATTCAACCTTCATGTAGTATTTGCAACTAAACCCAAGCCAGCTTGACATTCATTCAAGTGGTAACATGCTACAGTGCTGTGAAGAAGCTGAAAACCCTACATGGCTGTCTCGCATGCAGTATGTAATCTGACCGAGTTTGCACAAAACAAAAGCTTTTTCTCATCTACCAGACCAACATGACAGTATTTAGGCTCTGGTAAGACCAAAACAACTTAGTCAATTAGTTTCCGTAGGCTGCATTCACATCTGAACTGGGACCGCTGCCACCGACTGGTTACATTCAGCAAAATAGTTATCCTAAAGCTTTTAATTAGGAAAGTTTTAGAGCAAGAATCATTTAGTCATTTTTCCGGATTGATTGGCTCAATTTTAGTGAATAGGTGGTTTGGTTTTGTTTTGTTGGGGTTTTTTTGTTAGGCTGCTCTTCTCATTCTTCATTAATAAAGTAATAAATAAACACCATAGGTTATTTAATGACATAGTTGGAACATTGATTTGTGATAATTCAGCATTATTGGCTCCAATGAATTATATGGATATGGTTTATCTCTTGTTGCCATTTCCTCCAGTCATGCCCATGCTCCTGAAGGCAAGCAGACTTGTTACTTGAAGTAAATGTGTGACTTTTCCTTAACTCCTGAAAGCAATCACTACAGAACAAAAATATTTTCAAGTGAAAGCTTGATTATATTCATTAAAAAAGAAGGCAATCTCGCCTCAAATCTCACCAAAATACTTGGCCCACAAAAGTACAAAACATCTAAAGCAGTTCCTGTAGAAAAATAGCAGCACTCACTTTGGCTATTTGATTGTTTAACCTTTTAATGTATCTTGACCACTTCTCCAGTTACGGTCTGGACTCAGACTAAGATGATCCCAATAGCTCTCACACCAATTTCAAATACAGAAACTATTGTTCCTTCTAAACAGTTCTTTTTTTTGTGAATCTAAGAATAAAATAAGGGTTTCAGGGCAATTTCACCCTGAGAGATTATAAACTGTTGATTAGCCATTATCCCCATCCTCCTGCTTTTTTCATAACTATTTCCCAGAACTCAGTTTCTTTCCTCAAATATTTAACCTCTATCAGAGCATGACCAAATTAAAAGCCCTCAAACAAAGACAGCATGTTTGACTGAATTCAGCTGCCCAAACCCCACAGAATGGCCAGGACCTGTGTTTGTTCGTTAGTACTCCCTAATTTTTCCAGAGATCATGTGTACATGTAAGTAATGATTAAATACTGCTTTTACTATTTCATCAAATCACTGAGACCAGCATTTTGTGGACTCTAGAACTATTCAAGTACAGTCACTGCTTCCTATTTAAAGTCCCATTTTGAGGTTACCATTAACTACTTCCTATTTGCATAATGCAAGTCCAGTACACTCTGCACAATTTGTTTATTTAAGCTGTATTACAGTTAATGTTTAATATCTCTTATGTCTATGATCTTACTTAAGTACTACTTTTAATCAATTTGCCAAACTTGGAAATGAGTGAGAGTATCTTATCAAGTTAGACACTACTGTCCATCAAAAGTTCATACCAGTGGTCTCAGGTCTATATCCTCTCAATGGTGTTCATCAAGGACCTCATTACACACATTATTTTCACAGTCATACTGGCCAATTCCAATATTCAGGTAAATAATCCTGTTTGCCCTTACAAAATCCAAGGGGAACATCAGTCTTCTTCCAGAATTCCAAAGCCTGACTGCCCAGAAGCTCTGGGGTAAAGAAACAAACATAAACCAACCAAACAAAAATCCATCAACAAATAACAACAAAACAACCCAAAACACCAACACCATCATGAACATGCAGTTCCAGAAGATTCCTTTGGTGATTCTTTAAATCCCTGAAATACCTGCTATCTGCATCTGCTAATAGGAAACAACTTAACTTTATCAGCTGCAATTCAGCATCATGAATCAGTCATTCACTTGACTTGAGTGAACTTTGTTACTGCCATATGCTAAGAATATATCATTACTTATCACATGCTTCCCCCTTCAGATCAGACGTTTATATTCTTATAAACTGTCACCTATACTGCTACCAGCAGTTTGACCATGTTTGACAGCAAAATTGTAATTAGGATTTCATCTGTTCCCAATATACTTAGAAACAACATTTTACAGTCTAAGTGCTCTTCCTGGATTCTTTACAGTGCTATCTTGCTTGTTTAATCACTATGGAGAACTGATACAGGAATGAGAAACCAAACAAACCTACACAAACAATAAGATGTGCACTTTTAATAAGGTTAAAAAAAACCAACAGAGGTGTGCTATAGGTGAGCGTGAGGGTGTACAAAGCAGGAATTACCAGTAGAACATGAACTGAGAACCATTTTTTGCCTTGACAAACCTGTAACCAGATCCCTGCTGACTACAACTATTAAGCTCAGAGGTCTTAAATATATTGATGAGGCTTCCAGAAAAGTCTAAGCAATGTTAAAATGCAAGGGCAGATATTAAATGGATTTTCAGCTTCTAGTAATGAGACTATCACAGATTGAAGCCAACTTTTGTTGTTTCCTCAACACAAGTCACAAGTGGACTTTTTTACAAGTCACTTTTGTTTTACAAAAATAAAAAGCAGACAGCCAAAGTAACTCCTTTTTCAAGCACAATCACAGATCTGTGAAGGATCTTTGGCCACAAGACTGTTTCTATTAGATTAATCATTCTGGGCTCAGAATCCAATCACTCCAAAGGCCACATATCTGCACAGTCATATGCAAAATTCAGCTAAATCTGTGAAAACAGAACATACCCAGGACTGGCATCAGAAAATCCTCTACCAGGATCTGTCTTCCAAGCAGGAACCAGATTTGGATACATTTAGGAAGGAAATTGGACTGTGAAATAATTAAAACCAGCCCTCCCTCTCACAGCAGGCTGAAGACAATATGCAGAGACAAAAGGCAGAAAATCATAGTTTATAAACTTTATTTCATGTCAGCATTTAAGAAAAATACTGCAGATTGACAACTACCACCATTTCAGGTATTTAGCCTCAAAGCAAAAAATAAGCCTCCTGCACCCACCACCCCCCAGATCTACTGCACTCAGTCTGTTCTGCTCATGCCTGAAATGGCACTTTATGACTCAGTTGTGGAACAAAGACCAGCTGATGCCAGTTCAGGTAGGATGAACATTTGGCGCTTCTCCTGATTTATAGGCACAGCCTGTTGAGCTGAAAGGGACCTATTGCTTAGCATATGCTGCATCCCACCACATCACAGCACACATAATTGTGTATAAATCTGAAACTATAAAGACTTTGCAAAAAGGGGGCAAGGCAATACAAGACAGATCAGTCTGATTAGCTCTCAACCTTCTTTTTCTACCACAGCTTTAATGAGTTCCCTAGCAACCTGCCCAGGCTCAAAGTAGGGCAGGGAGAGAGGTACCCAGAAAGAGCACTGGGTATGATGTATCCAGGAGGCAAAGGAAAAACAGAAGCACTGGAAAGAGAGATAACAGTTCTTTGCATAATCAGCTTCGTTTGAGGAAGATGAGATTTCTCAAATATGTGTCCTGTAACAAGTACATATGTTGGCATTACAAAATTTTACAAATTCTATTCACATGCTCTCATCCTCTCTCCATCAGTGTATTTAACTCATCCACATGTGCATCACTGTCCTAATTTTTTATTAATTCTTACAATCATTTTTTCCATGAAAAACTGTATTGTATTCCAATAATGTTAAAAATGATCCAATTTTGCAGTGCTGAAGAGTGAAATCATAGATTTTTCTAAAGGTTGTGTAAAACATTCAAAATTACCATCTCAGCCACTTCTGTGGCAATTTACATCCAGGACAAACAGCTGCTATTTATGAGCTAACGAAAGCAACACTGCAAACACAAAGAACCCTATCTTATTTGACTTGGAGAAATCACTAAGCCATTCTCTCACAAAATATAATACGTTACCTCACCACAGGTAGAGTAAGTTCTCTATTCACCACTGTCAGAGCAAGTAGATTTTGTGCATAAGCATGGCAAAAACCTATGAGTTTAATGTAAAAACTTCAATTCTGGTCTTAAAAATCAAATTGAAATAGTAAGAAGGCTTATTGCAGACCCCTTGCACATATACTGAGAGCTGTAAGGCATAAATGAAGTCCTGTCAACCTAGAAAAACTATTCATCTCTTCATATAGACCCCTACCAGTGCTGTAAGAATTACTAACAACTCGCAGGGAAATAAACACTGTGCAAGACATTAAGCTACTTCAGAAAGGAAGCTCTGGCACCAAATGAGCAGAACATTTATCTGGGTTAAAATACTCCCATTGAATACATTTATTGCTAGGTCTGATGAGAACAGGGGTTGATTTCAGGGACCTAATGTTGCCTAAACACAACAACACCCCGCAAAGGACGCTCTGTAATGTGCTGGTCTGTGGCAGCAGCCACAGGGGCCAAGAGAACTGGCTTGAGCCACAGCAGGTGGTCAGGCCACGCCAGGCTCCCCCAGGAACACTGACCAGAGCACTCTGTGCTGTATCACTGCCCTGAGCTAGTTTGGTTCAGCTGTCCCAGGTGACAGCAAGATATGGCCAAAGGAGGCCATTGCTTTGCTCATGTGCAAGCCAAGGACAACAAGCTTTTACGTAATCTTCCAAACGATGCTGTAAATTTGCACATTACCCATAGACTTCCTGCATTGCCTGGAGTGGCAATGGAGTTTCCAGTGCCTTGGAAAGCAACCCAGAGAAAGCTATGGCACATCAAAAGCAGAGAAAGAACAGAAAGGGGCCCACTTTTATTAGAAACCAGATGTTTTGAGAAACATCAGCAACTTACTCTAAACACCTATGCTTTGAAATCATGAAGGGTTTCTTAAGGAAGGAAATTGTCCTGTCAGATGTGTCCCCTTCTCTATGCTCCTACTAGGAATCATTGGCAGTACCTCATTTAGCACATTACTGCAGGAGCGCAAATTGCTGTATAGAACCCAGCAACAACAAATCCCCAGCAGCACTCACAGATCCAATGTATCTGGCCCACGCTTAAGAGACGTATCATGTTGTAGCTGCTGCTTCTCAGAGTTCAAGACACTTTCAAGCTGACTCATCTTTTTCAAGCCATAAAAATGCTACTCCCCCTAGCTCTGCAACAGAGACCATAAATACAAGGGGGAAAAGCAAAACAAGAGGAATGCAGGAATTATATCTCTTCTGAGCAGCACCAAGTCAGGTGTCCAAGTCCAGGGTTCACTTGTAGTAAAGCAATGCAATAACCAGGCAGAAACTCAGGATAAGCTTTACTGATTCTGCTGAAATACCAGTGACATAAAAAGGAAAAAGCTTGTGTTTAGTGGAAGTCTGCCATGTACCCTCATTCTTAAAAAGAGGGTAAAAGAACTGCCTGTTTGAAACTACCAAAGCCATCTGTGTAGCCAAGTTATACCGAGGAAAAAAAATATACCAAAAAAACTAGGTGTAGACTGAAGATCAATAAGTGCATGAGCATGGCTAATGACTGAATAAATACTGCTGAAAAGCTTGGAGGGAAATTTGGAACAGGGCTCAGAATTCCTGGTTTATTGGTTATGTATCTGTAAGACTGTGATATGCATCTCAGTGGCAGAGGCAGGTTTTTTTACAAAAAATTAATTAAACAAATGTTTTTAGGCACAGAAAATACAGTCTGTGTAATGAACCCAGATCACAGCCATTTAAAAACATCTAGAAATCATTCTAGAAGACTGGTGCAAGCATAAATTCAATTTAGAAAGTGTGTCATTCCAACCAGCTTACTTAAAATTAATGAATACAACTATATAGCCACTGAAAGCCAACTCCTAATAGTAAAAAAGAAGCATGATAGATATCAGTGAATTCGGAAGCATTAGGAACATTTCACTAGGAATGTAAGTTTTGTTACACTTCTATCTCTGGATTTTTAAAATGTATTTTTTCAGTAGAAAGATATCCGACTCATTGCAAGCCAGAAAAGAAGAGCTGGACACAAGAATTACTTTAACCCAACTCCTCATCTTTAGCCCTAGAGCCAGGGCTGCACAGACACCCCATTTCCAAAACTAGATCTCAGAACCTCACTCAGGCAGAGGCTCCTTGCTGTGACCACCCTTGAGACCTCCAAGCAGTTCAGTCCCTGCCTCAGCTGTGGCCCACTTACAGATGACCTTTTCCATGGCCAGCCCAGGTTCTGCAGGACATGCTCACAACACCAGGATTTACACAGGACAGCAGTACAGGGGAAGGAACACCAAAAAAAAACCCGAAATAACAAAAATCCAACTCATGCTCACACTCAGTACTGCAATTCCTGCCCTGAAAGCACCTGGTGACTTAAGGAAATGAAAAGCAGGACCATAAGAATAGCCAAGTGAAAAAAGCTGGTAATTCCATCTCATTGCTCACAATACTGGATCTCTTCTATACCACTGGAGAACCACAAACCAGCTTTGTAAGTGTGTCTGCTGAGTGAGACCAGAGCAATGTTTTTTTCTACTAGATTCAGAAGGGATTGAGAAATTTGCATTTGCATTCACCTATTTCTAGTCTGACTTCAGGGAGAACATTTCATTCTGTGGCAAATGTCAAGCTTCTCTCCCCTGGAACACTAAACTTGCTTTTAAAGTATCAGATGATTGGGTGGTTTTTTGAATGCTGTAAAGAAAAAAGCATCAACTAAATTATTAAATAGGTTGGAACTGTTTCTTGCCATGTCAAGACTAATGAAGCAATTCTCTGCAAACCCTTGTGGAGATTTAATGGTGAGGAGAGCAGAGTTTTCTGACACATCACAAATTTTCAAAATGGAATTAAAAATCATATTTGGAAAAGGAAATACAATAAAATTATTAAGGTCAGGTTCACATGGAAGATTTCTCATTCAACAATTAAACTTGTATTAGCAATTAGAGTAAACTAGAGCTGTAATTAATATTTTCTGAGGTACTCAAAGAGGTAGCCAAATATTAGCTCCAGACTCTTAGAAAACACTATTTTTCTGCAAAGCTTTCCTTTCGTTTTACAAAGCTATGAATAAATACTGTAGAATGTTACACAGAAAGGCTTCTTGATAACACCTTATTTCTTGGTAGACCTAAGTTTCATCAGACTTCTTTAAATTGTATAGCTGGTATGTAAGAAATGCAATTTTGAACTGAAAAGTCAGACAATGGTTGAATAATTACTCTTACTTTCTCTGTTGAGCTTTGTTGTGTAATCTCTTGACTGGATTTGACACATTTTTCATTCATGCAGAGTAGTTTGCAACATTGCACATAAAGCAGAGCAAGGAAGGCCAGATCCAGATGAAGTGCAAACTCTCAAGACAGGCTTAACCCATCAGCTGCTTCATGCATTTAGTTTATTTGGGGATGAACCAGCTGTTTTTCAGCTGCCCCTCCACCAGAACTGAGCTATTTTCAATCACTGTAAAGGATTAGGAAAACTTTGCCTAAGTCTACTAAAACTACAGATGGAAAAATCTAGCCAAATAACTCAAAGTGGAGGAATAAGGAAGTTAAAGAGATTTCTTGTATTTTACTATTCATAAAACCAAACTCTTTACAGGAGAAGCCTTGTCTTCCTGCAAGTAGGAAACATGCCAAGTTAATCTCATTTATAATTTAATAACTGAAGGAATTAGTCTGTGCTCTAATGTAACTGTATTAAGTGGGTAGATTGATATTCTAACACAGCCATTTACACCATAGTAACTTCAGAGACCATTAAAAAAATAAGAGGGAAGTTACTCTGTCTCTGCAAACATACAGTCTACTAATAACCATGGATAGCTTTGCTTAATGACTATCTTTTATAGCAAGATGATATTTTCCACTAGAATTCCCAAAGATCAACCCAACAGAAAAAACTGCTATTTTTTTAAGGAGGTCCTAATTGTTTATTTCATTATTAACAAAAATAGACAAAAAACCCCAGTAATATTGGTCCAATGATTGCAGGCAAACTGTGTACCTAACTTTAATGCCTTGAAAAGTGCAACCAAACAGGTATTAAGGCCAAGTGTAACTTACATAAAGATTTATTCTAATTGCTTACCTCTACCTATAAGCTACCTAAGCTCAAGTTTATGATAGACCAAATGAATATCTGTTTAGAATAACCTCCTACAAAAAGCTTGCTGAAGAGATAAAATTCAGAGATATTTAAGGAAGAATTGTTGTTTTTCTTCCACTGTGTTCAGAGAAAGACCACAATTCTGGGCATATTCTTTCTAAGAACAATTCCACCACTTACCATTTATATCTTCAACAACCCAGATCAAACAATTTTTCAGCTAGTGTCTTATGTCTCAATAAATGGTCAAAGGTGTCAAATTTTTCCTCTTAGAGAGTCTCAGAAAGTGTATTGCCCAGGCTATATACACATACATGCTTACATTGTATTTTCTCAACACCAGCAAGACTCTGGTCCTGGGTATTTAACAACCAAACAGAAGAACACAAAGTGTACCAGCAAAGAGAAATCCATAAACAAGCAGTTGCCAAGCATGTTACATCCTTGGATATGACCAACAGTAGAGCAGGCAAGGCACAGTAGTTAATTTAATAATATAGATACCATTAGTACTTAGACAGCTGAGCATCTAGCACTCAGCCAAGCGCTACTGATGTTCTACCACTTAAGTGTAGGGACTTCCCACTTCCCCTACCCACCCAGTCCAGGAACAAAAACACGCGAGCCTTTGTAACGGTTTGCACTGAAATATCTGGCATGCTTCTAATTCATAAATGTTTGCCAAATAACATGTATGAAGAGATATCTTAATAATAACTGCAGCAGCTGTTTGGTATCTTAGGACATAATAGAGAAACAGTGAGAAACTATTTGTTATCATTGTGTTCCAAAATGAGAGTCGAGACAAAAATAATAAAGGCACAGTTTATGACACAGCCTACAAACAAAAGGATGTCTTTCAGAGCTTTAGATAAAAAACATGTGGATGCAGCAATCCAGAGAGGTAGCGTCCTTAAATAATCCAAGCAGTCTAGCAACAAATCCAAGCCAGCTTTTGAATATGTGTTTCTAAGTGTCTGAATGCAGAAGCTGTTGAATTCTTTTTACATTCAGGTTGTCCCCATGGACACGAACATCAGGGACAACAAAAGCCATCGATGTGATCCTAAATTCACACGTAATCTCTCAGCTAGCACTTTCAGCGCAGCCAGCTCTTGCAAGAACTGTAATGCACAGGTCTAGAAACAGGTTTAAAGAAACATTCTACCTTCATTTTTCATACATAAAGGAAACCATATCTGAGGTTTTGTTCCATTTTCCTTTTCTCAGGTCACAGAAATCAATGACAGCAACCTCAAAGGCAGAGTAAATATGATTCCAAACTTGTGACTCCTTTCAGATACTGGATAAAAACCAGCTACGATTTCCACTAAGTTTATATTTTCAAATATCTCACAAAAAACCAGTCCAAGTTATTGTTAAAATGACATGGTCAAGAATGATAGACCTAAATTAGACTTGCCTGACATGATCTGAACTATTGATTCAGGCACATGCACCACATTTTAGCAATGAAATGCACAACTCCAGCTCTTTGAAGTGTTTCATAAAACATTCTCCACAATTTCAGTTCTGTCCTGCCTGTTTGGAAGACAAAAGTTCCATACAAATGGCAATAAATATTTCAGTTTCGCAACCATGATGAGAAAGTATCACCTCATCAAGTTTGTCCATCTCACAAAAGAGCAGTTTGGAGTTTACAGAACTCCCAAGCCCGAGAATGTATTGCTGTCTTGAATACAGTTCAGTTCCAGGCATTGAAGAGTAGTTTCCCTTTCTTTTGTTGCATATTTGGGAGGGAATTCAGTGTGCATGTAGGAAGGCACCACTTGATTGGGCGACTGCAACTGTACTGTAGCTTTTAAGTAGAGAGGCTTCAGAAAAACAGATTCCTTTGGGGAGTTCCTTCCTCCCATTTCTATACATAAAAGGTGCATTTTAAATAAACTCTAAAAGCAAAGACATTTTCCTCCTATACAAAAATATCTACATTAGACAGAAATCCACTCACAGCCACACTAATGGCAACCCACATTTTTGGTGATTCAGAAATGCCACGAGATACTTTTTTTTCCTACATAAAAGTTGCAAAAGGAAGTTCCAAACAGTTGTGTAACAGTGAAACGTAACAGTGAAATGGCATTTAGGCAGCTGCTAAGATTTAACCTCACTTTGAAGTCACACAGTTCATGCAGAAACACAGAAATTTAATAACCTATCTCCAAGTGGAGATAATGCCACATGGGCTTCCTCAAGATTCTGTGAATTATGATCAACATAAGAAAAACACTACATTCAAAAGGTCCTTGAAAGCCATCAGCCTTGAAACAGAAGATAGCACCCATTTTATATGCTTTCCTCCAAAAGGGGAGCAGCCAACAAAGAGACATATGCTGCAAGTCAAATTCACCACATGAAATGACAATTTCATTTACATAAAACCACCATTACAGGGTTTTAATTAGCACTAATGATTGTTTGACTCTCAGAAAAATCCAAAATATGGTAGAAAGCAAGGAAATACAAGTAGGGAAAATATAGTATGCACTGTAATATGTTCTTTACTCATTTGACAGGTATAGCTCAGTGTTTACTGTATTCCATAGCATGATCTGCTGTGTTCTGCAGAACACTTTTTTAAAGTGTAATCAAATTCTAGTGCCATTATTACAGTAATCTGTATGCTGTAAGAGCCTCTAGTAAACTCCCACTGGCAAGCATTTGAAACTACTACATTTTGTTTACACGGTACTAGATAAAATACTACTTGGGGTGAACCTGATGGATTTAAGACTCCATTCCCCATGCCTCAAAGCAGCTCAAGTTTGTAGCATTTCAGTAGGTAATTTCAAAGTCATCACTTTGAGTTGCTAAAAAAGGCTGAGACTCAGGTCTGAAGGGAGTGAGGCTACAGCAATGTGTGATCCTGTAGTCCCCACTTGGGCAGTGAGGTTTCAAACAGTGTGTTTGAGACTCAGCTGTAGCTGTTCCCAGGGAAGGGGGATGCTGTGCAAGGCAGCTGGGGCAACCTCACCACTCACTGATGCTGAGAAGGTCTCTTCCCATCACCCAGCCACACTGTACTTTGGCACTGCCTTTGGCCAAGCCTATTTACTTCACTAAACACCAGTTCTCCCACTGGACAGTTTTCTGCCAGTCTAGTGAGGCCTGGGCAGGCAGGCAACAGAGGCAGACTACAGCCTTGGAATTTGGCCTACTCAATCTCCCAAGACTGAAATAACAAACAAAGTAAAGCCTGGAATTTAAAGTACTACACACCTTCGCAAAAAAGGCATTTGAATATTGCAGTTGATCAGAAAAGCTTTTCACAAGATTGGTGAAGGGTTTAAATAGAAGAATTGTATGCCTGAGTTACAATTTCAAGCTTTTGATTTTACAAGGACTTGGTCTGCCTTAAAATACAACAGCCTCCAGGGATCACTACCTGCAATTGTCAAGCAGAACAAATGTAGCTCCTCAGGGTTTCAAGCTGTTGTATACTAAAACCACAAAGAGAAAGGGTCTACAAGTATTTTCAATCAGAAATAGTTTGCTTTACCTCTCTTTCCATTTTTTTAAGCCTGTGAAGACACTAATTAATATCAGTCTCAACCTCCCCTCTCCTGACAACACAGAAAGAAGGAATAAATCCACCAAGAAATACAGGCATTCAGTTTTGATTATCTTCCCCCAACAGCGGTTTTACACTGCTGTTATAACACTGCTGACTTGCATTCTGTTCTCTTTGAATTCAGCAAAAATCACATCATCATGGAATTTATGTCACTGGCAAACACCAGATGCTAACCTATCGCTTCATGTTTTAAAAATGTTTGAGAAGCATATATGACAGAAACCTATTTCTTAAGCAGTACAAGTTTGAAAACTGCTTCAAACCAAGCAAACTCAAACTCTCTTACAACTTAGTAAAAAAACATTCTGTGGCCATGAAGAAGACGTAGGCCAAAACTTTCCAGACTTGGACCTTAAAAATGACAAAAATCAAACTAAGTGCCATATGGCAAGTTGACACACTGAAATATAGTTTGCTAATCAGGCTCTTTTTTCCATTCCAACCCACCTCCTGGTGTATTTTTGATTGTGCCTCATCATCAGCCTTGGAAGACTTTGCAAAGCAAGGTTGAACACAGTCAACGCCCTTTGATAGGGGGACCAGTGTCCTCCCAGCCAGGACAGCACATCTCATGCTCAGCCTTCAAGGAGACACTGCTTTTCTTGGAGCTCCAGGGCCACAGGTCATCCTGAGAGTGCCAAAACCACCTGGCAGTACAGTGACCCTCCTTTCTCCCGTATAGGTAACAGCTGTGCTGCTAAACTTAAGCCTCAAGTGATTGCATTAGTCATAATTAGAAAGATTAGCTCTCATGCACTAAGGCCATCTCAATGGCAATACAAGAAGAAAATATTGTACATGAATATGGAATACTCAAACTGAAAAAAACTAAGTCAATGAGTTTAAAATATTTAAAATGCATTTCTCCTAAACTGGAAACTTGTCTGAAATTTCTGCTGAAAAAATTACTCTCACAAACCCCTTTTTTATTTCCTATTCCTTTTCCCAAAAGCAAGGCTTGAACATAATTTGATTTTTACAGAATTCTACTTTGAATTGAACATTGGAAATTACCCTTGTGAAAAAGCCAAGTGGTCACTGAAGTAATAAACTGGTTTGAAATTAATTCACAAGATCACTGGAATCCAAGCATTTCCTGTTCTGCTGGGCAGAAATAAGAAAGCAGTTTGGTATGAAAGGGAACAGAAGAAAAATGGCAATCAATTTCTATAGCAGAAAGTTAAGGATAAGTAGATTAACCCAATTCTAGTCTTCAGCTGCGCGATGAGATGAAAAATATCTGTTGCTTGCAAGAAGCTCAAGGACATGAAGTAAGGCACAGAAATTTGTTCTGGAAAACAAGTATTTTATTCCTGCACCTGCAGTACTGTCTTGCCAGATACACAGACTTGGCCAACCAGATGTCTTGCCTATTGTGCCAATTTGGTAACCTAGTTACAGTATCAGAGATCCACTTGAAAGACAAAGGGAAATACTGCTTTTTCCAGGGGGAAAAAACCCAAAGCTAATTTTATTAATAAAATCAGTAGTATTAAAGTAATCAGTACTGGCTTTTGTCAAGAACATATCAGAAGTAGACAAAAAACATTTGCACAGTATGTTTTATCTATTCCCAGTGTAGGAGAAAGTTCTGAGAAAGCTGTTTCAGGAATATGTCAGAGGCTTGAATTTTACTTGGGGCTATAACACAGGTTACACATCAGAAGAGATTTATATATCAATTGGGTACATAAGTCAGTGTGTACCAAACAGGTTGTCCCCATATTCTGGTGATAACCCACATCAATCACAAACCACAAATCTGACCCACAGACTGAACTTATGTACAGATTTAATTCATCATTCCTCACTCAAGCCCAAAGCAGACATGGTGATGCTAAGTTAACTCTCATGGTCAACAACTGGGCTGAAAAGTTTATGTTAAGGAAAAAAAAAAAGTTACTTTCATTATTTACCCAGCAGAGCCACTCAGTTGACTGGACTAAACTCCAAGTGAGCCAGCTTGCACCAAAGATAATTGCTACCAAGCAGAAGCAGGGAAGTCAAGGTCAATATTCTCCTTTGCCTTAAAAATCCTCATGGAGAGAACAACTACAGCCATGGCTATAGTCCTGGGAACATAATGCTGGAAGAGGATTTCAGTCCCGGTCATGACTCTTCCTCATGATGGTGAACAGAAATGTAAACAAGCACTGAAGTTCCAGGAGGCAGAGGATCCCTCAACCCTGTGGAGCTTAAAATATTCTTCCACCCATGCAAAACTTCTCTAAATTAAGAAGTAATTCTAGTTTTAGACAAAGCTTTTCATAATAGTTGTCATTTTTATGCATTCTTAACTCACATTCAGAACAACTCTTACTCATGTTGCCTTTTCACTGTTTGCAGTGTCTCTACTCAGCCAGCAGTGTCAAAGAAATCATCATTTTTCAAACAGTGGCAGCAGTAGTAACACCAATTTCTTGTATCAAGAAATGGTCAACTTGATTAAGAAATCCTGGTTTTCACCAATTGATGGTATAAACCAAGAAAAAACTGCCATAACTACTTTGGGACAGTTCTGTTAGCACAGATAACACAACACTTTGAAATTAACGTCAAAAGAATTAATCAAAAACAAGAATAAAGAAGTGGTTTACATTGTAAACTTATTCAATTTACAAGTTAGAAATATGACCACTAATCTGGTCTCTCAGGTTCAGTGTATCTAATCAATGCTGCCTTTACAAGCTCTCCTCCCAGCAGACCAGTTGCTTTGATACACTCGTTTCAGAGCTGATGCAGACCTTAATAAATTGCTGGAATGTCAATAACTGCGGGCACTAATTGGTCAGTTAGGACCACGCATTTGCACAGCTCTCAAGCAGTTCTGTTTCTGTTACTCCTTAAGTTCCTCTTCCAAATGTTATGTGTTTGCTTTGCGGACATGAAAAGGATGAGGTTGCTTTTGTGAACTCTCAGTATTTCATTCACGAGCCCTTTTTATGCAGTGATTCTACACCTGACAGCAGGCCCTAAAGCCATCATACACACTAAACAATTACAACAACTCATAAAAATAAGCAGTGCATAAAACGTAACAGAAGAACATTACCTTACAATACTTGACACCCTCAGGGGATCCATTTTCTTTTCACAAACACATAGTTCCCTTTGACATTAATGGGAGCTACATGAATAAGAAAAAAGTAATAGATCCTTTGCTTTAAAAACATATTAGTGCCAAGTGGGTATTGGCAACCTGCTTAGCCCAGGTGATTGGTGGTGGGCCTACCTAGGGAGATTTACCTGCAGGCTGCTGGTTCATATTCCAACACAGCTGAAAACTACAAGTGTCATTACTGCTCTGAAGATCACTTGCTGATTTATTGTCATGGTGCACTTAACATTCACTTTTAAGGAAGAGCACTAATTGGGGTATCTTCTGTAAAGTGGTCCTTCCAGTGTGTTCAAACACACTGGTACACTCCAGTGCTAATTACAGCAATACAATTCATACAGTGCTGGTACAATTCTCTGCCATTGGGAAATGTGCAGTAAATTAGAGAAAAACTTTTAAGTTTTCAGTGCTGAACACAGATGTAATTAGATGCGGCTCATTAAAAAAACAAACCCAGAACTACTTTGTATTTTGAATTTTCCTTCATGTTCTAGAAAATAATTACACAAAAACAAAGGTAAGTTAAACAAACAAAAAGGTTATACTATTGCCATCAACTGTTACAAAAACCCAGAAGTATTTATGTCTATATTTGGTAACAATTATAGAGACCAACAGTCTCATAACATACTTCAGCTGGTATAGTAATGCACCAAAATATTTTGGGTGTATCTGTTAAAGCTCAGCTTGAATTTCTAACATGGAACTAAATGCAATAGCTCTGTGAAGGTAAGCCAACAACACCACCAAACAAAAATCCAAACAAAACCAAATAAAGACGACATTCAGGAGGAACAAGAAATGTGTGTTTTTTTAGTAAAGCCTCCAAAAACTCTCTCTCAAAAAAAAAATTCCTTCTGCCTTGTTCACTCACCCTTAGCCCTTTTCTGAATGTTCAACATTCCCTTTTCTGACTATTCTCCCACACCTCAATTTATGTTCTCTTCTTTACTGATGCCTAAATCTAAGCTTGCTTTCAGTCACCTCTGTATATTCCACATCCTCTGCCATTAACTTTGCTAATTCGCACAGAATTATTTTATAGCTCTTTCTTGATCACTAATTTTTCAAAATCCAACCAAATCTAGATATGTATCTAGATCATATTTTTACTACCAAATTAAACAGCATAGCTTATACTCATTGTCACAGTCACACCATGATTTCCATAGCCCTTCAAAGTGGCAAAGGCAGAGGCTGCTTAAGATTTCCATGGTACTAAATTGAGTACCATTTCAGCCAACACAACTGCCCAAGCATGCCCTGTATTTCGTCTTGTGTCCATACAACAGTTTTCCTCTGAAATGTAGATCAATTCTGCCCATATCATAAGATTTCTTTTTGGGTCTGTCATTAATCTTATGAACAAGATGCTCACATGAAGCCATGCTCCCATGTCAGTACATTTGTCTTTTAGAAGACAAAAATCTTTCCCCCTATCTGAGATTAAATTTCTTAACATGACTAAAAGCAATCACAAATCCCTTCATGAACACACACACACTAGACTCTCTGCTACAAAGACAGAAAGAGTAATCTTTTACAATTTGGCATCTGCTGTTAGAGACAGCACAGAAACCTAAATTACAGTTTAACAGATTAACCCTCTAATTTCACCATCTGCACTCCAATTTACTTCATGTCAAGACACTAGCAGACATGTAACATCTCTTTATGTCATTTGTTCCTACCATACAATTAAAGGGCCATGTTGTCTACTGCAACAGAAGTTTGGTGTGCTTGAGGAGGGACACCTTGGGGACCGGTGCTCCATCCTATTGGCTCATGACAACGCCAATATCTTCCTAACAGGTTTAAACTAAAGGAATTCAGTGAGTGTTCTGAAAGAAGGAAAATAAACTCCTGTCATTTAAGGCAATAGTGGTGACCCAGTTTTGGTCTCTGCCTATCTACTATATGCCCCTTTCAGAGAAGATTCTTCTACACATTTCTGCTGCTTTCTGCTTTGCACTAGCACAGTAGCAGAGCAATGGGAACCTGACCCATTGCCCGTTGTTAACATCGTTAAACCGTATCACATTGAAAGGCAGAATTTGCTCTTTTTCCTGCTCTGGTTGGGACCCCAGAGCTGGATGCAACTCTGAGAGGAGCCCACAACTCACTTATTAAAACATACTATCCTGAGATGAGACAGATAATAGATGTCTCACACCTATTAGAACTGTGTATTAACTTTAATTAAGGCCCAGAATGCCTAATGACTCCGAACACGTCCTAGTGGCATGATGATGTATTGATTACAACCACCAAGGACTTGGCAACTGTGGGGTTTTTTTCCTAGAATAAAGAAAGGAAGGAGGGAGGAAAATGCAAAAGATGAATCACTCACAAGAAAAAAAATACCATGTTTTCCCGGCTTTCCTTGTGGAAGAGAATGGAAAGTAAAGCCATTATTCTGTATTTCATGCCTGCAGCATATGCCTTTACAGGGTAATCCCTCGCGTGCAGAGACATTTTATTAGGCAAGAAACATTCCAGAAAAGAGCAAGCAAATCCAGTAAAACTGAGGGGTCACAGTAGGGTAACTTTTATTGGGCACATTCTTTACCTCCTTAAGGCACTGAAGCAGTTAATGCTTTAAGAACCTTTCTGTCCTTTCATTATTTACAGGAACTCATTCCCCCTGCATTGCAACCCTCAGAAAAAGCAACTATGAGTCCATGACCCTCTGAGAAAAGAAAGCACACATCTGATGTCACCCAGATACAGAGAACCTTTGGTAGATATTCAGGGAATATTTACATCGTATACTGTGATTTTGCTGGACTACAGCAGAAGAATATAAGGAACCATGTGCTCAGGGATAAATTAAACTGTGTCTCACATAAATGGGGGTTTCATCCCTTTCTACAACTGCCACATGAAAGCAGAGTTCACAGACAGAAATTACTACAGTCAGAAGGTAAGATTTTTACTTAATGTAAACCCCAGATCTAGCTAGATGGATCTGAACAGGTGCTCCACCATTAATAATTGTTATTATGCCTACAAGATAGATAATCCACAAATTTTAGAAGCAAATCTTTCTCAAGTTCCATTTTTGTTATACCTACAAAAACACCGAAACAGATCAAAACAAACAAAAGCCCAAGCAAACAAGCCCAAAGAAACAGACAAAAGCATGAGCTGTAAGGAGGAGTCACTGCAGATAAAACGTGCAGATGGCTGAGTAACTGGAATGGTACTGAACATTGAGAAGAGTAGGATCGCCATAAACGCAAACCTCTTTGCTGGCAAGTCAAAGCTATAAACACAAGGTCAGACATTTGGTAAAGAAATTCAGAATTGGAGACTTTATCCTGAAAAGCAGTAACTAAAAAAAGATACAAGCAACAGATTGGGCAAACATCTGCACTGCAGGCTTCTGGCCCCATGCAGAGAGAGACTGGAACAGGTGAAATCACCTCAAAAAAAGAGCTGAAGTCTGGTTGTATCATAGTGTGCCCTATTACCATCTTCTTTAACCAAGAATATGTTTCTGAAACCTACTTAAAAAAATAGACTGCTTACAAACTTGAAAAACAATTTAAACCCTGAATCAACAGTATTTAAAATGCATCTACACCTCAATAAACTACACTGTCAGAGGCAACTAAATGTTCTCCTTTTCTAGTCTTCGGGCTTATTTCCAGGCATTATTATGTTTGATGCAAACCATTTGCTCTACAATTCAAGCTGGGCATGCTTCTTTCAGACAAAAGAGAACTGCTGGCCACACTCTCAAAAGGCACATTCAGCCCAGAATAAATAGCTTGCAGCTCCAAAACAAGGTCACACTTTCAACAACCCAGACCACAGCATTACCCACAGGTCAACATACTTTTCCTGAAAAATACACCACAATCTCAGTATTTTGAGTATTTCTTTTTTCTCCCATGAAAAACAGAAAAAGCATTTGTCTGCAAACACCTGATGTTAACAGTGCTATACAGATTTCTGCATGAAAAGTAAGAATTGCTTCTTGCATGTAGATCTCAGCATATTTTTTTAAATAAGAGGGATTCTGGCCTTTTTAATTATATATAAACTTACCAGGCTATTTTTTGTAATAAGCGTTCTCATTATTTTCATTCCCATTAAAAGCCACATGCATAGCTAGCAGAGGAAAATGAGCAGTAAATCCCTGCAGAGCTGCAGGCAGGGAAAGGGGCAATGCGTTTCTCCCTAAGTGTTTATCTAAATGAAACAACGACCTTCCCTTACTCAGGATGCCCAACTATTTAGACTGGCCTATTAGAACACACAAATAAAATTTCAATGTCATATCTTCAAGGTTAAGTTCTCCATGTCCCCCTTGCAGGCTGTGGTGAACTGACCTTGGCTGGACTCCAGGTGCCACCAAAGCCACTCTAACACTTCCCTCCTCAGCTGGACACAAAAGAAAAATTATAAGGAAAGGCTTGTGGGTCAAGATGAGGGCAGGGAGAGATCACTCAGCAGTTACTGTCACAGGCAAAACAGAATCAACTTGGGGAAATTAATTTATTACCCATCAAATGGTAGGATAATGAGAAATAAAATGCAGATCTTAGCACACCTTTCCCCCCATCCCTCCCTTCTTCAAGAGCTTAACTTCACTCTCAAGTGAAGACCATATAAGAGACACAGGACAAACTGATTCCAAAATGGATGAGATGGAAACCTTTGCTAAATAAAAATTCCTAATTAAAAATACAGGAAACATTTATCATTTGTTCTTTGTATTCTGCTTTTTAATATGCTCTCCTATAGGAAAGTTAAGCTTTCAAAATCTTGAAATATTCACTTAAGCTTTCCTATGTATTTAATTTTTCTTCAGTGATCTTATCTGTGTTTAAATTTTCTCTCAAGAAAGTGATGGTTCTCAGAAGACTTGTACGGTCCTCTGTACAAGTATAGTAGAGAAAAGCCTGTAAGAGCAGCATGGTCCTTGCTGAGGCTTCAGTCCGTGAACAGAAAAGGCAGACGTAAAAGGTGTCTCAGTATGTTCAAATCTGAAGTTATAGACAGGCATTCCACCAAGTAAGGGGAAATCAAGTGATTAACATGCCTCACATCCTGCTCCCAGAGGCTCTCTCACCAGTGACAACTCCACAGAGTTAACTACAAGCTCAGTGAATTATTCCTGTGGCAGCAACATCCTCACAACCTTTTTCCCCTGCAGCTTTTCTGCCCAAGATGTGACAAATACCCACGAAGTCCCACAAGAGAAATGGACTCCCAGCATTTGAGGAGGTCTGTGAAACAGCAAAAGCAAACAATTCTGCTGACAGCTATCAGCTCCAGCCTGCTTCCTTGTTTGGGATGGGGCAAGATGCAAACCACACACATGAGCTGTCACGTTGGGGTGAGGCCAGAGCTGGTCCTGCTGTGTGCACTCAGGTCTTTCAGACACAATCCAGTACCAAACCCCCAAATATGTGGTACTCTCCAGGCTTCAGAAGTTGCTTGTCCAGATTATCTAGCAAGTCAGGCATTCCCCATGCAACATGGGGATTGTCACAGCACCTCCTTTCCCCACTGGTTTCTCTCTACATGCAGTCTGGCAGTGCATTATACAGTGATTTTCCCCTCATGTCAGTAGCAGCATTCTATTGAAAACACTGTGCTCCAAGTCACATTACCCTTGGGGACACTCATCACTTTTACGGATATGAAAAGGAAAGGAAAATGACAAGGAATAACGACTGCCCATCATGACAGCCTTACTAGTGTGTAAAGTTTGCTGACAACATGATTGTCATTAATGCATTACAAATTCTAATTAATGTGGAAATGCATGCCTTGTTTCTTCTTGCTTCCTCTAAAAGCAGTCACCATTTTCAAGTGCTGTCAAAAGTGGCACCATTTAAAGGTCAGAAAGTTGACAAAAATGTGAGCAATTAGTTGCTGTCAAGTAGAAATTATGGTCTAAGGGATTACTCTACTAGAAGCTTGATGCATTCACAGAAAAATGGAACTAGATCAAACAAGTACACCTTGATCTGCCTCTATTCTTTTTTTCAGAAGTGATGATTCATGAGAGACCAGGTCCTCTGCTGTTTCACTCGGACTGAAACTAAACTGGCCTTTTCCTGGATGCTGACTCCCTAGCAATGCTTTAACTCAAAAGGAGAAATAAAATTAGACAGATTGCATTTGTATAGGTATGTTTGCATACCAGGCAAACAGAGGAACAGAAAGTTGAATTGAATCAGTGCATGTGGCTTGGCACTGCCTGCCACTGTTGAATTTGGTCCAAAGACAGCTTTGTTAGTCAGCTCCTGCCCAGAGGGAGCTCCACTCCTACAAATTAAGTCCAAGAGTGGAGGGGGTCTCCTTTCTGACCACTCTTCCATGGTCAGGCATTGCCTGTATATGTGGTTTTACAGGCCATGAGTTTCACAGAGCTCCCTCACAATACTACAAGTACATAATAAATAACACATTTCCGAAGTGTTTTGAGCTCTTCAGACAGAAAGCAGTACAACCCCAAGTTATTACTTGTGTGATATATTACCAAATTCAACCCGAACTCTCATTTTCAGAAACAATTTAGGACCAAACCATTAACCAATATCTGAGACACTTCAAAATCTACTGAGAGAAATAATCATCTATATATGGAATCCAAAAAAGGAAAGAAACTATTGTATTTTTTTAAATTTTACTCGCAGCAGTCTAAAACCACCATTAGGTATACACTATTTACATAATAACCTCCACAATAATTCAAGAGAACAAAAAAGGGTTTGATCCTGATTATTTTTAAACAGAAGTAGCACGTGTTAAAAGTTGTAGTCCCACTTGCACTGCTTTTACTTTCAAACATATGAATTGGGCTTTTTTTTTTAAACAAACAAAACAAAAACCAAACAACTAAACAACCAACAAATAAATTACAGCATCTTTGAATGGCAGGATTATTTGTCACATTGAGAACATGCTCCAGCACAGGAAGGAGAGAAGAATCACCCAAAGGGCTGGTGTTACAGATTTTCAGTGCTTCAGAACAAATTAAAGATTCGGCCCTGCTTTTCACTAGATAACATGGCAAATAGGTTTTATTTGCTGTATTACCATTATTTTTATTTACCAAAAGTCAGTCTCCAGATAGCTGCATTGATCCAGCTACACTTGAGGCCATTTAATCTAAAGAAAGCTGTTGTAAAGAAAAATGTTTTTAAAAACCTAACAATAGCAGCAAAGGGCATCATCTTGGGGAGTTTTAATGAGATTTTTTCTGTTCAGTGCAAATTTAACATTCCCACAGAACAGATCAATACTACTTGTTTCTCCCAGACATGTTTGGGAGTATCCTGCATTTGAACCCCTCCAAGAAGATCAATCTCCCCCTGGCCCTTCTGACTTTCTCCTCACCACTCCGCAGCTGATAGTGCCCATCCAGACAGCAGAAGTGCCAGGGACAACACAGGCATCTGTAGCATCCCACTCATTGTCAGTCATGGTCAAAAAGGAATTTTATTTCTGGAGAAGGGAACACAACAGTCCAACCTGGAAAGCACGCTTTCTTTACTTTATTTCCACACACACATATACCTGTGGACAAATTAAAATCTTACACTGTAGCCCTGGAAGCTGCTCTCCCATCACAAGTAGGGCAGAGCTTTGAGAGGGCTTTTAACTCTTTGCAAAGTTAAAATACTAATTCAGTTAGGGCAGCAAAGTCCAGCAGTATTCAATGATGAAACTGTGCTGTTCTCAATTCATTCACTTAATGTCTCCTGGCTACTTTTAAATTTCCTTTAAAGTTTTTCATTCTCATTTTCTCATTTCATTTTATCCTTTCTACCACTTATACTTTTTCAGGACACAGTATGGGAATTAACAAGTATTTCTTTTTTCATTTCTTCACTTGCAATCATAGCCTTCTTGAGTTTATAAACAAAGCTGGCCACAATTATAGGAGACTACAACTATTTGGTGTCTCCTCTTGCTTCTTAAAGTAGGCAGTCTCACATTTCTGTATTTCAGAATAGATGATGGCCATGAGAAAGGCAGGTAAAAAGGAGTAGGGTTAAAAGCGCTCACTCAAACGTACCTTCCCACTTAAATGCCAAGTTTGTGATTTGGCACACAACAGAGAAGTCATTTATTTTATATTTCTGAAAAGACAGAAAGTATTCTGATATGGATTGCCTGTCCTCAAGCCCTCCCACCTACAACTCTCCTTTTTTTTTTTCCTCTCTTGTTTTTGGTTCTCAATTTCATGCTGTATAAATACAAAGTGTATGAAACTGATCCTTTTCCCCTCCCATATATACTGCTGTCCCCATCTTCTAAAGAAAAGTGACCACCAAAGCAATAGACAGCATAGACATGAGCTTAAAAGCTTAAATCAGATTAATAAACATACCAAAAAATTCAGAAACCTCTGATGATGCTGAGACCTTCCATTTTCCCCTGACCAAGAGGTCATATTTTAATAAGCACATTTCCTACCTGCTGAGGACAAAGAACCCTTCATTGTGACTCAGAAGTGCCAGGCCACTTGTAACATCTGACATCAGTGGCAACACAAGATGTGAAGGCATAGCCAAGGGGTGTTTGAAGGCTGTCACACTGGCAGGTGAAGCCTGTTTCTGAAGGATGCAGGCTGGCAGGGAATGGGCACCTTCTGCCTTCCCTACCATAGCCCACAGACAGCACTATGCTGCTAACCCAGTCTGCCCACCGCTAGAGAGATCTCCCTGAGCTACACATTTCTTCATCCAAACCACACAGCAAGAGCAGTAAGAGAAATCAAATGACTATAAAAAATACCAGCTGAATTTATAGTTGTTTTTTAATGAAGATATGTGGACTCATTCCTAAGTGGTTTTGCACTGTCAAGTTTAAAAAAAAAAACACCACAAAACAAACCACACCTTAGAGATTTGATTTAAAGCTATCCACATCCTCAAGCCACATCTTTATTCTCAATTCCATGACATTTTCAGAGACAACCAAAATGACATAAAATAGTGTTAGACCGAAACATCTTCCTGCAAACCCTCTGAGCCATCTCCATTTGTGCTGAAACTGCTACCCTCATTTCAGTTCATATGCAGTGTTAATTCCAGTTGTAATGACAAAGGTCAGTATTGATCCATCAAACCATCTACCCAGCAAGACTTCACAAGCTTATTCTCATTCATTCAGAATATTGAACAGTATTAAGAGCTATCGATGAGTGAAAACAGGGTCAAGGACTATGCCTTGGATGCTCCCTGCAATATTATCGCACCACAGGCATTCCAATAAGCTCTCAGATTGGGCAGCAGAACAAGTCTAGAAGAGATCCAAAACTGCAGATGATCTTAGATTTTGCTCATTAAGCACTAATTGTCAAGCGTTTGCAGTGTTTGGAAATGTTACTATGAGTCAAGCAATAGTAAAAACAAAGGGTAAGTGGACTTGTTTAGACTAATATAGTATAAAATCATTTCCCAAAAATAGCAACTGGAAAAAAACAACTACTTTTTGCCTTAGGATGGGAACAAGAATATCAGATCTGTGCTCAATGTTTCTCTTATAGCAATTGAAAGCTGGACCAAGGGAGCATGTGATTCTTGACACAAAAGGAGAAAAAAAACCCACTTTGCTACTGCAACAAGGAACTTACTGAGCCAGAAATCAACAGGAATCTTTGAAAGAGACAGCTTTTTCAGTACCCTGCTCCCATCAACTTCCCAACAGAAAAAAAAAAGAACAAGCCATCAAATCCATGCCTCCACAGGATTCTTGCCAGAAGCAAGACTCTTGCTGAAGCAGCAGCTCCAGCTTCAGGTGCCACATCACATCCTTTAGATCAGAACCCTGATCATTCTGAAGGGAATGGCCAGTCACTACATATATTGTATAACAAATTCTTACTGCTTTATGATTCAGTACAACACCTAGGGTGTTTGCATCAATGACTCTTCCTCATCCACGACAGAGTGCCTGTCAGGAGCCAAAGCCTGAAGTATTTTGGGAAGGTGAAAAGTAAATCACTTCCTGGAAGGAATGGGAAGAGTTTATCCTGAAATCTGGGCTAGATCAAAGCCCAGCTGCTTTATATTCATAGACTATTTATTCCTATCATTAGAAACACCTCAGAGTGACCTTCTTACGGGAAAGAAAGAAGGCACTCCTTACATCAGACAAAGTATATCAGAAGTAGGTTGCTCTATAAGGACAGTTATTTCAGAAGTACATAATAATTGAAACAATCCAATATCACTTTACACAGATTAGTGCTTTGGCATATATTTCATACACAGTGGCTAATTTTCAAGACTTACAAGATGAAATACTAAACCCAAAACTAACCAGAGTGAGGCCCAATCTTTTCCTACTGAACACTCTTATCCTGCAAGATTTGAAGCCCTCCTACTGTAAAGAAAAAGATAGTGAAATCCAAAGAATGTCATCCACAGCACTTGGTTGGTGGTAACATCTCTATTTAATTAGAAGTTTAAAACTTCAGGTTTAAAATGACTGTGCATGAAAAAGTGCAATTTAGACACTATTGACCAGGATAAAAAAGCCCCTGAGAGGCTAAACCTCAGCCTTGCTGACATACACTTTTATTTCTTTCTTTCAGGATGTTTTGGGATAAGTTCTATATTCCCTCACGTTACAACTATTGACTGCCATGTAGGACAAAAGGCATAAACTGGCTTTACCTGTAGATTTCCCGTCTCCTTTCAACTCCTTTCTGTGCTGCCAATGGTTTGCCACTGCTTGTCCCGAGCCCTGGAATCCCACCCAGTGCTGGGAGCCACATCTGCTCTGCCCACCCTCATTATTCAGCCACGGGGCTCTCAGAGCCGAAAGACAACACCAACCAGGCAGAAGCTGTTGCTGGGATAACTCTGATATCCAAATATACAACAGCACTTTATCATCAAGGACTGTCACGGAGCTCTGTGCACTGTGAGGGCTGGGGTGACCCCACCCAGGCACAGGGGCTGGAGGGCACTTCAGGAGATGCCAGGGTTGCTCTGCCCCACACACACCCATTTCCATCCAAGCCTTGTGGTCCCATGATGGAGCAGAGCTGAATCAAGCCCAGCAGCAATGCAGATAAAAATCAGATAAAATAGGATGGAAAAAAATATATCTATCCTTATTACTCTGCCTCTCAGAGTGGTGGCAGCAGTGAAAGAAAATGCAAGTGATTTTTATCCTCTTAGTTAAGCCAGGAGACTAATAAGGTGTGGCTATAACGTAAGAAAGTGGGAAAAGTGGCTTTATCTACGCAAACCCTCTTTTAGCTTTCAGTTAAGCACATTCTTCTGCTCTCAGTAGCAGCCCAAACATACGTACAGTGGTCATAGAAGAAAAATAAGATACTGGAGTAGATTCAACATATTGAGCAAATCCCCTGAGTTCATAATTCCCCATCATTCTCTTTCCTCCAGATGCTACTCAGGATTTTAGAAAATTAAGTTACATAAAAATGCTTTCATTGCTAGGAAATGGAATTTCATTTCATCCTATTCAGAAAACCTAATAGCTGTACAGACTACTGTACCTCATGTTGCATAGGAAATGACTTTTTTTAAAAAAATGAAGTCTTTTCACTGAAAGAAGAAAACGCATTCCAGTAGATTTACATTTGCAGTAGACTTGCATCTGCTGCTGTAGCAAAGTGAAGTGTCAGTAGTAGAAGGGGAATTTAGATAAAATACCTTCTTCTAAAATGTGTCCCACACCCATTTACAACAGGAAAATAATTGTTTCAGTCTTGAATTTATTTTAACTGAAGAGAAACCACATGATTGGATGTGTAAAGATAATCTTGACATGAATGCAGTTATCTGCTATGGGATAATTTAAACTGAACTCCTGTCATAGAAGACACATTAACAAGGTATGACAAACCCCATAATTAATCTGAAAACAAGAATGCAACATTAAGTTTCCCCACACCTCAGGTTTTCTAGTGAATGAAATATTTCCTGCTGTCTTTCATCAGAAGAGTAATCTAATAAAGTCTTATTAAAATCTACAGTAACAGAACAGATAGGTTTAAAGTACAGCCTCTGTACAGTGTAATGAGGTTTTGGCTCATAAAAATGCTTAGACTTTCATTAAAGAGATCAATGAACCCAAAAGAAAATTAGTTTAGCAAAATATAAATGCAGATTCTGCAGAATACCATTTAGCTGAAAATGTAGTTTGTGAGCTTCAATATGAACCAGGGCATCTTTCACAAGGGAGTATAAATGAAGGCAAAGCCATGGCACCGACTAACAAGGCAAACAAACCTGAGGTCTTGACAAAGGACTAAGGGGCAGCCCCAAGGCTTGCAATATCCTCCGGGGGCAGCACATCTGGGCAAGCTCTGCAGGGAGGGAGTGCGAGCAAAGGCAGAGCACAGCAAGGCCTCAGCATCAGCAGAAGGTGCTCCGGAGGATGATGAAGGAAGGGGTTTGCTTCCACATAGGGATGGCCTGCAAAGAGCTAAGGATTATATTTGAACTTCTCTACACAGCCAGTTCACAGACACATTTATCTGTTTTAAACTGGCTATACACTCCTGTATTGCTCTACAACAACATCTATATCTCAAACCACAAGGGGACATACTAAAAACCAAGTCTAGGACTTGGAAATGTTTGTATTTTCATTCCACTTGCAATGATGTATAGCTAGGCAATAAACAAATTTTTAGTAATAAATATTACTAAACAAGTAATAACACTCATGTTGTTACAGCTAGGAGTCCCTCGTAGATCCAAAATATGCTTCATCTCAAGACCCACTGCAAATTTCTGAGGTCACTGAGTAACTCTCTTACTCTTCTCACTAAAGGCACCTCAGCCAGCCTCAGACTGGTGTCTCTCTCTCCAGAAGTATCTGGCAACAACACTGACAGTTACTGTTTAGCTTTTATTGCACTCTTTGGAACTAAGGAGCACAATACGTATTTATACACACACAGAGAAAAATACAGCTATCAGATTCCTTCAGGTTTTCACTGAGCTGGTTTTACTTGTTCACTTGGTTTTTTTTATTTAATGGTCCAACTGATATAAATGCACTTGGACAAATACCTTACTGGGATGCTCCCCACTACCCCAAAGCAAAATAAACATTATCATTTAAAATTTAGATCTGTTTTATATGCAGTTCTTGCAAGGACATTGAGAATAGCCCCTCTTAAAAAATCAAACATGATTAATAATCTACAAAAGGAATATTTCACAGAGCCTACTTTGGAATGGCCACCAAGAAAAAAAACTAATTAGCAAATACAATTTCTGAAATCCAAACATTGGTGAAGAAACTAGATAAACATGAGTCTAATCTCATCTGAGACAGACAAGTTTAGGGTATTGCCAAGCAGCAGCAGGAAAAGCTTGACCTTTCAGCTGTATCCCACTTCCAATCTATCCACTGTAGTCCCTTTTTCAAAACTACAGGAGAAACAATTTTCCAAAGCTGCAACACCAAAACAGAAGTTTTCTGAGGGTCATACCATATGCTGCAGTGTAACCAAATACTCATTGATACTCCCAGTCTTAGTACATGTTATCTACAGTAAGAAAGGCTAGGACAAATAGCTTTGAATGCTCTTACATCTGTAACGCTTCTGAATACAATATGGTTCCTTCTGATCATAGAAAGATTTAAAGGACAGGTACTCCGTCACACAGTACACATAGAATTGCCACCCAGAGCAGATAACAGTAGTTTAAGAAGATTATGTGAATAGTTTGAATAAGAGTAAAGTTTGTGAACAGTTTAAGGAATAATAGATTTACTGAGCAAAAAGCTTTCCAACTAGAAGTGTGGAATAGTTTTGGAATAGCTGTGCTTGGGGTTGCAGCCCCAGTGGTGTGAAACAAGCTCCCAGCTGGCATTAGACAGGCAGATCTCAGCAAAGAAGAATTTGCAATCTGAAGAGGAACTACATTCAAAGGACCGCATGAAGTCCATGAGTTGTACCGGGCTTGCATGATGTATAACTCTTCTCTTGGATGTGTTCCACTTAGCCACTTGGTTGGCCTGCCATTTTCTCTGGATAAAATAAAGTGTTTTGGCTGGCCCTGTTCCTTCAGTCATAAACAACAGAAACAGCAGCCACCAAGTCATTTACTCCTGCCTCTCCACAAACCAGGCAGCCATCTGGGACACTCCACTAGGAAATACCCACAGCCAAGTGGGGCTGGAGGCAGAGGGCAGGACCAAGGCCCTGGGGCAGAGCTGCTGGGGCCAGCAGCAGGTCACTGGAAAGGAAGGTGGCTACAGAGGGGAAAGACAGAAATTCAGAGCCTCTACACTGTGGAAAGACTGAAAAACCACAGAAAAATACAGATTAAAAAGTAACCTTAGCCTAGATTATACATTGAGCTGCATTCTCTTCCCGTGCATCCCCAATTCCCTGCGAGGCGAGGTGCTGCTCACTCACCCATTGCCTGGCAAAGGGAGTTTGTAGCAGCTCATTGAGAACGACTACTCATCAGTATTAACTGCCCCCTCCTAAATGGCTTCATCCAGTAAAACAGAACCACAGTGATTACTGTTGTCCACAAAGATCAATGGAAAGGGAAAAAACAACAAGGGAGAAAAGCCAAAAATAGATTCAAGATTGGCAGGTTTAATCTGGAAGTAAATAATGATAACCAAAGAAGCAGAGGAGGATTTCAACCATCGGAATAGTGAAGCCATGGGAAGATGTGCATGTGAGCAAGTAACATGACCTCCTGAATAACACCAGATGGAACAGCTGTTTACAGTGGCAGGTGATTTTCTTTCAGGATTTGGAAGATCCCTTCCAGCCCTCCCTTCCTATGAGAGAGAGGGAATGGAGCAAGCCTGCCTTTCCCCTAAATCAATATCACTCACCATCTGCAAGGCAGTTACATTCATCCAGGGATTTGCAAACTACATGCTCAAAGAATTAATTTTAAGAACACTTTCACTCACCAAAAATATTTTTTGAGAAAAACAAGTCAGTTTAAAATAAGACAATCCCATGCTTGGAAAAAGAGCTTGTTGTACCAGTAACTGTTGTAAGTTTTACAGTTTTCTTATTTTTGCTACACTAAGGATGAAGCTGGCTGCCAAAATATTAGCCTTAGGCTTCCTCAAAAACCTTAGTACTTGCATATTAAAAAACTATATTGTAAAGTGTCAATTAATAAGTTTGTTAAAGACTGTATTTTTCCAGAGTTTTAAATGCTTAAATTTATCCTTACTTCATCACCAAGGCGGAAATTCTTCTGAGCGTTGTAAGCACAAATGAAATTAAGAACCTTTTCATAATTACAGTAATTTTGCTGCAGATTAATATGTCTAATATAACAGAACAGTGCTCAATTGGGCACCCAATAGAAAAAAAAAAGGCTTAAGTTCCAGATAAACACATTTAGTAATCTAGAACAGCAGGTTAAATGATCAATAATATAAGATACACTCTACTTATTCTACTGGTTAAGAACACTGGCAGCTGTTCATCCAGCTAGATTCTAGGATGTTTTACTTCTAAATCAGGAGAGAACATGACAAAAATGGAAGTGAGACCCAGAGTTATTATATACAATCTTCTGAGAGAAATTGGGCTTGGGGAGCAGAGCTACATAAATTTTCTATAGCACCACAAGATGCATTATTCCATTCTTTGGTACACAGAACAGTAGGATAAAGCAGTCAGAAGAATGCTACAGTTTGAGATATACCCCAAATATAAAAATACATACTCTGAAAAAAACCAAAAAACAAACAAACAATCACCCCAAAAATAAACAACCCTAGGGGTTTATGGCTATCAACTCACTAAGATTCAGAACCTTAGAAACTTTACACTCATGTTATTTTGTTCTTAAAGCACAGATGAACCCTAAAAAAAATAAAAAACCAAACCAGGGAAGAAGTAGTATTTTTAATTCTCATTAACCTCTTCCTTGCAATAAGTATTTCCCCTTCACACAGCACAGAACCTGCTAATACAGTCACTAAGGCCAATCTACAAACACATATTATTAACATGTTTTTCTCAGGACCACTGGAATATTTCACATTCTGCGCTCACATCCCCTAGCCCAGCCCTCAGAAACCAGGTAAATAAACTGAGATTCACCTGCCCCGAACAGCCCAGGTCTCTCTCCACAGGCACAGGCTGCCCATACCTGGCGAGGTTTGAGGACAGCGGTGCACCCGGAGCATCCCTGGGCAGCACCCGGAGGAGCCGCGGCCGCAGCACAGCGCCTGCCCCGGCACCCCACCTGCCGGGCTGCACAGAACCACCCCACGCCAAAGCTCCTTCTTTCCAGGGGGCAGCTGGGCCGCTTCGGGCACATTACTAACCCCAATCGCAGCCCCTGTACCTGAGGTCATCCTCGCAGCGAGGGCAGCCGCGCTGTGCCCGACAGCCCTGCGGGCGCACCCCGAGGCAGAGCGGGGAGACAGCCCTGCGGGGCTGGTGTTATACGGCACGGGGAGCAGCAGCTCCCAACCGGGTTCAGCTGTGCTCTGCTCCCACACCTGCTGCCCATTACCCTGATGCAGCCAGGGGCGATCCCCACGGGTGGCTCCCAGCCCGGCCACCTGCCCCAGGCTCGGCTCGGTGCCCGCAGTGCCCCCTGGATAGCAGGGCAGCTCTCCCCGAGCCACCCAGCAATGGTACAGCGTCCAGGTGACTGCAGGGGAAGGGAGGAAAAGACTCTTTTAACCCCAGCAAATTGATGAATTAATATTTTACGTTGCATCTACATCTTCTGTAAATGGATGCACCAAAGCAGGCAGGCAGCAAGAAAGAAAATTCTTTCACGAAATCTGGACAGCAAAATAACTTGCTCAAGGCAAATTTAATTAATATTAATTAAAATTAATGCCAATGAATGGTGCGGAGAGGGGGATTGTCCCTTCTCAAGAGGACAGAAAACTAGTGCTTGGTTCAACACACATGGCAGAAGAATTTTACTCAAATTGATTAACCAGTATCTTCTAAGTAGCTTAAGGTTTGTGTCTCCAACCACTTAAGCAAATAGGATTTTTGACATTGATTGCAGCAACCACGGGAATCTGCTTTACAGACTGCTCACTGCACAGCTGTAAAACACTTATTTGACTAGACATTTCCCACATGACATTTTCCACTTAGTCCTGGAGAAAAGAACATCAAAAAATTCTCAACAAAACAACTCAGGACATCCCTTTGGCCTGAAAATCTCCTTGTAAAATCTTAATACAGTCAATGAAAAATTAGTACTGAAGGGGTTTTTAAGACATGGCCAAAAACATTCCCCTGCCCCAAGGAAGGATTAGCTGCTCCTGATAAGGTGCACCTGAGCAGCAAAGCAGGGTCAAGAATTGGTTTGGCTTTCAGAGAGAGAAATTAGAGAATAAATGCATTGAGAATGAAATGTAAAAATAGAAAGCATCTTCTAGAATAAGAAGATACAAAGAGTCTATATATGGTCCATGCCCCAAGACAAAGACCTGCAAAAAGAAATGCCTAAACAACTGAATGACACAGATGGATGAGGCAATGCAGTATACAACAGTTAAGCAGA
Source organism: Sclerurus mexicanus (assembly GCA_013396755.1). Classification (NCBI taxonomy): domain Eukaryota; kingdom Metazoa; phylum Chordata; class Aves; order Passeriformes; family Furnariidae; genus Sclerurus; species Sclerurus mexicanus. Next base: position 1,502,773 of record VWZF01000181.1, on the reverse strand, counting down.
GCTTTTTTTTTTTTTTTTCTCAGTCCAGAGCAAAGAGAAAAATGCAGGTATTATCCTTTTTCTTTCATATCATGAGGCCTACAGGTTTATATTATGATATTTCACTATAGCCTACTCCACCACCACTGAACACAGCTTTTCTAAAAAAGATATATACCTGTCAGCTTTCAAATTCAAAGCTTCCAGTTCCAGAAATGTGAATCCATCTGGACAAAAGAAAAAATAAATGTGATCCTGCAGAATAAGAAGTAATAACATTCGTTACCTGCGTGCTTACATCAATCTCTTCTAGTTTCCCTTCAGAGGTTTTAAGAAGTTGTATTTCAGCAAGTAGACAGAATTCCAAGTTCAGGCTGCACACTAGGAGGAATCTATACCTACCCTTAGGACTTACTAGAGAGAGATTGTCAAGATTGATGTAGACACCTTCCAAAGGTACATATTAGTGTAAATGATAAATGAAGACTATTATATAACCACATCAACCCTTGGAATATAAATTGTAGATTTGACTATGGCTTCAATACAGTATCCTCTTTTTTCACTTTCCTCTCAAATGCAATCCTGGTTTGTAACAATTTTTTGTGGTACTTTGTAATTCAGGTGTACTTCATGCTGAAGGAGGGGGAAGCAAGGTTCACAGGGAAAATGTGTCATCATTGCAGTCAGCCAGCCTGCAAAAAAGCATTCCTTTTCCACACCAGTCATCCCTACTGTCTTTAATTCAGCATAAACTATCCTCAGAATAAAGCACTATTACTACCTTATTCTTTCTGTAGGGTCTGTAACACGTGGTCAGCTCTGTGCACCAGTGCCAGGAGCAGGATGGAGCAGAGCCTGCACACTCACAGGTCACTTTCTGGCATTCTTGGCGTGGAAACTGCAAGTTCATCAGTGATGACTGCACAACCAGTGATGGTGCAGCAGGTATTAAGGTCTATTTTCCATTCAAGGCTCAGTGAACAATTAACAACCCTGCAATGATACTCTAGTTGAGTAATTCATGCAGTTTAAAACACCTCAAACCATCTGTGTTCAGAAACATTAAAGCTCTGGTGTTAAAAGTGTTCTTATCAGTAGTCAGTTAATCCCATGATAAATCTGAGCAGCGAACTTAACAATTTAGAAACAGAGTCAAAAGAAGCAATGTACAATTTTTATTTCAACACATTTCTCTAATTGCTAATTGGACCTTTCTGGACCATGAAGATAATTAGGTTGTTTTTTCCTCTCATTTTGTGATATCTCCACTTTTGCATACATGTGTGCCTGGGAGAACACGGTGTTCCAGCTGAGGGAAAAAACACTGAAGGATAGTAATTAGAGGAAACAGCAATGCAGAGTTGTGACCCACATCACGAACATTAACGAGTACTCAGTAAAGAGATCCCACTAGAAACAACCAGTTAATGATTGCATGAGAAGTGCCTTGAGTTATTCTGCTTGAGAAGGTGCGAGTTACTGAGCAGGGTAAAGTGCTTGCTGGCACACTGAAAATAGGATTTGCAGAGAGGTCCCCACCCAAACCTCACATCAAGTTTGACATTTACAATTTAATACATTTCTACACTAAGAGCATACAGAGGAGAAAAGCTGTTTCAGATACAGACAGCATGCCTGGTTAATTTCTTGTTTCCTTAAAGCAAGGAAATCGCATTTCATTACATGAGTGAGGTAACAATATCCATGTATTTTAAGATACCTATGTATGTTTTAGGATGTGTGTATATATTTAAGAGACGTAAAAGTGTTCCTTGGCAGTTTGAGTATTGGACATTTACTTGGGAGACTGTTTATTCATGACTCTTGGTTGAGTTCATTTACCATCCTTCACAGCTTTCTGTAAACTTAATCCACAAATCTGAAATGGGAAGAGTGATAGTTTTGTCTGCTTAGTCATGGCCCTCAGCTCCAGAAAGTTTGGTTTCAGCTATCGTGTACCTATACACAATAATTTCAAACCTTTGCTCAAGTTATGGTGTCTAATGGCATCCAAAGAGTAGCTAGGCCTGAGCAGAAACTCCTCCAGATATTTTCGTCCATATGAAATTCAGGCAGTAATTAACTATTTTTTCAGGATTAGCCAGCTAAAATGCTCACAGACAGCATCACCCTCAACTGCTGGTTGAGGCAGTGAGGAGAGGTGCACTCAGTGTACAATTTCACATCAGAAGAATCCATACTCACCATAAGATTCTGAATGATAAGAACTATCCCCCGTCAGTGGCAGGCCTGAGTTCAGTGGGAATGCTTGTGAAAAAAAAAAAAAAAAAGGATAGTAAACATTGTATTTAGACCTGTAATATAGTGTCTAGATGATATACATCTGATTTTATCTGCTAAAACTTCTATCCTTTATGAAGATTTCATGAAAATTTCCTACAAGTATTTTATTCATCCATTAGGGTAGAATAGGCTAGACATATAACTACTAAAAGAGAAAGTGGATTGTAAAATGAATATACTCGTAACTTTTTTTTTTAAAAGCAACCAGTAGATTTCATAGTTTTAATAAAGGAAATGCATTGTAGGAGCAACACTTTATAGGCAAAAAAGAAATTAACATTTAATATGATAGTTATCCGAGTCACACATTTATGATCCTACATGACACTGAAATACTAACTGTAAGACAAACGTGGTAATTAAATACAACAGAGAAGAAGTGCCTTGATAATTAAGAAATTACATAATTTTTTTTTGGCAGTCTATCACAAACAGCAATTATCACATGTATTTCATATGTTTTTTTCTAAGTAACTTGCTATAACATCTATAATCCCTTTAACCTGAATTGGTCCATATCCGTAGAGATAAGAGAAAAAAAAAAAGAACAATATGGAAACATATTAAAGATTTCATTCAGCTTTCCCTGAAGGCTTTCAAGCACTTTCAATTATATCTGTGTCAAACTTAACACTATCATGGTCCCTATACACATTGTTTCATATATTTATACTCCATTAAATTAGTGGTAGAAAATAAGGACCGAAGTAAAAAGTTCCTAGCAAAGCATGACTGAAGGCAAACTTTAGATAAATTATACATCAATTACAATTCTATTCTTGTAGCTATTACTGATACAAGATATTCATGTGTCTAAATAAAACCCTCTCATTGGTGCAATTTTCCTAGTTGTACAGGCACTCCAGGGTGCCACCAGGTAAAAGACTGATAGAAGTTGTGGGATTTTTAGTTGTTCTTAATTTATTTTTCTCCTAATGGGAGCTTTTTTAAATTTACTAAACACCTCCTTTCATTTTTAGGTACCTAAATACTTTTAAAAATTGCATATGGCCCCAGCTTCAGGTATCTATAGTTCAAGACAAATCCATACACTTTTTCTAGTGTTTGGTTTTAGCCCTCCAGAGATGCTGCTTAACTAATAGCAAAGCGTATTTGGCAAGGCTTTACATCCAGAACACAGGGTAAACAATTTCCAAAATCTACTGGAAGACACCTGGGAGATGATAGTAGAAGATTTTAATTGTGTAGTGATGGGCCCTGTAGAAAATCCATAGACTGACAGAAAGAGTAAGCTTAATTAGCATGACTAGGTGAGACTGATAGAAAGAGCAAGCCTAATTAACAGCAGTAAGTGATGACATTGGTCTGTGCAGCTACTAGAATGAGAACAATGTATGCACAGTTAACTGTTCGATATTTATGCAGGTCAGATACATACTGTACAGACTTGGTGCTGACTTCATCAGTGTTTGAATAAAAATTTTAAACATTTGAAGTTCATAGGTCGGAGCAATTAACATAGAAACAGGAAATACGTGGTGCAGGTTGGCAGAGTGCTCAACTTTTCAGTGAGAGATATCTCAAAAAGATGGATGCTGTGAAACCATCACCGAGAATATTGGACAAAATTTATTTTTATCAGCACTATAATACGCCTTGCTCACTGTATCAAAATAGGGCGGAAAAAAAGTCTGTTTTCATGTCAAATTTTGATCCAGTTCTTGTCAACAGATTAGCAATTAGGCCAGAAAAGCATATTGATATTCATGTTTTGTGGAATTAAACTGCACTATATTTACCAACTTCAGTGCTTTAAAATATTGACAAGAAAAGATGGGAAAAGATTATTTGTTATCCCATCTGCCACTCAAAATGTCAAGTCTGAGCAATACCATTTTCCAGTCTTTCCTGATATGTGAACATCATCAGATATTCTTTATTTTTGCTTTGTGATGGCATTAAAAAGAACAGTCAAAACTGCAAAGGTCAAGTTGTTCCTTCTGGTTTGCCAAGCTGTTTAATCCTCTTCCAATGGACTTAGATTTTGGGAGAGACATGGATGCCAGCAGTTTTAATAAAACTGGAAACCAGTTCTGACATTGAAAATCTTTTGGAGGAAAGAAAATGTATTGATCATAGGACAACAAAAAAAATCATGTTGTAAACACTCTTAGGGATTGATATAACGGTACATTTGTCATCATATGTCACTGGCAGTTAGCAAGGATGAGAGTGGCCACAGGGACCTATTAGGCACATTAACAGAATGGCTGGACTCAATTTAAACAGTGTCTATCAATTTCCATGCTTTGAGAAATGGCCCTTTTGCACTTCCATGGGAACATAACTTTGCATTAGTTCAAATGATATCTAATGGTGGTTTGGAATCCAAGGTTTAAGTTACAGACCCATAATAATGACTGTGTGTGATCCATTCAATTACTGTTATGTCGTTATAGTCAATATATGGTGGGGTAATATTATATAGACTATACAGAGTTGGTACTTGGATTTATTAAAGGATGATGACTAACCTTTATTTCTGTATGAACAAAATTCAGCAAGTCCTTTGGACTCAGGAACTGCAAAGGACACTGGTTAACATTTACTTTCAAACTACATCACTTGGGAGAACATTGCTGAAAAACTACCTATGTGTGTGATATGACATAAAGCTTAAAAGAGTTGCTTGTTTCAAGAATACTCTTCTCTTGAGATTTGATCACTATTAGCTTGGACTAAGAAAATTCTGTGGTTGAGTGATTTTATTTTATTTTTTTTGACTATATTTATTAGAAACAGCTTACAACTTGGAGCTGTACAGACAGATGGCACTGAGTTGGGAAGATCAGCTGTAACTGTCCCACAAATTCAGGACACATGTATTGATTACACAAGTCTAAGTTGTCCATATTGCTGTATTTTTGGGGCTAAATGCTCATATATCTGCAAAACAGGATTAGGAGAGCCAGCTATTGCTAGCAGGGTATACATTTAATGATAAAAGAGTATGAATTCTGTAGGCTCAACCTTACATACTCATTTGCAGATGGTAATGAGGTGGAAAATTAAAAAAGACAACAGTATGTGCCACTTGCTAATTCCAGCTACTTAAAAAACTTATTTTAGTTGTCTAGATCTAAAATTTTCTTAGCCAGAGATCACCATGCAGCAGATTTAAATCACGGAAAGTGTGGAAGGGTAAATTGTTGAAATTTGTTTTCACTTGGGGCTGTTTGACTCATCTGTGAAGATGTACATGTTAATTATTTGCATTCTATTAGAACAATATCACTAATGAGAAGTGAGCAGAAGGGGGAAGCATGCAGCTGAAGTTATTGTCAGAGTGTCTGCTGGTAGTGCTAATTCGTATGCTCTTAAGAAAAGAAGAACCAGTAGATCCATGTAAGTTAAGAAGTCACACTATAGTTTTTCTCAGCTCACTTCTCATAAATGTGTTCACTGTAAAGTGCAAACCTACATGTCAAAAAAACCCAAGAGGTTTGTGTTGACTAAATACGTGCAACAAAAGAAATTAGTAATTAAAAAAAATGCATACTTGTATCTCAGTACTATAATTGCTTCTCAATTACTTTATAGAATTGGGACCTTGGCTGAGCAGTCGTTGGTTCAATACAAAGTGGCATTTTGTCTCCATTAACCAAGTGACTGGGTAACAAGACATCTTTTCTTTCTTCGGATATGTCTCAGAGGCTAATACATCCCTTTTTCATCTCGTGGGCAGTGGCAGAAACAGTCCTTACCACCATTCACAGAAACATGCATGACTGGAAGAGCTCTCTGTGCCACAGGTATCACACATAGCCTGTGCTACCACTTCTGAATTCCAGTCCTGAGCTCAATACAAAATCAAGTGAAGTCAAGGAAATGATCTTTTCCAACTCTCATGGGCTCAGCTGCTTCCTGGCGTGACTTACAAGATTTAAGGTTGAATCGGACCCCTTGTAACAGGCTTATCTTTGTTGGTGACTGACACAAGACAATTGCAGATTTTGTTCTTTTTAATTTACATATTTGCTTCCAAATATGTACATAGATCTCAGTGTTTGAGCACTGCTCAACAGTTCCTGTTGATTTAGACATTGAGAGCAGAACTGAAGGGACTAAAATGGAACAAAAATATTAGGTTCACGCTTTAAATACTTCCTTTTTCATTTTAAACCCTGAAAGATAAAGACTGAAAAAGTGCATGTGACATTTTTCATTGATGTAGTCTTTCCAAGTCCTACAGATATGCTATGACTTTAAGGACACTGTTACTATTTTTTTGCCTTCCAAGCAATCATGATCTCAGTGGAAGTGACAGTAAGAGATGCTCCCACTGAAACTGTGTCTCAGGAGATAGAGCTTTGTTGGAAGAACTTCAATACACTTTTGACACAATGAAAACACTATTAACCGTAACTAAAATATATTCATAAAAGCAGTTTGTTTTCAAAAGCAAAATCCTTGCTATTGATGATGTTAAAGACAGAAAAAATTTCTGCTGTGCTTTACACTGACCTTGTGCTCCCCTCCCTTAAGCCCTGCAGATGCAATGTGACTCTAATGGCACAGCTATTTTTTTCTCTTCTAAGAAAGTTTGATCTCTGTGGAAGTGACACTAAGAGGTGCTCCCACTGAAATCATATCTCTAGAGATAAGAATTTCATGGATTTACCTATGACACAGTAAGAGTAACTTGGGCATATTCATAGCAGTGGCTACTTTTCAAATGCAAAATCCTCAATAGCTGAGACTTCAAGGGACAGAAACACCACAGCTAGAGCAGAGCTCTGACATTTTTTGCAAAATGGAGGATGAACAAACAGGTCTGCCATCAGTAAGCCTGTATGATGTTTTGAAGAGAAAGCTAATAATGTTTTCCCACATTCGACATAGAAGAATGAAAACAATTCCATTCCTAGTCTCTGTACCTAAACTCTGTGGCAGAAAAGATCTCCGTAAACCGCCTCTAATAAAAGGACAGTGTTTCTACACCAATTACAAAAAGCAAAGAGGCCAAAATGACCATAAAACAAAAAGCTAAGAAATGAGGTGGCTACAGGAACTAAATCTTTCATCAAGATCACACTCTCTAGTCTAAATTACTTCATGCATCTTCACCTCACAGGAAGGACCAGGTGGGCAGTACCACTCATTTTTTTGTGCCCTGTTCACAGGAGCTACAGCCACACTATGATTATGGGTCATGATTCCAGCAGACAAAGTGTTTGAAAATTGTAGCAACAACCAGCTAATGAATTTTACTGCATAGGCATTAGGCATTAATGGAAATTTCTCCAACAAACACTTGACAGTACATTATATTTCTATTTAAAAAAAAAAAAAAAGGGCAAGCAAATAACCACACTGACAAACTGGAACAACTGTCAAACAGCCATTTTCTCCCTTGATAGATCTAAAATATGTGGAGTCATTTGATGAAACTTAAACACCAGTTTGGACTACTCAAAACAATACAGTCAGTGGGAATAAGTTCAAGCAATTTCAGTCTGAAATTTTACAGCTCAAAAACACAAAAGCAACTGAAAGACACATATTAAGCTGGAACTATTAGGCAAACTTCCAGTGTTATGGTTACCTTCTGTTCTCATTGTATGGCACGTGGCTGTATTGAAAACTTAGCAATTCACCTGTCTTGCAAAACACCCTTCCTTTAGGCTTCTGTCATCTGCCTCATTTTGTTGTGCAATTTACCTTCTGTGATTCCATGCTTTCTGTGGCAGTATGGTTTACAAGAACAACAATGTAACAGAAATTAAATGCTGCCTGTTACAAACATTTTATTTTTTTAAATTATGAATAGAACCAATCTTAGTACCATAACAATAATAAAACAAAACTAGTATGAGTGGAGAGCTTGTAAATACTGTCATTGCTGACATGCAAAAATGACTCAGAAAATGAAATGTTAATCTCATCAAATAAATGAGATCCTAGCTGTTGACTTTTATGTGAATGGTATTTCATGCAAAGAGTAATAAATGTGTATTTTCTTGAGTGTGTGGGAATGACAGCAGTAATAAAGGTCCTCAGTGGCATCTTTTCTGGACAGTTACCACCCAAACAGAAAGAGCAAGAAAATGAACCACTAACAAGTCTGTAGGTATTGCTACCAATCTGCTGTCTCCCATATTAATTGGACAGGATGAGAGTTCTCATATATTCTAATCTATAATAATTCGTTCACGTGATTTGTTTTTAATTAAATTAAAGGAAAAAAAAAAAAAGAGAGAAAGAACTTTAGAGGTGCCAATTAGGAAAAGTAATAAACCGCGTTTCCTGTAACCCTTCTGCATATAGGTGGATGCAGATCTGAGAGGAACAGACATGATGCTACAGAAGGCCTTTATGATGCTCCAAACTCTCTGGCCAGGAAGACACCGGGGTATTTGTGGGTGTTGCCCCCAACTGCTCTGCCCTCAGCCCGACTGCCTCCAGTGCCAGCATGTGAGAACTGATGTGGTAGTGCCGAGCACCAGGCTAGGCTAAGGTTTTAAGGAAAGGTTTGTTTTCAAAGTCAGAGACCCTAATACACTGCAATACATCACTGAAAGTTCATGCAGTGGGTGGAAAAAGCAAAGCAGGAAACCCATTTTGGTCCTTTTATAGCAACACCTTTCACATGCACGTACCCTTTCAAGGCTGTATTCTCCCCTGTGTTTTATGGCCTGCCTGACTCCCAGCAGGGGCTCCTAGGCATGTCGGTGAGAATCTTATGTCTCCTTGAAGCAGGGGAGTTACTTCTCTACAGACAAACAGAGAGAACATACACAGCACCATTTGTGAGAAAAAACTATTTTCCCACACTAGGTCTTCCCCAAGAGCAGAAGCTTCCCTGAGCAAATACTCCTGCCTTTCCCTCTTCACCAGAATCATCTTCTTTCTTTGCCTAAACAGCATCCAGTTCCTGTGAACAAGGTCTATTCACTACACTCACACTCGCCCTGCCACATCCTTTCCCTCCTTTTGACATGTTGGTTTCTAGGACAATATTCATAATCTTCATATTTTTCCATGTGTAAAATTCCTCAGGATCACATCTTCAAAGAGGCCTCAGACTGATTGCTAACATTTCATCAGCAGCTTTCGCTTTCATGTCTGACACTCCATACACACAGAATTCTTCCCATATTTGTACAGATCGGAAGATCTCGCATCAATCAAGCCATGAAGGAGCTCTCTGAACTGCCTACTCCAACAGCATCAGCTGTTTGAAGTTCAAAGAGTGGCTCTGTCGTGTTCTTTGCTGTTGAGCACTGCGTGGGAATTCATTGTCCTCTAGTTTTTCATGCAAAAGTTTGATAGTGAAAACTATCAGTACAGAGCACTGAAAAGGGAGATTGCCAGCAGTGCTGGGACAAACATGACTTTGTTTTGGCGTTTCTCTTTCCCTAGCTTCCAACCCTCTTCCAACCTTCCTATTTATTTTCTTTACAAAGCTTTTTATTTTTTTTTTACACTTACCAAAATGCTCTTTTACAGTTACATTTGAATTATACTCTCCCATTATTGATTTTGTGAATCAGAGTTCTTGGAAATATCTCTTTAATGAACAGGTAATAACTGTCAATGTTTTTACCTTGTTTTTACTTTATGCTAAAAAATACAACTGTACAAACTAGAAATAAGAATTTCTATAATAAAATATACCTGTGTTTTGGCAGAAAAATAAAAAGGAAAGAAAAATCACATACAAATGTTTGTTCCATGACACTGGAGAACTGTCATTTTAAACCCCAGATAATATGATAAAGCCACTGAATGATACCTTGTCTACTGATCATCAGGCACAAATCTCAAGATGCCTCTTTGGACTCAAGCCAAAATCAAGTGTTCAGAAGGCAACAAAACAAACAATGTTTTGTGCTTCAAATACCAGATAAGCTGTACTGTACAACTGCTGGGCTCCCTTCCAAGCCTCCACAGGTGGCAAAACAGAATTACAAGCAAGCAATTGTCCCATGTAAGGCTTCTCTTTCAGTCTGCACCCAAATATCTCCTTGTTTTTATCTAGCTAACAATTTAAACTTTTTTAAACCATAATTTTTAACTAGTTATTTTTAAAAGAAATTACTTTAGTCATCGAAGGTGCTACTTTATAAACTGGACTAAGGAAAAGATGGAATCTTTTGATTCATTTGTTCATTCCCGTTCACAGGTACTTTTGGACTAAGAGGGATTGTGGCTTCCCAAGGGACAGCTCAGTGTTGGCCCAAGGCAAAAATTGGTCTCCCTCATCCCTTGCCAAATCAATCTATTTAATGTTAAGTAGCCATTGAACTTAAGCAGGTGCGTGAACATCTTTATATCATTGAGCCTCTAATTAAAACAGGAACTCCATTTGTCCTCCCAACAGAAAACAGAGAGGAGAAGGGAAAGAAAGCAAGCTCCTGTAAATACCCATCTCAGAGTACAGCTGGAGGTGGCTTTTGTCCCTGCTGTGTCAGACACTTCAGAATCCAGTAGGAGATTGCTGGAGCTGTTGGGTCCCTTCTGCCTGTGCCAGGCCCAGAGTTAACACTGTGAAGGGTTCGATCACAAATGAGATTGTGAAAAGCAACCATGTTCAGCCTCCTTTAAAACTTTAGGTGCCTGTGGCTAATGGTGGCACACAATGAAATGAAGAGCATGGAAAGCTGTATAAATTCATGGCAAATTCATGGAGTCCGGTTTGCTTATTTAAATATTTCAGCAAATACTGGTTCCATGTTTAATGTGCAATTACACTGCAAGTTTTACCAATGGGTACATTCTTCCAAGAGGTGACAGTCTCTGAAGAAGGAATAAATGGGAGTAGTGCTGCTTTTTGCTACATGCAACATTTCTTAGTTCCACTACGCATCAGCAGTAATTTACAGATAGGTCTTACAGTACGTGTCAGCAGAGTGTTTGAACAAACACAGAAGTGTTTGCAGAATAGGCTCTGAGTCTGTGATGGGATCTAGATGCATTGCTTTGGTAACATCAGTGAGGACAACTTGCAGGAGCAATATGTTATTCTATTAAATCCACAGAAAGCCTAAAAAGTCATGTACAAGCAGCACTGATTCAGCACTACTTCAGGTCAGAAACAGAATACCAATTATCAGTACAGCAGAGAGACACAACACCACAAACGCTTGAGTCAAAAATGTCACAGAAAAGCTCCCATTTCTTCCCTTTATAAAATGCTCTTTGTTTCTATCATTGGCTCCTTCCCTCCTGCAGGCTTCCTAAAATAGTGAGTTCAGACAGAAGGGAGAAATGTTTTAGTTGACTGTGAGGGGGGGAAAAAAGCTGTACATATACAAAAAGCTTTAGTACTTCCAAAAATCATTACAAGTTCTGGTAGATGTAAAGAAAATTATCAGTAATGAAGCTGAGAAAATGTCCTAAGGTCATACTCTCAAGTTATTAGTCCTAAGAAAAATCAAATCTTGCTTGATTTTGGGGCTCAGTATAACAATAAAATTTCTTTTTCTTGCCACAGGCTCAAGTTGTTGGTAACATTGCAAAGTGGCAGTGAGTGTCAGTCTGTCATTAAATGGACTAATATCTCATTCTGCACAGCATTCAGCAGCTGTTTAATTTCAAATATAGCTTAAATATTTGTTGTACTGAAGTATTTGCAAAGAGTTCTAATAAAATCAATAGAACTGATAGACAAGTAAGGATTTACTTGCTCGTCATGCTCAGAAGAATCAGAAAATGGCTGAGAAACAGTTCAAGCTTAATAAAAGTATTTCTTGCCCAAAGTCCTTAACTTATTCGGAAAACAGCTTAACACTTTGGAAAAATCCTTTTTTTCTTATTACTAGTAGAGAAGAAAGCCACTGGGGCCTGATAGAAACAAATGAGAAATACTGGCTTCTCCCCGCTGCCTTCCATGCTGGCCACTTGCACCATGTACAAGGCTGTCCTTATAAAATTTCCAGTTATCTTCACTACCAGCAGAGATGTGCAGGGTGAAGCTTATCCACATCAAACAGCCTCCTCCAGAGTTTACCAGTCACGCACTTTAATGTTCTCTGTCTTTCTAATCAGCTTGGTTGATCTCTGTTTTTTTTGCATCTCAAATGTATATCTACACATTATACTGCTGGTGGTTTATTGAATTTATGAAATTCCTTTACTGTGATGGAGCAGCTGATGAATTTTCTACTGATAATTTAACTGCGGTAAGTAAGTTTCATCCATCATTTCCTTATTTATCTCTGGAAGTGAAAGGAATAGTCACAGAGTCTTTGAAAAAAAAAGGTTTGTGACCTGACCCTATGCCTTCAATGGAAAATAATAATAAGTTGATAATAACAGGATTTTTCTTGGGATTATGAGACCTGTCAAAGTGTGGGCTGAAAAGAAAGTTCCATTAAATAGCTTGACAATGATGCAATATTGGTTGGGCTGATTGTTTCTCCTTGAGGAGTTATAAATCAATAGCACGTGCCCAGATTAATGAAAAAAGTTTAAATCTTTCTCTTCCGTGAGAGATTATTCAAAGGATTTTTGTTGTTTTCATACATTATTTAACAATTTGATTTATATTAATTCTTGTTAGCAAACAATGAGGAATTACCATTTCATGTTCTTTGTACCGCAGCCTGTACAATTGCATAATGAGAAGGTAGATCCAGAAAGAAACAAATCGTTGTTTCCATCCTACATGAAGAATAACATCCAGATCCAAATCTATGCTATTTTACCTGATTGCAAAAACAAGCTGTAGTTTAAAAAATTTCCTCTGACATTTTTCATGATTAGTTTTCAACGGGCATATTGTGTTTCTGTTTTGCATATATAGACGTGTTCACCTCTTTGCCAGCAATGAAAAATATCTCCAAAATAATACAAAATGAATCCTCAATGGTACTTTCATGAATCACATGAAACTGTGTGCATAGAAGAATATTTTATGGGTTGTCAGAAACTCATTTTGAATGCAAGGAAAGACACTGAAGCAGACTCTGTCTCCCTTCAGCATGATACTGATCCTTCAGAAGAACCTCAGCCCTGAACAAGGCAACTACCAAGAATACAAATATTTTTCCTGCTCTACCTGTACAACAAAGACCAAGCCAGTAAAACTTTCAGCTTAAAAAGCCTCAAAGAAAGCAATGGTCACAATAAGAGTCTGTAATCTTTTGCACAGTAATTCACTGAAAGGTCTATAAAACAGTTGCTCATGAAAGAGAAAGAACAAATGCTAAATGAAGCTAAGGTCATTTTTTTGGGGCGATGCCAACACAACTCACCTGCCTTGGGGGCTGCCCTATCCAGATTTCATGTTTCAGGTTAATCAGTAAACCTGGAGGCACAAGAATGCAGAATTTCAACAGAGCTTCAATTCCAAGCCTCCCAGTTTACCTACTGAAGGTTATAATGTCCTAATTTAAAGCCAACACAATTTATATAGTCTTGTTGATTTAACCACACCATTATTACTGAACTCCTTCAGAACTGATGAATTCCTATAATTTCCTGTATGAGTGATATATTTATTCATCAGTAATTTATACAGAGTTTTGCCTGTATCAGGCATTGTGTTTTCATTTAAACAGTTTCTTTCTCCTTCTTGGTATTTCTCTAATCCATTCTTATCCCCTTAAATGCAGTTTAATTAATTTTAAATAAAGGTGATTTAATGAAATCCTACTAAAAAGAGCAAATATATCCTATGTCATCTCTCCTTTTTTTATTGCATTAAGCAAAAGAAACAAAGCTTTGCACACAGTAGTTCTTCACTCGCTTACCAAACTTACACAGTCTTGTCCTGAATGTTTGTTTTAATTTTGCTACATTTTGAAGGACCAGAAATGAACTAAACTTTTGCAGATAAACAAGACTATTACTTACATAACAGGACCACTGCTCTTGTGTGCCCGTACTAGTCAGAAGTCTGAGTCCGTAACTGTGTGAGCTTCACTGAGCACAACTGAGCATGTAAGAAGGTGCACTTTTAATACAGCAGCATTTACACTACTGAGCATTAGAAAGAAATGAAGTTTGAAGTAGAAAGAGTGAGACCTGTTCAGTCTCTGCGTGGGGAGAACATCTTACAAAGCAAGAAAAGACTATTTATGCACAAACAAACATTTCAAACAAAAGGTGCAGCCATTCCCTCAGCAAATTGTGCAGAGAAATCTTCTTCTCCTTTGTTTCTCCTTTCTCTGCAATCTCCTTCTGCTTCAGTCTGCACTGTGAAGAATATGTATGAGTGCATGTGTAAGTGTACTTATTTGTCATTGTCTGTGGGCTTTCACAAAATGGTTTTGCTTAATGCAAGCATTGCACCTTCGTGTAAAGGCACGACACTCTTTAGTGCTGAGCATTCTGCTGTATTATTTGCAGTTTTTATTTTATTCAGAATCACACTCTGTATTTTCCAGTCTTTTTTTTTTCTCCAGAAGAGCAATTCTGATTCTTTGCTTTGCTTTGCAAACTAAGTCTACTGAGTCATTATATCACCTTCCTGTCAAAACTTCTGTGCTCCCCTAATTTAAACATCTTGTTTCTTCTAAGCCAGCCTTTTAGTTATTTTGGGTGTTATGATCCCTGATACAGTCTGTCCTCAAATTAGATATTCCATGAATCTGAAAGACATGAATCCAACCTCACTAACTCCTATGAAACTGCTTTGGTTGTTATTCTGAGAATGCAGTATTCTTTAAGTCTCTAAAGTGCAGTCTGATTTGTTTTGTTCACTTAATGTAAACTGTAAAATAAATCTAAGGTGTTACTGAACACAATATTTTAAAACAATACTTTAAATTGTTTTTTCTCAGCTAAATCTACTTATTTGAACCTTTTCAAATTATCTGCCCCACCTAGAATTGCAATGAAATTTAAAATCACTTTTTTTGGTAACACCTTTGTTTCTGTTTATTTTTTTCCTCCCTGCAACTATTTCATTTCAAGTGCTATGAGGGCTTCTTATACAATTAAAAATAACCAAATAGGAGTTAGGAGTTTTGACACAAATTCGAGGAGACTGCTTAACCCTGCAGCTGCTGTAAAGCATGTCAGAGGAAAGAGCTTGGGAGAAGAGGAGGATGTGGGCACAGGTTCAGTTCAGTGTCCCTGTTCTGCACCACTCTTCCAGTCCTCCACCAGCCCACCTATGTGCTCCAGGCCAGCCAAAGACCTCTGCCATGTCCACACATCTCCCACCATTCTGTACCTGTTCCCAGTGGGAAAAGCAAGTACCTCTGGAACAGACCTATCTCCTGTGAAGGGTGACTGTGCAGTACAGAGGGTCAGGGGCCACAGAAGGGTGTATGGAATGTGTTTAGGGGGCATTTACTATCTGCTAGACTGGAAAAACTCTGGCAGTGGGAGGACAGATGATAGCCACCACAGCGCACAGTTGTTTGCTCTGTAGGGCCCAATGACCAAAAAAAAAAAATTAAAAAAATCCATTTTCTTAGACCATCTGCCAAGCAAGATATTCCATATATCAATGCACTGTGTCCCACAGAGTCCATTCCTCTGCCAGAAAAATTCAGCACAAATAACACCACAGAGGATACCCTATCTCTGCTAAAGGCATTTCCAAGTACTTACACTTTGGCATGCCCAACACCTTGCCCAGTCTGCAGCCCTCTGAAGCCATACTAGTCACGGTGGCAGCCACCTAGAGATGCTGCAGGACCCACAAAGGTAGCTTGAGATGCCTGAAGATTCACTGAGCACACAACTCTCGTCTCCTCCAGGATTCAGCTGGAATTTCTTCACTTCAGCCCACTGTTTACTCTTTCTACAGATCATGCACTCTAAAACAACATTTTCTCTGTTTTGTTTAATTCGAACAGCTTTTTTTCCTGGTCCAGGAGCTTTCCAGTAACAATATAAATGTAGCAAAATTCTTGCCCTGAAAGTCATAGATCACAAAGCAAAAAAAAAAAGAAACCCATTGGTATTCTCACAGGCTCTCTCTTTGTGTCACATTAATCTACTCAAACAGTACAGGGTTAAGTACAGGGTTTGGATTGTATTCCAGCAAGAAATACAAGAAAGTGCCAAGAAATAAAGTTTGTATATTGCCCATAGTGTGTATTTCTGAAACTCTGACACTGCTCTAATCTCGAACTCTCCTTCCTGCATTAATCCTGTTTGCAGTCTCTTGGTCTTGCAAGTCTCTTTACCCAGGAGGTTCAGGAGAGCTTGGCTGGCCAAGCAGAGCAGGGCCCAACTGAGCACTCTTGTTACAGGACAGAGGTGCCTCTGCAGCTCTCAGGTTCTCCAGAGCTCCTTCCCCACCAGTACAGGCCTGGCCAGCAACACCCAGCAGGTAAACAGTGTCCATCCTGGCACATTCACTAACCTCAACATCAGCTGCAAGGGAGAAGTAGCTCAAAGGTGAGAACTCCAGAGCAAAGAAAATCTCTCCCAGGTAATAGGGCTGAGGTCAAAGGCATAGATACAGTTAAGCAGGAATCAAACTTTATTAATAACGAATATAATTCTCAAGAATTACTTTTACTGCAAAGGTTCTGTCAGTGAATTGGATCCAGTTAGAGAAGGCACTCACCATGTGAGAGGGGTGAATCATTAACTCACTGCACTTCTGTAGTCTCTCTGCCATGTAACAAGACCTAGAAAGCTCCCTAGCCCCCTGGTACTTCCAATATCTTCCAGATATCTAAAGGCATCTGCTACTCTATTCAAAGCACTGTATTATTAAAAAACTGATTGAATTGACCTCAAATGCCCAATTTGTCTGTAAATTACTTACTATTGCACTGACAAGTAGTTTTTGTAGCCATGCACCTCCGAAACAGAGACCCAGCCTTCGGATTATCTGTCTTTGGAGCAAGTCTCAGGTTCCCTTGTCAAAAGCAATGCTTTTTAGGTGCTGAAATAGGCTTTGAGGACTGGCAGCTGAGGGGTTTGAACTTTCTTGTGACACTTGGTGGTCACTTAATCAGAACATCCTGAAATGAGGCTGAAGGAAGGACAGAAGCAGCATAGAAAACTTTGTGTCTAAGTCAGGAGATCAAGGCTTTATTGGTTACTCTGCCTGTATATGATGTTTGTATGGGAGTCCATTTCCTCTCCAGGTCTTGTTTGTATCAGACACAAAGTTTTTAATGATCACTCACTATTCCTTTGTGCAATGCACAGATCATACAGAGGGGCCTTGACAGCCTTGGGAATATCTCTGTGTGACTGGAATTCAAACACAAAAAAACACGTTTCAGAATGGTGTTTCCGCAATCCCCGTCCCTGTTGCATTTGCTCCCAAGCTATGAATGGAGATGACGGTGTAGGGATAATGCACACGTTTGAACGGTGGTATTTCCCAGAGAAAATCCAATTCAATGATATTGCTTAGAAGCCACTAAACACTGAGTAGCCACAGACACATTCGTATGTGTGGCCTGTTATGGACCCCTGTTTCTGACAAGGGATTTCTGTTATTAAAATTGAATGCATCTTATTGCAGCACTGTTAATTGTTTTGGTATGTTTCAGACAGTTTTAAATTTCACATCCTGCTTTGCAATTAGATATGAAAAAGATTGTTCAGAACTGCTTATGTGACTTAGGAGATGAAAACCAATAACGTGCAGCTCTCTGACTTGCCAGGGCTACACTGGTGTCCCCGCACTGCACTGCACTGGCAGAGGGGAATGCCAGCTTCCAGTTGGGAACATCGCACACACTGCTGGGTTGTGGAAACAGCTCTTTCTTTTCTGTGTCGCTTAAGTGCTTTTCAATTTCTTGGCAGAAGCATTTAAAGAATTTTCTGGGTTACAGCTCGTTTCATTTCAAGAAAATGTGAGCACCCTCTAGTTCAAATAATATGAGAAACAAGGCAAATAAATTATCACAGAGGGAAAATTAAGAGAAAAATAAGCAACGATAATGAGAGAAACCGTAAGCACATGTGTTTGGCTAAGATATATATATTTTAACTTACATCCATGGTCAAACATTTCAGAAAGTGATTATTTTTTTCCTTAAAAAAACCCCAAAAAACAACAAACAAACAAAAAACAAAACCCCAAAACCATAGAGGAAATATTCCTTTTTTATTTCCTGTGGAACACTGTATAGACTGTCAAGACTTAAATTTTGGGCAACAGCAATCCTGGATGAAACTAAAAGAGTAACAAGCAGACTCTCTCTCCCAGCAGCAGGGAGCAAGTGAGTTGGAAAAATGATGAGGAGAGCAGAGGAGAAAGCACAAGTCCTGCGCAAGTCAATTCTTCCTACAAAAATAGAAGCAGCAGAAGGAACAAATTAGCACGTTTTTTTTTTAGACACAACAGGAGTAGTTAAAAAGAAGTATGATGCAATCGGGGTCATGGAGATTTGGCTTATGCAAAAGACTGGCTAAGATACCAAATTGAAAAATAAAAGGAGACTCATAAGAATTTAAAGCAAGTGCTGGGAAAAGAGAGATTCAATACCTAAAGAAATAAAATTCATATTGCTGATTTAGTAAGGCACTGAGAACACATTATCCTTCTAATTACAGAGGTGTGGAAGTGAAAGAAATATTAGATGCTGGGATACCATAATAACCCTGTGTCCTAAACCACAAAATATGCCGTATGATCCCATGCCCTCAGCCATGGTGGAGCTTGTCTGCATCCTGGCAGGGAGTATCAACAGCCTATTGCACCTCCCAGGAACAGGCAGATGAACCAGAGAGAGCAGGAAGCTGACTGAGATATGACAATAAACACTTCTTTGTGATCAGACAGCCTGGATCAAGATGCAACTGTTTTGGGATTTCTTTAGTTTCTGTTGAATTCCCTTTGCTTTTTAGGACCTGATGCAGAGGATATCTCAATTCTCTTCCTTCGAGATATTTATGGACAAGATTATTAACTTAATTCTGCAATGATGATAAGAGAGCAAAGAGATATGTGTGAGATGTTGCCAACAGTCCAGCAATTGCTGAAGGAAACGTAAGTGGTGGGACAGCAAATCTCTGACAGTGCGTCCAGCAGGATGCTGAGAGAAGAGCCTGCCTCTGGCAGGAATTAACCACCAGCAGAATCTGGCTGCAGTCTTCTGTTTGCAATACAACTCTGAATTCATGGCTTTGGAAAAGACTGAAATTCCTAAAGGCTGGAATTCTAGATATAATGAAATTGAAAAATATCACTACAATGATGGGCCAACACAGGCAGAAATGCAAGGATGAGGAGACTGCATTTTGGAAGGCCTCTTCAAAGGCTAGAAGTGACCTGCCTCGGAAACACAAATGCTCTGAATCTCTGATCTCCCGTATCTTCTGAGCCAATTTTGAAATCACTATAAAGATCAACTGTCATGTTTGCATGAACTGCTTGAAAGTCACACACATCTTTCAGTCTCCACTCTCCGAAATGCCTTTCCTGAGTGTTTACTATTAATTACATTAGAGATTCATCAGTTAGCAACCTCAGACAGAATCTCACTAATCGACAACTAAATATGATACAATGAGGTACCCACTGTGTCTCAGCATCTTTCTTTATTGTCCCTGAGTTAAAATCTTTAGTAAATATTAATGAAGTTTCTTGAAACTGCTCCTGTCATGAGGCTTTTTCAAAGGAAACACAATCCTGATAATGTGTTTTAGCTCAAGCATTCACTAGTGTCTTCTGCATTGTTGAGAATCAGTTGAAAAACTACAAGTTGTGCCACATCTTTCCTCCTGCAAGATATGGCTGATTCCAGCAAAGTATGTGAGTGTGTGGCACTGGTATAGTTCTTCCAATAAATTAAATAAAAAGGGAAATACTGGAGAGGTAATCAAAAATAAAAAATAAAATAAATTTAAAAAAGCACCCAACCTCAGATAAAACTTTGTTCTTTCCTTTGGACTCTTACTGACTTTTTTTGTCCCTTTTCCCTGACCTGTGTGCTCTTATCTGCTTTGCTTAGCAGACATAGAGACTTTAGATTCAGGTTTATAAAGGTACTGTTATCATATGACAATCAAGTTTTTTCCAACTCAATAAGTTATGCTTAAAATTACCTTTCTTGTCATCTCCTGAAAGGGGTTCTTGTGGCTTCAATACCACAATGTCTAGTTCTTCAAATACTTGTCTCCACACTTTTAAAGATTTGCTCCAGAGCATTTTATCCTATTCTTCTCCCTCTCACTCTGACAATTTTTATATTTATAGGTGTATTTAACTATGAATAATCTAGTAAACACCTTGAAATCCCTTGCCTTTATTTAACGTTAATCAAAGCTATCATCAAAATGAATTACAATAGCTACAATGATTTAGAGAACCTTGGGCACCAAAACAGTTTAAATAAATTGACAGAGCACTCAGAAATATGCTAGAGTGATAAATTATTTCTAATCCATTAATATTGCAAACTCCTTTTACCATTTCAAGGCTATTTTTATGTGGATTCAGGGCTTATATTTTAATGTTATTTATTTGAAATAGCAAATAGATGCAAACACTCAGCTAGTGAACTTTTATGCTTCCATAAGGGTTCCATTTCTACACTATGTCTGTCTGAGCTCCTTAGAGAGTAATATTTTATTATACAATATTTATATTCTGTCATCCAGCTACTTGGCACACACAAACCATCACACTTACTGATTCAGCTGAGATGACATTCTGTAACTCCTGAGGTACCGAGTACATATTTTGGAGGGATTATTATGCAATTCTTCATTGCATGATTCAATACTATTTAAAGAGTGGGTATTTAACAATACTAGGCTCTAATTTCTCAAATATTTATTAAAGAAAAATATTAGTCTCATATAGGTGCACAGAATTTCAGACCTCCCCATGGAAAAACTGGGCTTATATGGTCTGGTAGAAGTGGGGTCACTGCCATGTGTATAGACAGTGGGGATGGTGGGAAGAGACGGAAAGGTGAACACCAGGAAGAAGAGAGGAAGGAGAGTGATGAAATTCCTCAGAGACTGAGAAAGAAAATTATCATTTCTAGAATGCAGAAACGTTAGGTGTGAGGGAAAACATGGAAAGTGCTGATGTGCCATAAGAGCAGTACCTCTATCAAGTTCAAGACTTTTCTCCTCTGGTAGGAGTTCAGTTCTCAGATCCTATTTTGCTAGTGAATTGTAGCTCTCCCTCTGGGGCTGAGGGTTCATTGTTTATATCTTTTTATTCCCATGCTCACTAGCTGATTGCCTTCACTGGCGTAGTATTGATGAGAGCAAGGTGTTGTCCTGCCTAAAGGGTATGGTCAGTGTCTGTGAAATCTCATAGTTCTATCATGCATGACAGTCAGTGACACAGTTGTTTTGTATTTGATTCTCAGACATGTTAATAAACTAATCTATGTTAGTTCCAATTCTTAGAGTTTCATGTCCTTTTACTAGGGGCATTTATTAATTTTATTTATTAAAAGCACTTTATTCAATAGGCTCAGTGATTAATATAGCATAAGTAAAAGACTTTTGGAATAACTGATGCTCCCAAATTACTCCATTCTACACAAAGTGTATGTTTTAATTTGATCTCATTTTTAGTTTGGTACTTAAGGAGCAAGACATATTTAAAAATGCTACATTTCCATTCCCAAGTAATAGTGGCCAGCTGAGGACAAATTTGAAAGGCAAATAAAAGTCTGAAGCTCTTACACACATTCTGGAAATCAGCAGCTGTACAGGAAAGAAACAAAGTAGTGCTCTAAGAGAGGGAAAGACAGGATTCAGCCATTATACACTTCTCTCCAGCAGCTGCATGGTAACTGCAGAAAGTGCTATTTCCTGCCACTGTGATCATCACAGGAGACTTGGGAAGGAACTGGGAGCAATGCAGTCAGAAGAGAGCATTCAGGACACAAAGGATATAAATCCATAGGAAGCCAGGCCTCATTAATCCTCCTGTTCCTATCAAAATGTTCTCTTCCTTAACAACTACTTTTTGCAGTATAATTGCAATTCTTACTTATTTTATATGTGTGGATACATTTACTATACACACAAATGAGTAGTAAAAATAGTAATTTACGTGAATAATTACATTACGAGGTGCATATTTTACCTCTTTTTCCTACATTGATCTTCACAGAACTCAACCTCACATGCACACCCCACACTCATGTAGTCACTAATGAGATATTGAATTGGTAACCCGTTCAGTGAGAGATTTGTCAAAGAAAGATTGCATCAGGAAAGCCAGCAGCTGAACTGCATATCAAGGAGAACACTGAGCAGTAAATATTTTTCAAGGTACAAGAGAGAAACCACATGGATATTTCCTTTGTGAGAGGGGATATCAGATTTTGCAGATTAGTAACAGTGGTGAGAAAAAGGGTATGGGTGAATTTGGGTAGGGAAAGAAGAAAGGGAAAGGCAAGGGAAAGGTAAGGGAAAGGCAAGGGAGCTGGAGAAGTAAACATCAGGCAAGTGCAGGATATTGGTAAAAAATTGAAGATAGTGATAGATGACCCTTTACAAAGCAGAGTTTTGGTTTCAGTATTCTCTCTAGAAACCCTTAAAAAAAAGGGGAAAGGAAATAATATGTTTTCTTGTTTATCTTTTCAATTACTGCTCTGAGGTTCCGGAATGTAGAACACGGAGAGGGACAGCAGTGCAATGAGCCACAGCGGGCAGGGAAGAGGTGCATGGAGGGGGAAGTGCATCCCAGTAATGAACTTCTAGTTTAGCATTAGTGTTGAAAACTATGAATTCGATCCAAATTGAGTAAAAAGGTATTGTGAGCAACACATTATTCCAGTATTTCATGGCACCCAGAGGAAGACGCAGATTGTATTTTTAAACTGAAGTCATGGGATAATTGTTAAGTCTTTAAAGGATCTGTAGTGCAGTCTGAGCTATAAAATGCTGCGATAACAGTCAATTGTAAATCTCCTTGACAGTTATGTCTGCAGCTCTGAAACTGAACCACTGAAACAGTGATACAATAATAATAAAAGCAATGCAACATAAGCCCTGAATGTACTAGATTTATGAATAGGATAGTCTTTCATGAAAAGGGCACAGAAACCCCAATTAGCTAGAAAGAAAGGATTAATAGACTTTTGTCAGTATCCAGCAATGTGACTATCACCCAGACAATAAATTATGCATTCTTTAAACTAATCTGATTCTTCAGTAATGTCATGTTAAAAAATTTGTAACTGTACGATTTATACTTTGTTTCTGTATTTTTTTACACTTTGTTCCTGTATTTTGATGTAGTAAAGGAGATCACTATTAATATTTCACAGGAGTAAGAAAGAAATAGAGAGAAAAAATAGGAAAAGCTGTCTACAAACAGTTTGATCAATACCAAACATCAATAGGACTTGTGCTTCTGTGCTACCAGCTTTCCAGAATACAAGGATATTGTTATACATATATATATATAGTTTTCTGATTTGCTTTCCTTTGTAGAACATTATTCAAAAGGATTTTAAGAAAGTTTTCCACAGAACATTAGTATACCAGTAATTAAAATCTTTCTATCACTAAAGAGAAACTTAGAAACTTTGAACCTTAAGAATATTGGATTGAGTCCTATTCATATAGACCCACCCTAATGCTGCACTGTGTATTTGAGCAAATGAACAATCACATCAATTTAAGTTAGATTTAAATCAGTTTTAAGTTTACATCAGGTGCTTGAAGTTAGACAGCACCTTAAACATTTTACATACCAGCCTCTTTTTCATCATTATCTAGTGGATCAGACCAAAGTAATGGCAAATTTGAGTCAGAAATGTTGACCTCATGTAATGACTTCAGCATCAGACTGGAACTGGGGAAAACACATTCTTGTGGGCCACCTTTGAAGGCATCATGAAACTTGGTATATGATGACTGTGGCAAGAGATTGTATTTCCACTGGACGGCCACATGAAGAGCAAACATCTATGGGCCTACCTCATACCATTTAAATTAAATTTGACAGGTCTGAATACAAAAATATATAAAAATTATTCTATAATTTAGCATAATGATAACAGCTTCCACTGTGCTTTGTATAGACAAAAGGGTGGCTCAAAGTAATCACACAGCTCCATCAGTGCACCTCATTATCAATTTCTAACAGCTGGTTCCTCATACTACATCTCCTGAAGGAAGAGCCAGACAACTAGTTCAGACTTCCCACTGTGCTGTGTATGAGGGTGACTGTACAGTTTCCATCAAATATTCAGTGAAGAAATGTCAGTCCTGATTGACTGCAACAGTGATCTCCAATATGGATTTTAACCACAAAGGAGTTTAGACTAATCTCCTTCCATTCAGATTAGAAGAGTGTTAGCCACGTCCTTCAAAGGGACAATTCAGATGAAACAGTGCCCAGTATTTGTCTGACAAGGAGGAGTATAAATTCTTTACTTTGTTTTTCATTGCCAATCTCACTCATTTAGGAACACAGATCCCACTTTCCCACTGCATATAAGAAAACTAGCTAATGGAAAAACACTATACATGTTATTTACAGTTTCCCAGCACAGCCCTCCTCAACACAGTCAGCATTAGGAGAATTGAATGACTCAGTAGGACTGGAAAATCAGTACATGAAATGTAGTTCAGGGAGCTGTGGGATGATTTCAAAGGTATCAAAGATGTACAAGAGCAGTAACTGCCCAAAAAAAAAACAGTGAAGAAACAGGGATTGTTCTGATTGAACAAAATTATGGTTGTGTAACTTAAGTGTTAATACAATATCATGCCAAGTTTGCTTTGAAGTAGAGAGAAAATAGCAACTTCTACAGAATTTTACCCTTCATTAAAACAAATATGCATGAACCTACTTTCATTTACCTACTGTGAGCAAGTGACACATTTGGAAATATCCACCAAAACCTTGTCACCAGTACAGTGAAAGGAAATCTTTCCTTTTGTCAGAGTTCATTCCTTGTTACTGCAGTTGCCCCATGAAATGAAAGAGAAAGCATATGATGCACAGTGGTTCCATGTTGGCAGTGACTGTTAGTTAAGATCTCACCTGTATAGTTTCAAAATAAAATAAATATAAATATCACCTAGTACTTGAGGAATATGCATTTCTGTCTACATATGTATGTACGGTAGCTGGGGGAGGGGGTTGTTTGTTTTAGGTTTTGTACTTGTGAACAACACCCAACTCATTTCAAAAGAACTAAAGCTCTAGCAGAGAACACCACCCCCACCGTATTATCAAGGTTGCAGGAAATGATGGCTGATGAACATACAGTCGATGTTTTACAAGTGGTGACAAGCCATCAACCCAAACGTTTTATTAGTAACTTCTCTCAAACATTTATGTTTTCTTAGAGGGGAAAAAAAATTTGCACGGTGCTGTACTGTAGAAAAAAGGATAAAAGTTAATTTCAAAACAAACTGTCAAGGGTTATGGTGCTAAAAGCATCACTAACTTTCACAATCAAATGAAGCTTTTCTGACATGAATTATGTTGCCACAGTAACCAGCAACCATAGAACCAGAGATCATTTTCTGTAGAATTCGTGTGACCTTGAGTTTAATCAACAGTGATGGTATTAATTTAAAAGCTGGAAAACATTAAAAAAAGTATTCTGCCATTTTGTAAGAGTTAATAATTTCACAGCTGTGGAAAAGGGCTGTTCCTCTTCAATGGTGTAATTTTGTAATTTGAAGTGCACTGCTTTGAACGCTATCGGACATGGTGGCATTTTATTAACTTCAGTGGGGTTGTTCCTAATTGCAAGCACAGCTGACACGTCGAGCAGTAAGATTTTGGAAGGCAAAGCTTTTAGCTTAGGAGACTTTGCAAAAGATTTTATCTTTTATTTGTCAGGAAAAAAGCCCCTCCAAATACAGCTGTGACACTTCAGAAATGATTGCTAATATGCTTTGGAGAGGAAGATAGGGAGATCACTCGAGGGAGTTCTCCCTCAGTAGCTCCATATTTTCTCCCACGCCCGGTAATTTCCACCCTGGGGAAGCTGACAGAGATTGGTTCTGCCTCTGAAATTTCCATAAGTACCAAACTAAGTGCTATTAAACCCATGGAAGAGAAATTTGATGTTAAATTGGACTCTTATGCTCTACAAATGGGAAAAATTAGGGGTCGAAATGGAAATGCTTGAAGGTACACATTCAGCTATAAATGCTCAATATGATATTAAAAAAAAAATCTAAGGAAGGTCTAATGTAAGAAATCTTTCTGCTCTGTTAAAAATAATGGTATTTTATGCCATAAATTAGAGACTCTAGAGAACCAGTGGCAGAGCAGGTGTTTTAGCATAAGTGGTGTCTTCAAAGGGAACGATGACACTGAAGGAGGTTTCTGAGTATTCCACTTCCACGGCACGGCAGAAAGTGCATCTGACCTACTGAGCTTGCAAATAGTCATTCAGAAATGGGAGCTGCCTCAGAGAAATCGGAGCTGCCTGGAAGAGCTTCTCTCTTCCAGCTAAGCATATTCCAATTTCACTGCTATTTCCTATCTTGACTTAAACTTCTAAGAATCTTACAGTTGACTCAATGGGAACAGAACTTCTACTTTTAGAGTGGGTTAAAAACACATCATATATATATTTTTGTTGAAAGCAAAAGCATTTCTAAGCTTTGTCAAATATGTTCCTTTAAGGGAAAAGATAAATTTGTTTTATATGCATTTTGTGATATAAAAGCACTTCTTTTCATACAGACAATTAAAATGTAAATAGGATGATTTTTGAATATAATGTATACTGAAAAGTATATTGTTTTAATCTAACAAAAAGCAGAAGTAGTCTAGAAACATCTTTACAGCACCCAAGTGAGGTAGGAGAACAAGAGTTTTAATGTTTACTGAATAAGTGCAAGTCCTTAGTCATGAAATGGTTCTTCCTACAGTCTTAATCTAGTTTTATTCCAAGACAGAAATTTTCATGCTTCCAGGGATGTGGTCTGTATTTCAAAGCTGCCCATCTATCCTCACACCTTTCTTAATAGCAAGTAAACATAATATGTCCTTAGTCTGATATGAAGGATAGATCATAATATTGAACATAATGTCTGGAAACAAGACATTTTCCAAAATACATCCATTCTAAGCTCTCTCCTGAGACCTGCGCCTGGCAGATTTCACTGTCATTCCACTGCAACTTCAAAACATGCTTCCTGTCATCCAGGAATTAAATAATATAAACCTTTCAGTTTATATTTCAGAGGAAACAGTCCCTCTTGGAAGGAACCAGAACCATTCTGCTGATATCCCATGTGTGCAATGTGTCAAAAATAGGCAGCATAAAACCATCTTGCACTTACAAGAGATCAGGCAGGGTGTCTTTTATATCTCCAATGTCTGTGACTTAAATTTTCCCTCCCCTCCATGTTCATGCACTTGGCAGAACTTTGCAGGATATTTGCAGATTATTGAAACTATACATAATTTACATTTTAAAAATATAAAAAACCTCCCATACTGTGTTTCAGTTATCTAATCAGTGGTTTGTGATCATTCTTCCCATGAGATGCCTTCTTTGTGTACTATATAGTGCAGAACCTAGATATTCTCCAGGTTGTTTCTGAGGTAAGAAAACATTGTATAAAATTTAACACTCTCCTCTGACACTTCCATAAAAACAAATGGTAGGATCTGAAACTTGGTAAGAGGAAAGTAAGCAAAACAAAGGAACAACAAACAAACAAAAGAAAGAGCAAAACAACCAAATCACCAGCAAGTAAACCCCTATGTGCTGGTTTGGCAGAGTTGGAGTTATTTTTCTTCACGGTAGCTGGTATGGGCTGTGTTGAGGATTTGTGCTGGAAACAGCCCTGGGAATTCAGGCACGTTCCAGCGATCACTGAGCAGGGATTACACAGAGCCAAGACCTTTTCTGCTCCTCACGCCACCAGCAAGGGGGATGGGGGTACATCAGAAGCTGGAAGGGGACACAGGCAGGACAGGTGACCCCAACTGACCCCAGGGAATATTCCATTCCATATGGTGCCATGCTCAGCATATGATGCTGGGGGAAGAGGGGGACATCCAGAGTGACAGCATTTGTCTTCCCAAGGCACCATTAAATGTGATGGAGCTCTGCTGTCCTGGGGATGGCTGAGCACCTGCCTGCCCACGGGAAGTGGTGAATGAACCCCTTGTTTGGCTTCGCTTGTGTGCACAGCCTTTGCTTTGCTTATTAAAGTTATTATTATTAAATTTATCTCAATCCCCAAGTTTTGTCACTTTCCCTCTCCCGGTTCCCTCCCCATCCCACTGTGAGGGGAGGCAGTGAGGGGGTGCTGGGGCTGAGCTCCGGCTGGGGCTAAACCACAACGCTCTGCAAAGGGGTCCTGACTCAGAGCGGTTTAGAGTAACAAGCTGGACACATTTTGAGGCTACACTGAATTACAGACTTCAGACAATACTTCAAATACATTTACCCTTATCCTGATTCCTGAAGAGTTCATTTCCTTTCCCAATCTTTGTAAATTATCATTTTTGTTACACTGAAGTCATAGAACTCTTCAGTTTTATTTTTCTTTATCTTTGTTTGTTCACTGTGGATGTTCACTGAAATGTATAAGCTGATTTTACTACTCTTAAGCCTTGGTCTCCACAGAATATTGTAGCAAGAAGGTATGTTTTGTATCAGTGTCAGATAAACTGTGCACATGGAAACAAAAATCAACCGTAATGCTTGACAAAACAACCTTCTCATAGAAATCAGAGTCATTTAAAGGGATTTCAGGACCCCAGCAGAGGGAAGACCACACAAGATAAGCACCTGAGTTAACAGGGAGCTCAAAAAGTGAATACAGAAATATGGATGGGAGGTCAGAAAAATGTTACCTCTATATCAGCATGTAAAGTAGCCTGTTGGTGGGCTGGGGAATTCAGCTTTAGTGACCATGTTTAAAAAGTTATTGAAATTCCTAAACCTTAACAAGTGCTACAGTAATTATTTTACATCATAAAACAATCTACATTTTGAGAAAGAACTAAAAAAATTCTAATTCTGAACATATTTAGCTAAATACGGAAATGATGTTACTGGACTCCTTGCTAAAGGCTGTATAAGATTCATCATCAATTCAGCTTTTTTAATTGCAGGCAAGATTTTTTAGATTAGCAGTTCAGAAATTGAAAGGTATTATTGGGCTACAAGCACCATTTACCAAAACTCCAGTTGTCTGTTTTTTTTGTAGAAGTCGTACAAGAAAGGTTTAAAAATCTATTCTGACAACAACAATCACTCTACACATCTACCCAGAATTAATGTTAAAAATGTTGTTACAGCTTTTCATATTACCATTCAATTTCACCAATATTCTTTAGTTCTTAACAAAAGCCTAAATAGCTTTCTCCGTGAAGCTGGATTGTTAGCTCTGAAGGGCTTACTTTGAAGAGCTTCTGAAGTTCTCTCCCATTCCTTTCAAAACCATCATCTCATTAAAGTCTTTCTAAAATACTAGGTCACCACCACCCTTCCCAATCCCCATACTTCTTTTCTCTTGAATTGTACTGCAGGAGGACATCTAGAAGCAAGTAGCAATTTTCCAAGTCATACAAGTGGTGCTTTTGGTAATATTGTGTTTCCTTCTTTCTACATTATAGAAATTCTTTCTCCTATTACCCGACAAGTACTAGTTCTTGTTTAACAAATAAACAGACTGCCTGCTAAACCTGAGCCTGCCTTATTTTCTGTTTAGTTTGGTTTTGCGGTGGGTTTTTTGTTTGTTTGGGTTTTTGTTTTTTTTTCATTTTTTTTTCTTTTTGATTTTGGTTTTGGTTTTGTTTTGTTTTGTTTTTTTGAAAAAAGAAAAAGGTTTCCCTGGAGTCCAGTATGAATATGTGAACATTTGTTTCACCTTGCTGAGTCTATTTAACATTTAAGTGAATTATTTTCCCTAACAATCAGAGCATTAGATCTAGAAATACAAGCTTTTCAGTGTTATTAGAGATGTTCAAAGGACTGTTGTAACCAATGTAGTAAATTCAGAATTACCTTAAAACATCCATCAGACTGAAAACACAGAAGAATGTTACCCCTGCTAATATTACTCTTAACCTATCAAGAAGTGTTCTGTTTTTTTCATTCTATATTAAGTTTTTGTGCAAAATGCCATTTGTTGAGATAATTTGAGATCCACATGAGGCCACCAATATTGTAAATGGCTAGAATATTCACAAAATGATGATGGCTAAGAGTACTCAGGAGTCAGTCATAGATCCCCATAAAGTATCCAAGGTGAGTTTATATTTAAGTGTAGGTATTGAATTACTAATGTGAATGGAAGGGGTTCCTCATGCTTTTTGTTCTCTGTTTTATCTGTTTGAATTCTGTTGTTTGAGATTAGTGTTATAGAGTAACAAAGCAAAAAAAACCTCACAGAAACTACCTGCAAATTCATTTATATATCCCTTTTCTCTTTATTCTTAATTCAGTGTATTGAAAATTTTAAAGAGAGAAAGCCTAGGTCAGAAAATATTGCTTCCCAACTTGTGGATTTACACCACAGGAAAGGGTAATTATATTCCCATCTTAGGAAAATCTTATATTATTTTTCTGAAGGAGATTGCACATTAATTTAATCTTATGTCCCTGTTTCTAGACCTCAGAAATATTTTCTTTAAATGTGGCCTGGATTATTCTACAGTGGGAAATAGATAGGAAATTTACTTCTTAATCTACACCTCAAAATTATTTTTATACAGGATTCATTCACTCTGCTCCCTTTATGGTGCAGTGTGTGTATAGGTTCTCACAGACACAGTCCCTCAGAACTACCAGTTAGTCCATTTCCTTCTCTGAACAGTGCATTGTATTGTCATAAACAAAAGGTAAACCAAAATTAAAGCAATTTTTTTTTTGCAAGTGGAGAAATAGAAGCAGAGGGATACATTTTAATTATTTGGCCTTTTGCAGCAAGCAAACTGTCTGAAAAACATGACTCATACTTATCAGATAAAATGTTTTGATGCTCAAAAGGACAATCAATAACTATAGAATTTCTTTAAATACTGAATAGCTTTAATGAAAGTTGGGAAAGGGCTAACCTTGAAATGATTTGTTTCCTTTTCACAGGCCCAAATCCTTAATCCTTTCAAGGGTAGCCAATCTGTCCATCAAGATCAATAAGAATAGCAGCCTAGGCAATATCTCACAGGCAAAGAACAACAGAAAAGGAAAAGGGAGTGATATTTATGCTCTTATTTGAAAATTGTTTTTCCAAAGTTTAGATCTGACCACTCAATTTTCTACTTCAAGTCAGCAATGCTTATTAAAGAACAAAAACAAAGCACGGAGTCCAACTTAGATCTTGCAAATTAGGAAGAAAACTTGTTTATGCTAGAGCAGCATACTATTTGTACCAACAGAAAGACATTAAAACAAAACCTGAAAAAACAACGATGCCAAAACAATCCTGACTGAAAAACAGTCTAAACCACAAGAAGCCATACCTTTGGATAAATGCATTACATTATAACATATAATGTATCCTACAGCACATTCAGGCTGAAGTTTTCAGAGGCATCACAATTTCAGTGGAATACGGGTCTGTATCTTTTTTCATTTCTTTAAAGATACTTTCCTTAAGGTATGTGTCAAGATTATTTCTGCAAGAACACAAAGTCATATTTCTAGCAGAAGAATAAAGCTGAGAATTCACTTGATCAATTGGCAAATAGCTTTGTCTTCATCTATACCAATAACCTGGAGTAATAACGACAAATTTGAATGAATTTCATCTGAGAACTTTTGAAGACCATTTTCTCGATATATGTTACCAGTATAAATGTAATGTAGGTCACATGCCTCCTGTTTTCCAAGGATGCTCAACTGAGTGGAATCAAGATAGCATTTAGCAGCAAAGTCATTGTAACTATCTATGTCTAAGCTCCTAGCCCATCTAGATGTTAGACAAAATATTCTTATTTAAGTCTCAGACTGAGGGTTAGTATGACGTATTTTAGCTCACAATATGTAAAATATTATTTACAAAGACAACTATGAAGGTCAAGCTAACGCGGTCAAGTTAACTTTTTCTAAAGCCACAACCGAACTACATATCCCCCTTTTCTAAGGTAAGAGTCAAGCCTAAAATCACCTAATCCTACTCAGGATATATGCCTGGAGGCTTCTAGAAATCCTGCTATGGACTTCTCTTCAGTCTTAAGTGAACAAATACATTCCAAAATCTGATTATAAGAGGCTGTTTGAAGCTGAGTATCCTCATGTGAACTTGCCTTGGTAACATCCTCTTCCTCAAACACAGGACTAGTTATCATTAGTTATCTGCTAGTAGAGAGCAAATAATTATCTAGTTATATACTAATTATCATTTCAAAAAAATTAAAAACATTCTGCTTTTCACTTGCAAAGCCAAAGAATCCTAAGAACTTTACAGACACTATTTTTTGTAATCCTTTTATCACCTTGAGGCTGTATTTTCAAAGCCAAAACACGATGCTCCTTGTATGTGTCACTGTAACAGTTTTAGAAAGTCAGCCCCCAAACCCTCTGTAGGCACAGTTTCACACCTTTGCCATTATGCTGGTTGGATACATCACAATTTAGGTAACTTTATTAAAGGGATCTTGGTTTGCTACACAGATACTTTGAGGCAAGCAAATAACACTCTAATTTTGGAAATGAAAGGAAGCTCTAGCACAGAACAGCTTTCACAGTTATGTGAGAAAACTCAGGTTTAACCAGTAAGGCTCACGCTGGAAAAATGTGATTCAGAAGTCAATGCATCAAGACACTGATTCTTCAGCAGAGCAAAACATATGAAAGGCCTGTACAATTTCTCCTCATTCAAAGCATTCACACAACTCTGAGACATTGGATCCAAACAAACCTTTTCTGCTACACCTGGCAGTGAATCAAGCTCACAGCAGGAGCTTAGGTCCTATTCTTGCCTTTGTTTACCCTGTCCAAAACTTAATCTTTTTTCTCTTGGTCACCTTAATGATCCTGGGTGGCTTTGAGGGCTTCTTTATTGTTTAATATTTTCTGCTAATGGAGAGCCTAAAGCAACTAAGGCCACCTGAATGGAAAGGGATCTGCTTTTGCTCTTCCTGAGGCAGAAAATTGTTATTCTACACTGAGTGTAAGAGGAATTTGAGGCTCAGAGGAGATACAGGTATAAGGTGGCAAGATAAACACAACGCTTATGACTGGAATCTGCACAAATGCAAAAAGACATGCCAGGGCTTTGCATTTCTTAGCACTCATAGCATTCCTTATTGAAGCCTAGTCTTTACAAGGCTTACTTCTGTATGGCCATTTTTAATGAGTCTGTTAATACCTTAGTATCCTACCTAATCTCAACAGCTAATCCCAATCCAAAACAGCTTCAGATGATTTAGGGAAAGAGAAAATCACTTGCACTATGCGCTACCTTTGAATATTCAGAGGGTACGAGCATCTGAGTAACTTCAGGTCACCAAATTGTTTGATAGCTTCAAATTTCAACTTCCCACTCAGTGAATTCCATGGAAGGCATTTACTTTGAAGGGATCACAGACTCACAGAATTCTGCAGAAATATCTATTGTCAAAAAAAAATAAAATTGAAAGAAACACTAAAAGTATCTTCATTGCCATCTGCTCCCACATTCCCCAAATCCAAACCATGATCAGCTGTACTTAACCATTTCTGACAAATCCTCCAGTAATGGGAATTCCATAATCTCTGACGGAAATTCATTCTAGTTCTCAATTTTACTTATTAGAATGCTTTCACAATGTATCCTAACTTATCCTGTTGAAATCCAAGGTCTCTGTACTCTGTGTTTTAAGTACAGTGAACAAAGAGAACAGTTGTTTCCAATTACTTCACAAGGTAATTACATACATACATATAACTTTATATGTTTGGCTGATAATTCTTTTTATTCTAAACTTTGTTGGTTTTTTTAGTGTTTATTAGTTCTGTTTAAATTTCAAAATAACAATTTTAGAGACAGATATTTCTCTTTCAACTAAAAAACTGATAGTCCTCCACCATCAAATTGCAAGCTATCAAGAAAATATCGATTAAAATGTTTAAGTTATTACCAAATTATTGAGCTTCCATAAAGTTCAGAAAATTCTGAGAAGAAAAAGAATGCTCATCTGAAAAACCTTTTCTGCACAACTCACTTGATTGTTCTGCATAGTTATAGAAAAGAGTACGCAAAGAACAACAGTAAGAGTTCTGTGGTATGAAGAACACTTTACAGTAAGAAGCTTGAACAGTTCAACCTGTTTATTTGTAAGAAGAGACTGACTTGTGCCCAGAACAGGATATATGAGCACATTTGGAGGAAGA
Organism: Sclerurus mexicanus; assembly: GCA_013396755.1. NCBI lineage: Eukaryota > Metazoa > Chordata > Aves > Passeriformes > Furnariidae > Sclerurus > Sclerurus mexicanus. Next base: position 1,468,361 of record VWZF01000181.1, on the reverse strand, counting down.
AAACCCACAGTGTGAGACCTCCGGAGCACAGAAAGAGTGGTGAATGAAGGAAAGCTAAAATAAGCACAGACAGATAATCAGCCACTGCAACAGTTCATCAGTAGCAGGGGCAGATTCCCATCTGTCAAAACCTAAAAGCCTGTTGGAATTCTCTGATTCTGGCAACAAAACTGATGCATACAATTCCAGCAACTCAAAGAGGTCAAAAGGGGGAAATAATATGGCAGCAGGTGACTTGATAATCAGATAGGGTCTTCTGGCCTAAAAATTCACACTGCAGCCCTCTACCCACACTGCAAAAGTGGTAAACCTTTACAGAAAAACAACAACAAAAGGACAAATCAACAGAATTTATGGGGAAAAATGGTTCAGAAACATATTCCTAGCTCAAGCCACCCAAAATTCTGGTTTGTCTTGAGCCTAGCTGTAACTTAAGGTATTTCCCAATTGATATCCATGCTTTAAAAAAGGCACAAATAATAAGAGTAATGAAAAAAAAAAAAAGAAAAAAAACAACCAAACAAACAAAAAATCCCCATACTTTGTCCATGATCAAGGACTTGGAGTGCTGCTGTCTGAAGGAAGGAACTCTGATGGAAGGTTTTCATCTCTTGTTTGCTGTTCACAGAGGAACTGGGAAGTAAAACATGCAAACACCATAACCTTAGTCTGCAACATAAAGCCTTCTGGCAAAAGATCAAAGACGATGGAACATAAAAGCTCCAGATAAGCCTTAAAACTATAAAGCTTGAACCAAAGGCATGAGAATTCACAAGTCTGTTTGTAGAAGAAACATCTCTAATAACAAGCATTGCCTCCATGGAAACAAGGCCTTGAGTCTGGGTTGGATGCAGGGAGTGACAAAGGACAGCAGATAGCCAGGGTGCTGCAATTGTCTTCAGAACCTGAAATATAACCGTCCTCATAAATACCAATTTTTTAAGGAAAAAAACCCCCACAAAACAACAACAAAAGAACCCTCAACCACTGTGATATGCTTTCCATTCTAAACAGCCTCACGTGGAAATCAGGCACTTTTTTAATAACAGAGGAAAGAAAGCAATCTTTAAAAGAAACCCTTATATTCAATTTATAACAAAAAAACTATGAAGAACACTGAACCTTCTAAAAGTTAGTAGAACACTAGACACAGGTCAGCACGTCACAAAGAAATGCTTGAGCTGTAGCTGTTATACCTAATATTTACTAGGTTTCAGCATAAACATAACTTAAAATATTTGTCTTTTCCTGAAGAAGGTGCTCTAACTTCTTCCCACTCTAAAACAGGTAATAAATTCAGTCTGTTTCTTTATTCTTTTTCATTTTTTTCCTGGTATGGGTAATTTCTTTAAACCACTGAGATGATAATTTTATTTATTATCGTGATAAAACCAGTAACTGTTTAACGTTGATGAATCAGGAAATTCTACAACTACTATGCTATTAGGAAAAAGGAACCAGAAAAAACCTTGACTAAAATCTTTTCTCACACTGTTAGTACACGCACTCCAATCCTTAATTTATACTACCCTGATCCCACGAATTTCCCTTACCCATAAGGCAGTGTGTGAATTAATCACCCCTAAAACAAATACCTTTTACTTCAAATTATGGAAATAAATCTTTAAAATTTCATGCCTATGTGAATTTAAATTAGAGAGTATTTATAGATGAAGCCTTAGTGATTTTCTTTATTCGCTCATTCAATTTGTTTTTAAGCAAAAATTCCCAGCTTGCTGGCTTCCCTTTTCCCCAGGTGCTCCGGCTGCAAGCGCACAGCCCTGTGCCTGTGCCACTGCTGCTGCCTCCATCAGGGAAACGCAATTCTCCAGACATTATGTTATGATTTTTTCTGCTATATTAGTTGAGAGAACTAGCAGTAAAAGAGCAATTAACTTTTTTTAGCACGAAGAAAAACAAAACTAAATTAGGAAGTCAAAACAAGAAGACAGAAGCAGATTACAACTTCTATGGAAGATAAACAGCCCAATCTTCTTATATGACCAAACTCTAGACGGATGAGTGAACTGTTGGAGGGGCTTAGGCAGAGGGAAGCAAGTAAGTCTTGCCCTGTGACTGGTGTTAGATAACAGTGCTCCTTGCACCCCCTTCACAGCTCTGCTGTTCCCCTTTGAACCCCTGTGCTTGCTTGTGGGAAGGAGGAAGTGGAGATGGGAAGCAATAATTCCCTGGGATACAGCAATGACTTTGAGCCCCGAGCTTTATGGTGGAACCCACTTATCCACTGTATTGAAGCTACTCCACAAGGAAGGCTTTGTGAGAGACGAACAGAGTTTCATGGAAAAATATGAAGCTATTACTTCATTTTGCAAATCACGCTTGGTCACCACGTCTAATGTCCTGTCATCAAAGCGATGGTGCGGCTCAGAGATCATTTGCTGTGTTTCTCTGGAACAAAACCCAGAATTACTACTTTCAGCCCCCTTGCCACAAACCTCAACATCCCTGTCATGTATCAGATACCTATTTACTCCTTCGTATATATCTTACATAAATCACGGATCCAAACGTAACAGTAACAACTCCCTTTATGCTAACACAGACTCAAAAGTTTTTTCCAGGGATTCAGCAAAAACACAAGTTCTATATTAGCAGTTTTTTCAGATATTATTTGAAGCATGCTCTGAATCTGTGAAAAGATGTTTGACTTGCATGTGGAAAGAAAAAGTGCTACAACAATGCATTTTCTATTGCAAATTTCTCATACTCAATGAACCAGCAAAATGCCTTTTCTGGCAGTCTGCATACTTAGATGAGATATATTTGGTAACAAGTGCCAACATAGCTTCCACTATAAACTCTAATCAATTTAATTGACTAAGTCCTTATTGGCTAGGCAGGCTATTTGAATGTGGTAGAAGGGCAACCAAGTGCTTTAATTGCTTTAACCACACAGTGGGTAGAGAGACTGAAATGGTGGTTCTAGAGAGCAACATGCTCAGGATCATATGGAAAGGGAAAAAAGTGTGGATATGTAGTTTGTGTCCCCTGCTGTGCAACCAGCTACTGCTGGATCTGCTGGGGTCAAACCCGCCAAAGGCTGAAGAGCACCCACACCCATTAGGGCAAGCTGACCATTTCCACAGAGTGGTCTGGCAACCTGCAGCTGATAGGGAAGAATCCAGAGCAGCATTTGGAGGAAGAAGCTTTAATAAACAATACTGGTCATGGGTTTGCTTTCCAAACTTCAATAAAAAAATGAGTGTCTGGCTGATGTAGTCAGTTTAGTTGTATTATCTTGGCACCAGCTGGTTTTTAGTTTGCCAGCAATAAGTGAATAGTCCATTTCACATGTACTGCCAGCAATCAAAAAAATCAACTGAGTAGATACAGCCTCTATTAGTCTGGTGCTGTTACTGCATTAGCTCTCAGCAATCTGTTGATCCTGTTAATAGAAGCTGGGATCATTTCATAGTAATGCTGTTTTGGCTTCTTGCTAAACTAAGAAAAAAACCCAAGATTTAAAAGTCAGACATCAATTATTCAACAAAATCACAGCTGATAGCTGACCTGAACAAGATAGATTTTTTTAATTAGTGAACCAGCTTTCTGAGATCACATCTTTCATTTAATAAACAGTTTAGAAAAATAAAATCCTATTGAAAGCTCTGCTTAGATTATGCTGGTCACACAGTTGAGGAAAACTGATGACATCTCTAGTCAGATTTCACTAGGCTTTATCAAACATGCTGTTTATAAATATTTGACTAATTTAAAACTGAAAGTGTACTACTCCCTAGAAACTGAGTGTGCTTTTTCCTCCATGCCATTCCTAATCCCCCTGGCAGTGCAAATCAAGATACTGGCATAAGAAATAACATAAAAGCAGAAGAGAAGGATGGCTCTGAATTGTTCTCCTACCCTGTGTCCCTCTTTTATGTTTTCAGAGATCTGTATATGCTGATCCCTCTGTGTCTCTGCAGATCCTTATTGTTTTTTCCATTAATATTAAAAGCACAAACACAATCCTGCTGATGCATATTCCCAGACTCATAAACAGAACTGAGAGTGTTTTGATCAAATTACTGTTCTTGAAGCTTCCCTCTAAAGACTAGAGACTTAGTTGTCCAGATTAACAATTCTCTTTTCAGTATGAAAGGGTGTCATGGCAAGCTAGGTGGTATTCTTGTAGAGAAATTGGAAGTGTACTGTACGAACTAAAATTATGTGCCTATAGAGTTATTTAAATTGGATTTTTGTTCCATAGAAAAATTATGCTGAAGAACAAATCTCCTGAGGACCACACACTTCCCAAAGCACCAGCATCCTTCAAATCCCCAACCTGCAAAACTGAACAGACTTTGGCTTAGTATTCATTTGAATTTCTGCACAATGCCTGTAATTCAGACACTTGAAGTTACACAAAGGAGAGCCTCTGGAGCTCAGGTAACTCTTCAGTCAATTCCCATTGTGATGGAATGGATTGCTCCCCTATTCTTTCTTAATTTTTTATTTCAATGTTGGTTTTTTTATTACTGCTGTTCTCAATTATTTTATCAGTTTAGGAAGAAAATCCTATGATTAGTAGGTACAAATGTAATTATTTTTTAAGTCTATCTTAAAAAAAGCTGTCTGATATTTAGGCTTGGAGCTGTTGCCCAAGTATAATTTTAGGATTTTACTTTCTTCCAAATTTAATTCTGTGTCAGTGGAGAGGAGTCAATTTCCTTTTTTTCTCATTACTAACTCAATGTCAGCTGAAATTGCACTGATAGAAATGTAAACAAAAGTTGGCATAAAATTTCAATACAGAATTTCAATTCATTTAAGAATCAATCCTAAAATTTTGCTGCTAATATATTTATAGCCTGGATGCAAATCTACTTGTACTTGTATGAGGACAAAAAGCACAGTAAATCAGCAATTTCAATACTAGTCGCTTCCAATTTTACATTAAACTTACTCTTATTTTTCTTTTCTTAATATGAGAGGGATAGAAACTAAGATGATTTTGTGAAACCTTTACGGTGAGCTGTTTTTTGCTCAAAGCCAACAATGTCCTGGCTGCAATCAAAGCAGTGTGGGCAGCAGGTCAGGGGATGGGATTCAGCCCTCTGCTCTGCTCTTGTAAGACCCCACCTGCAGTGCTGCATCCAGCTCTGGGACCCCCAGCATAAGAAGGACATGGACCTGTTGGAGTGAGTCCAGAGGAGGCCATGAAGATGATTGAAGGGCTGGAGCACCTTTCCTATGAAGACAGGCTGAGAGAGTTGGGGTTGTTCAGCCTGGAGAAGGCTCCAGGGAGACCTCATAGCACCTTCCAGTACCTGAGGGAGTAATATTAATGAGATCAGTAAAGTGAGTCAAGACATGCCCAATCCCATACTGCAGCTTGCTGGACAGAAACCTAAGGTAGTTTGCTTGTTCCCATGACAAAACACAGGGGACACCATTTAACAAAGCCCAGGTATGGAAAACACATACCAGCAGTCTATCTAAAGTGTATCCACATGTTCCTCGAGCTCTTTGGAAGACTCAAATATTTAAATCTCTATGACATCAGGTGGCTCAAATGTCACTCAGATCTTAGCTCTTTCTCTCACACCCTCAGGTGAAAAGCTCCATAAGATAAAAATTGCTTTGGGAAGTATTTCCATAACTGTGTGGCACACCAGAGTCCACTGCAGACTCTGTATTTTGAATGCTAGCCCACATTTTCTACCAGGAGTTGTGAATGTCAAGTGGTGCAGGTGGAGCTAATAAAAGATTGCAACACTGTCAGAAGTGCCATTATTTTTGTTGATTTGTCTGTTGTAGAGCTACTCTAATCCAGGTTTCTGAAGGGATGAGAGGAAATCAATCAGCTTCCTGCTGCTCTGGAGCCAACAGTTTTGATGCCCTATTTTCTCTGCTAGTGTTAGTGTAATATCCTCTGGGATACTGGCTCTGTTTTGAATCATAAATCAGTGTAGGAATACAAAAGTTTTTGCCACCGTTTATTTGTTTAAATACAATGCTGTCAAATCAAAATTTAAACTTCAACTCAGCTCATTCCCCAAAGAATTCATGTGAGACATCAAAACATATCCTATGTTAGGTGTATTATACTCTCTGCCAGCCACACACTCCACCACAACTCCCACTCCTCCATGCCTAAATTATTCTCCCTGGAAAGTAAGATGATAAAGGAGAAAACATGAGCTCTCCTCCCAACTCACAGTAAATTTCAAGTTTCTCTCATTTCTTGGAAAAAAAAAATCAATAGAATAAAATCACCTACGATGTCAAGGCGACAGACGTGGGTACCCTTTGCTGGGCAGGTGGGTCTGCCCTGCCCACGCCTGCCAGACCAAGCTAATGAGGGCACTGCCCTGGGGAAGGTCTCTAGGGAACAGGATCTGTCCAAGGGCACTACTTTACATTTTCTCAACTTTCCTGGATAAATATTTACCAGACTTAGATCTCACCTGACAGAACCCTTTGTAAGCCTGTAAGGTCACATGGATTTACGTGCCTGAGGAATCAGAGGGTGCCAGCTGCTCCTATCATGTGGCAAAAGAAGTTTTAAAACCATTAATTTCTTATTGTTTGCATTCCTACCTGATTAGAAAAGAAAACCCACATTACTTCAAGATTGATGCTACTGCCAAATCCAAGAAGAGAGCCCAGTTTAGGACGGAATTAGATGTCTGTCAAAAGTGAGTTCATTATAAAAGTGCAGCATAACATGAAAGGTTTCACCACTCCTTTTTTCAATGCAGCAAATAGCTGAAGATATCAGCTATTCTGGCTGTTCTCTGCAGATTCCAGCTGCTTCTCCTCACCTACCCAGGAAGGCAGCAAAAACCTGAACAATTACTCTTTATTGTGTTATCATTGCTACTGCCTAAATGTTCAACAAAACCAGCCAACAGTTTTGAATGTATCACTAAAAATAAGAATCCTTGCTTACCGAGTCTTGGAGACTATTTTGGCTTTCACTGACAATACAGTGTTCTCATTCCTCTAACATCTTACTCAAAATAATTCCCATAAAGTTAAACTTTCCCTGGGAGATCACAGGCAATAACTAAATCAGGATCAACACTTCAGATGAATCAGCATCTGTCAGATCTTACCAGGGGAAAAAAAAAAAAAAAAAGATCAGGGCAAGCTAAATAAATAAAACAGTAAAACAGACAATAAAATTCTGAGGAAATGTCATATTCTGGAGAATATCAGCTTCTGACCTTGAATCGAAGTGCCTGATGCTCAAGTGATTTTATGAATGGTTATAATCAAAATCTTTCAGAAAAGCAAAAACTAACACCCCAACAACACTGCACTACTGCTTCTAATGACTTTTAGCAAAACTGAAAATGGACAAGCAATTAAGAAAATTGAAAAAAAATAAGAAAAAAGGAATTAAAAAAGAAGTGGTCTGTGCTTTTAGGTAGCACAACTGTGACAGTGCAAAAGATAGAAATATTTCCTGCCATACTATGAAATTCCATCAGCACTCGTTTATTTCCACTCAAAATGCTTGAACATTGGTGCATGTTTAAAGACAAATATGTATCATCTAAGCAATGAAAATATTTGTTTGAACAAATAAATTGTTTTAATACAACATCAATTATGTTTTCCTATTTGGTGTGAAGGTATCTTGATACTGCCAGCTATTTACACATAACATTTTGGAAAGTGGCTTGATAACTATAAAAACATTTATGCTGAAGAGCTACGCACTGTGATGTACTAGAAACAGATTTCTTTTAATGTAGTTTTTAACTGCACAATAAAAGCATTGGAACCATCCTTCACACTTTGCTGTTGTTGCTAGCACTTACTGTATAAACAGAATATTAAACTCAAGACTGATAAAATCTGAGAGCCTGACTTTTTCATAAAGCTTCACTAGCAGCAAGCAAAAGGTTTTCCATCTAAGAGTGTGAATTGCACACCAGTGCAAGGTTAAACAAACTTACACAGCTTAAAATTTGTGCCAGAAGTTCCATACCCATCTTTACCTGATGCAGACACAGTTTTGGCACCGAGGTAATTACACCTCCAGCTGTTCTGCCTTCTCCACAAAGGGGGCTGCCATCCCACACACATCTCACAGGAGCCCCAGGAGGGCCCCTTCATCCCAGGGCTCTGTCACCCCTACTGGGCTGCAGGGAGTACGAGCCAACAGACCGGACATCACAGCTCCAATATCCCACAGCCAGCTCTTGGTCTTCAACAGGATCACCCAAGGTCTTTTTCATCCTGCTGATTTATTCTAGTGCTTTTCTTGAAGACCTCACACTATTGACCGATGGACCCTGGCTATGTATTTTCATCTTTATCATTGTAGCTGACAGAAGTATTTTTTCTTTTAAATCTGAAATCTCTCTTAGTCTTGACAGAAGATTTAGAGCCATCTATGTAGAGACAAAACTAATGATAAAAATCACCTGAATAGAAACAGAAATGAATTGCTATAATAATAGGTGATCTATAACTACAACACATCCATAAGATTAGATAAACAGACTGTTATCTTAATGAATTTGTCCATATCAGCAATTCCAGAGTCTTCCTTTATCATATCTTTCTTGTAAACTACACACATCAATTTACACACATGAAGCAGCTATTGATCTCTCTGGGAAAATGTGCTTAGACAGCACTTTTAGGAAAAAAACCCCACAAACAAAAAACCAAAGAAGAGGAATATAACAGAGCTGCCAAAAGAGGTAAAAGCTGCACTGCATTCCCTGCACATGCACACTGGGTGTGTTTGAGTACTACACTGTTATCAGAGTGAAGAAGCAAGCTGGAATGGCCTTGAGGCATAGAAAGAAAAATATTTCACCTAAAATATGCATTGTGTTCTTTCACATTTGGGATGCAATGATTCTAATGCACAAGGAGGGTAATATTTAATTCCATTACAATGTTGAGAAGCACAGACAGATTATTTCAAAAAGGATCTTATTAGATTTTTCTTATATAAGTTAAAACCCACTAAATTATTCCCTAAAAAAGAAAATAAAAAATAGTTATTAAAGTTGAAAACCAGTGGCTTTTCGGTGCTTAAGCAAACTAAAAAGCTACACTATGCAATTTTCATGACTGGAAACATGTTTATGTAATGTGTAGTTCCTGAAACAATGAGTCAATGAACACAACCCTAATATCTACCTTTTCAGGCAGCATAACATAAACATATATTCACACAAAAACATATTTAAAAATACAAATATTCACTTGTACTGATCACCTTCGGTGTTTTCTACACTCTTTAAATCAAGTGAAGTAAAAAAACACTTCCAAGATTCAAAGGGTAGCTTTTCCTCTAAAACACTGCACAAAAAGCAGAAACTACCCATCTTATTGCTGGGTATTGCTGGGTTTTGCTTAGCAAAACTCAGAACCAGCTCTCTGCTTAGCTCTACCCATGAGAGTTAGGAGGGAGGACTGCATATATACATGTATTTCATTCCATATCTATAGCCAGAGACCTGTATATAATTGTTTTATTAATTAGCCAATAAGGGAAAGGATCCTTAAATTGAATTTCTTTCTAAAGTCATTATTGCTTATTAATGTACAATTATCTTACCATTGCCCATTGTTTTCTCAAGTCAAATTTTCATTAGAACAAAAATGCATGTGTGAAAGAGTTCTTGAAGCACAGTCAGACCTCTTGCATGGGTTTGTGCTAATTACCAGAGCTTCTTTAGTTATCAGCCTGGACGTTAATGACAAAAGAAGACAAGTGTAGAGTCTATTTTGCTTGAGCTAATTACTAACCATTCCCCATTCAATTTATGCTCGGAGGAGTACAATAATCATGACACAGTGCATTAGCTCTGTCCCCGGCAGTCTCTGCCACGCTGAGTGTTAATTGTCAGCACAGATTCTGGTCAGGACTAACAGTGTCTCAGGCATGTCTGCTCACGAGCAATGCTCTGCAGCAGTTTCTTCTGTGCAATAACAAAAGACAGGGCCTTTGAATTTTTTATGTAGGTGAATACTGGACATTTTCCTCTCTCGCATAGGCAAGTGGCATTGCTCTCAGTGGCTTAAGGGTTTTATGATTAACCACTGTACCCAGTTAGAAAAAAATTAATGAACCAGAACTAAGAAGCAGAAAACATGACAAAAACAGAACAACTCACCTGGGCATTTTTTTAAAGTATATATTTTGTGAAAATATATCAGTACAACTAACTGAGTTGTCTACCTTGCAACAAAAGCAGGGAGCTTAGAGGGCTAGTCATAGGTAGTAAGCCATTTAGCATTATCCAAAACCCACTGAATCTGAAAAGGTTTTAGTGGATTTAGCATTGCTTCAGGGTCTTTGCGATCTTGAAAATTAATGGATTTATGGTAAATCCTCCAAAAATCATTTCACAAAGTGTAATGAATAGTGATAGATACTTCAAAGCCATTAGTCTCCTCTATCCTGCGCTTCAGTGATATCACACTCCAAACTAAAAGCACCTGTTTTATAATGATCTAATGTATCATCAGGTCTTGAGGGGCAACATGAAAAAGAAAGCTCCTTTCTCCTCTGTGCTCACACATCTTTACCAAAAGATCTTCAAAACTCAAACTGCAGCCACCCAAAGTCTGCTCATAAATTTCTTCAGACTGTCTCACATGACAAACCATGTACAGTGAAACAACCAGGGCATCATGCCATCCTAAGAAACTCCATACATAAACTTTTACTGTGCCTCTCTTTGAAAATTCAGCCAATTATTAATAATAATTAAAAATCTGTCAGTACAGGAGAATTTGCACTTGTGAAGGAAAGAATCCAGGACCTGTAGAAATAAAAAACTGGATGGCACCCGACAGCAACAGAGAATTGGATACAAATAAAGTAAATTCATTTATCTGGAGAAGGTTGAGGGCCAAGGAACTCTTATCAGATCTTTCAGAGATTCAGGAAAACAGCTGTCCAAGTAAACAACCCAAGTTAAGGATTAGCATTAAGAGTGCACGTAATTCTTACCATCCTCATGTATGTCTTTATATGTTTTGATGAATGAGGGACTTTGGTGCAGATGTGACTAAGGCATGTTTGAGAGAATTTAACTTAGAGGCATAGCATTAGCATTAAAATACTAGGTTTTAAACTTGTCTTTTACTTGTCTAAGTACTTTTTGTAGCTGCAAAGAGAAAAGGAGGTTAAACCAGTCCTGGGAGGAGCAATAGTTCATGTGAGATTTGTATCCTTGGATCAGTTCACACCAGGGAGGAAGGAGATTGAGAAATTGTTGATTTACCTAAGTGCTCAGAGGCAGACAGTGTTCACCAACACCACCAAAGCACTGGCAGCTGTTTTACACTAAAGCACCAGGCTCACCATTTATGTCTAAGAAGTTCATCTCCAAGCTTACTTTATTTTGTAACCTTCCATTCTTCAGAGGCAGAAATACAACCATCACTGTCATGCCATTTCAAAATTAAAGAAATTGTCTACAGCTAATTCAGGGCCCCTTCATCCCACAGAAGTAATTAGTTCGTTCACTTGATATTATGTCCTATTCTTATCATATGATAATACTTTGTAATTTTGGGATCAATTCCCACACCTCAGACACAGTGCCAGTGGTGAGCTACCCATTTGTCCATGTAACTGCTAAAAGCACTTAAGATTCTCAGTGAAAACACTTCATTCCCTCCATGGAGAGAAGGACTGCCTCTTTTCAAACACATGCACAAGAAAACCTTCTATTGATCACACTGCTAATTACTTTCTACATACATTGTGCTTGAATTAATGTTTATCATTTCCAAATGTAAAAAAAACCCTGTAGGCTGGATAAACACACAAAAAAAAAAAAAGACCAAAATTGAAACAAAAATTTTGGCAATCTTCAGTATAGTGGTGGTTTTTAGCTTGATCATCCACACAATACCAGCAATGCAGAGAAGAAGAGGCAAATTTGTACAAAACAATCCACAGTTACTCCCACAGCTTTATCTGTTAAATTTCCTGGTCCAGTCTGCAAGATTATTTAATGCACTGATCAACCCCAAATAACACTGGCTTGAGGTGAGTGACAGAAAAATACCTCGATAAAAGTGAGTGCTGTTATTAAGCTATTACTTCCTAAAGAATGTACCAAGCCTTCTTATTATCTAAATGCTAATGGAGACATAACCAGAAGTTCCTCTTCCACCCGCTGTTAGCAAGGAAATCACCTCCTCCTGAGGCAAAACATTTGAAGTCAGTATTTTGCCACATGCTTAGTATCACAAAGCCGTGTCACGCAAGATTAGACAGATTTCCACGAATCAGCACAAACTTTCCCGAACCAGCAGGAGAACAGCGAGAGCACAAACTTGTGCAGCGTGATCCACAGTGAGGGGCCTGCAGGGCTGCAGGTTTACCCTGCCTGAACACTCTCTCACAGCCTGCTGTGCATTGGAATAGCACCGTTCAAACGGAGGGAGATGCACTCCAGTGTGGATCTCTGTAGAACAGCATCTGCTACCGTTTGCAAGCCTCAGCACAACCTTCACAGATTGACATTTCACTTTCCATTTTAGTGCAGAGGCTTTCCTCAACTCGAGGAATAATACATTCAGGCCTGTCATGCTAAACAGAACGAATGCCATTAAAAATGTGTTGTTTCATAAAATTGTTAACTGACTTCAGCCTATAAAAGTGAAGTAAAAAGGACTACTGCTTTCCCAGGAAAACAATCATTTCCATAGCTTTTTGACAGGTCAAAAACATAGAATTTGTTTTTGGCAGTGCCTCACCAGCTCATTATTAAAAGTGGTCACAGGAACGGCAGTGTCAGGATAACAGGCTGATATAATTCACAATCACTTTATCTTTCTTCTATGATACAACACTGGGAAGTTTCTCCACACATTTTACTTCTGCGTTTACAGTCATCAAACACTGGACTACTTTCAATTCTCTTTCTATAACAGGTGGGTTCACTGACATGCTCATTAATTGGTAACTTAAAAGCAGAGACAAGAGAAACAGCTAATTGCTGTAGCTGATAGAGGTGGCATTTCCATAAACTGCAGCTACATCCCTGTACCTTCATCTCTTCAATGTGGCATCTCCTCATTCGATGCAGCTGAACTACGCAAGGCAGCCCCATGGTATGACTTTCAGTCTAGCACAGCAGGAGGTACATCATAACAAATGAATCATCAGAGCTCTTCCCAGCGTCAAGACCTCCATTTTCCTAATTTACATTTCAAAAGGGTCTGCAGTTTGAAGTAGTAAAGAAATCATTTGCTTTTGCTATATAAGTGCTTTCCCAAGTAGGAAACTCAGTGCCAATTCTGAAAAGTGTTCTTATTATAATTTTTGTCTGTATTAGAACAGATACAAAAGACTTTAGAACCTCTCCATTAAAAGCTGCCCAGTATTCCTGCAATCTTTGACCTTCTATTGCTGCCATGGGACAGCAGGTTAATATGCTCAGCTGCCTTGACTCCTTAGCAAAAACAAAGTGTTCTTTAAATAGACGTTTGCAGGCTACAATACAATTAGTTGTGTGAAATAAAAACACCTCGAAGAGGTATTGTCAACAGCAACACAGAACGAGAGGATTATATCAATGCTGTCTCTTGAGATTCCTCCTAGAAGATTTTTGGGAGCAATGCTTAGTGTGACTTGCAGCATTGTCCATCAGTGAGCTGCTGGCAAAAGGAGGAGTTGATGCCTCCAACCTACCGCTATCTATTTGTACAAAAGGTTTCTTAACTCTCTCCATACTTCTGCAAGACACAATGCTCTAAAATTTGTATGGACCATCAGTGGTCCTAAAGGGAGGTGAGGAAAGCAGAGCACCTTTTCACACACTGTCTCACATACACACAGTCTCGCTCCCGCTCTCTCCCTTGGACAATGAATTCCCATACTAGGAATGACAGTGAAGTGACAGCTACGACCTTTCCTAAAATTCCCAGGAAGGTGCTCTGTATTTGGGCAGAATTACATGGATCTCATCACAGGCCCCAGCATCATTTATATTTGTTTCTGATTCATCTGGATAACAAAAATTATTGAACCTCATAAAATCAACCTTCAATCATTCTCTCTTTCTTCATCACAGTGTGCCAGGTTATTATTACATGTTTTTCCTATAACTGAAACTCCAGGTAGAGAAAACAAGGATGCCAAGGATTCCCACTACGGAGCACACAGCAACACTCCCTAGCAAATATCTGGCTTTTGTCAGATGCTCCCTTATTCTTATGATAAAGCCTGTCATGAGAACAGGTAATTGCAAAACAAATTCATTTCTGTAATGCTGAGAGGCATCAAAAACAGGGCGTTCAACTTTAAATTGTTGCTACTAATTGTTAAAGCTTCTGTTCTTCAGCCATTTTAGCTGCCAAACTCAGGTTTTTCCATTATCTGTGTTCAGGTAATTACAGAACTTTTTGGAGGGGGAAGACAACAGAAAAATTCTTTTAAAAGCAAAGAAGCAGAAAATCAGAGTAGCTCAGTGATCTCCCTGTAGCCATCTTGTCGACTAATTTTGGAAAAAGGATAATTCACACAATAAACTGACATTCTGCCCTCCAGATATAACAGAAAGCAACTCAAAGTTGGCTCTGTCTCTCTGGGAGATTCCTTTATGTCTGCAGTCAAATTCATGTATATGGATTCTTCCTCTCATCGCTGTTTACCTGGCACAGTAATGCTCTAATTACTTTACCAGTACATATTTGCATATAATGAAGCAATTATGTACATTGTTTAGTCACTCTAATTGAAGTTACCAGATACCAAATAATTGTCTTGTAATTTGCAGGGCTTAGATATTCAGTTCCCTGAATGTCCTAGAGAACTTTGTGGCAATACAATGTTTGAGTGGAAGGCAGTATTAAAATTGAAAATATTGAAAAAAAAAATCTAGTAATCAAGGTAAAATTCTCACAAAGGCAAGTCCAGCTGGATAGTAAATTTCACATGACAATCCAATATATGATGATGTTTAATGCATCTAATGAAATCTATCAAGACAGCTTGTTTCAATAGATAACTATTCCTTTTAGGTAAGAACTTTACAGAGAGAAGCATCATGTTCCTTTTAAGGCCATTATGGCACTCTCTTGGCCTATGCAGTAGTGACTTTCAGTAGAGAACAGCCTGAGTTCAGCCTCCAAACACCTGTTTGGAGGTTAGGAAAACCCCTTCATACAAAGCATCCTCTTGGGTGGCCTGACTTGAAAGCCTGAGACAGACTACAAAAAGAAATTCAAACTTTTGCACATAATTAACTTAGAATTTGCTTCAGAAACAGGCTAACATCTTAAGAAATAGGGTTTATAAACACTTCTTTAGGAACTAAAAAATCATCTATGTTCCGTTCTCATCTTCCCTGCCTCTAGAGGCAATGTCTGTCTAAAGCAATGAGCTTCAGTGCAGTGATGACTTGATGCATTGGGAATGTTTCTGACTGTCATTGTTTGCTGGGAACCAATGGCAGCTCCTCTCAGCACACAGCAATGCGCCTTCCCACACACCGCCTTGCTCCCATGCTCTGTTTGGTGTACGTGACCAAGTGCTGAATTTGTTCTTAGTAATTCACTAATCCACTTCAGCCTTTCACTTTCACTTCCAAATACGTTTAAGGTTTATCGACTGTTTCCTTTCCATGCATTGCACATGGTAAAATTAATCTGTACCTTTTCACAGCTGGTTTCCAGCTAAGCATTATTGCAATATCCCATCATTTTCGCATTTGATTGTGACTGCACCCCAAGTGGCAAAACAGTATAAGTCAAGCTTTTTTTCACAAAGACTGCTTTGTTTCTTCACAAGGACACTGGACAAGTATTCTAGGAAAATCTTGACAACATTTTAAAAAGTTATGTTTGGATTTGAGATCAGCTCAAAGATCAGCTATTCTCAATGTCAGTTGACTGTACCCATGAAATAAACAATATTTCCACCTCAAAGCTTTTCACATGCAGGGAAACATAATCACTAGGTCTTTATTTAGTTCTGAAGAAAAAGAATTAAACTGAAAAGTTGAAGAGTTTGGAGACTTGCTGTCTAGAGAGACTCTAGTGCTGTTTCTACACCACCAACAGGAAAAGCACAATGCAGATGTCTTTGTATACCATGTGCACACTGAAAGGGCACAGTACCTCTGTTGAAACCTTTCCATTTAATAGGAATCCACAGGGCACCACAAGGACTAGATACCTCAGTGATCACAAATAAATTTGGGGGTGTACATAAACAGAAAATACATTTCATGTTAATGCAGAACTGAAGCCTAGATTTTGGGTTTAACCTTGCTAACAGTAAAACTTGGAATTTGATCGGTGTGGTTAACTTGACCTGGAATAATATGTTGGTCCATCCTGGAGATGGGATGTTGCGTTTAACAAAGCTGGAAGCTAACGTGCAATGGCAAACCCAGCCTTTGCTCTTTTGTTCTACCTCAGTCACCTGAAAACACTGCAGAAGCAGTTTGTGCATGCAGAATATTCTTAAATCACATCCTATAGCAGACGTGGACTTGAAGTGATTGTGTATTTTGATTTGAAACTACAAATGTGGAAGCTTAAACTAAGTCTTGGCAATTAACAATGCAGTGTGTTCCAAGGTTACAGCTGGTGGAACTGCTTTCAAGTGATTTATCAGCCTTTTAGTAATCCACCCATAGTTTTATGGGCATGAACCCCCACTGCCTTCACACACAGTCTGCTGATCCATTCTTTTATCATGGCAAGGGTGTTTTGAGACTCAAGGGGGAAAATGGACTTGGAATGGCGTGCACATGAGAAACAAAAAAATGTTTTTGAGCTCAGTAAAACACAAGCTGCATTTAATCTCATTCCAGCTTTCCTTTATATCTCTGAAGTCACTTTTCTTAGAAAATAAACTAGTTTAGTGGTTTAAAGTTGGTCTCTGTTGTCCATCATATAGTTCACAAATACTGTATCAATTTCACTGATAAGGCAATTGGAGCTGACTTGGTTTAAATTCAAAACACAAATCCAAACACACTGATTTCTTTGAGTTTAGCAAATAGAAAATTTCATTCAAAACTAATGAGATTAAAACTACTTGGCCTTCTCTACTGCAGTATTGTCAAAATTGACAGTGATACTAGAATTACAACTACCAAATATTTTCTGTAGAAAAGCTCTGCAGAAAATACTAAGTACATGCAGTAACTTAAACTGAAAAATCTCCTCAGTGATGAACTTTTGATGACTTCCCAGTTCCTTATAGGGGAACACATGTGGATTTATGGAGCAATGCCTCAACTTATCCATGGCTTCACAGCAAATGTGCAGGCAGGGAGCTGGGATTCCTGGGTGTGCACTCCAGGTGAGCTTCTGCCTGTCTCAGCAGTGTCCCAGAGCCAGATGCCACAGCACCCCCATCCCTCCTGAACTAAATGAAGTCAGCAAGAATGCAAAAGCTCGTAACAACATTTAATCTAGAGTATTTGGGGATGGAGTATTTTGGCATTGCCAAGGCAATCCAAGTTGGAACAAAATTAACTAATGGATATAAACCTTCATTCTTGTAGAAATTCCACAGCTGAGAAAAGCTTAAGCAGATCTCCAGTTTATGGATCTGGGAACAGTGGTATGAAGGGACCAGGCAGCAGCCAGTGCACACACAGATCAGCATGATACCCTTCCTCCCACAGAACAATCAGGCACCAGGCAAGTCATGGCAGCCACTACTCACAGAAACTAGACCAATTCAGCCATCCTAGATTATCTGCCAGCTGGTTTACCTGCCCAACCTACACAAATCACTCGTGCGCTCCTCTAAAGGTGCATGAGAACAACATTCTCCTCCCTCACCTTTTCCAAATTAAAGGCAAGGCGAGGGAGGAAAAGAAACTCATTTTACTTCTCTTTCAGTATTGCCTGACTCTACTTCTTACCACACGATAGCAGAATATATTCATTCACAAAAACCCCATATACGGATGGCAGCAGGGCTGCAGTCTCAGCCTGCATTCCTGTCTCTGAGGGAAGTGGTAAGTGCAGTGAATAATGCCAATTCAGTGTGAAGCAGCAGACAAAATAAATAGATTTCTAAAATACACTATTTTTCTTTGCTTTACATTGCTTATGTCAATAAAGATAAGTATTTTAGACTCTGAGGAAGAGAATTTGGACTGTTTGATTTGAAATCTAGTTAAAAGGTTTTCCCCGCCTTAGATCATGTTGGAACTAAAACCCAAGTTTTCTTCTAACAAGTGTAATTCAAGGGAGTCTGGGAGGAGGAGGCAAGAGAAGAGGATGTTTAATTGTTCCTCAATAAACTATTTCATAGCATTATTGTAACAAATCAAAGCTGTTCTCACAGAAGGAGGGAGCTTTTAGTTTAAATAATGACAATTTGAGCTTAAAGAACCAAGGTCCTCAGAAACTGCAATCTCAAATCTCAGCCATGGTACATCTGATCTTTTCAAAAGCCCTAAGGATATTTATTCTATGCTGCTCAAGGATTCCTCAGATAGTTTGGCAGAGACAGCAAGCAACCTGGGTTTGCCCTCCAAAGCCATAAAATAAAGTGCTAATAAGAATTCCCCAAATGTGAAATCAAGATGCCAGTGTTTCTCTGAGAAAGCTTTTATCTTTGCAGGCCAATTTTTTTTTCCTGTATAGACAAGTAGAATGGGATTTTCAAAAGAATTCACTTTAATCTGAGTTAGAGAGGAAAGTAGAATTTCTAGTGGTTTCAGAGGGAAGAGATGAACCTCTACTTCTGAAAATGCTCCCTGTACCCTATATAGGGTATGAAAACATCAGGGATGGAGGAATTCATTAAATATAACAAAATCTCCTCAGGCAGGAGCCTTGAGCTACCCAGCACTATCCACTGGACAGGAGCAAGGACTCACAAGCAGAGTGAAAAGCTGGCAGGTGCCACAAATATACCTGCTTGATATATGAACAGATAACTTACAGAAGTATAAGAAAATAGGACACTGTTTTATGTTTTGAACATATTTCCCATGCAAAAAACCAAGAGCATATCTGGAAGGTTCACGGCATTCACTTTCAATCTAGTCACACCAGAATACATTGCAGTTTTGACAAATTTATTAAGTCTAAATAAAAATGCTCATTAATAAAGACTGAACAGTTTTTTCTGATGCAAAACCACCATGCATTACACTGTGGAAATTAAAAAATTTATGCCAAGCATTAGAGTGAAAAATATGGAGATTGTTTCATTTCTCTTTTCTAAAACTGTCAGATGTTAATGGTCTTCCAGAGGTAGAATTACTTCATATATCAAGCAAAATTCTGCATTAGATCAAAGCTTCAAAAAGTGGTTTATAGATAAAATTCTCCCTCTGAGCATTATATGGTAGACCAATGTGAATGTTTAATAATTGAGAAACAGTAAAAAAATTACAAAGTGAACAATTTCTATTTCTATTACATCTTAATCATTAAATAAACTGTTGAAGTGTTTCAGCTATAAGTTGCTTCAGGAATATACCTAAAGCTGTCAGTGATCTTCACAACATGGCAAGGTGCTAAAGAAGATGATAAGAAGGACCAAGTTTGGGATGATGTTTCTGTGGCAGGATATATGGGAGATCATTTCAAACTTTCCTTAGTGAAATGAGAAAAACCAAAAATAGAACCTTCCTGTCTCTGGGAGAATAGCTCATAACAAATCATTCATTCAATTAATTTCACTTTACCTGTTCACAAATTGCCTGCAAAACACTTAAAATTTTCTCCAAGGTGCTACTTCAATTAATTCACTGTATAATTTCAGTGAATACCTTTTTGGCTGCAGATTGTGACAAGTGTTCAGTATTCATAACTTGAAGTGTTGATTAGCTCTGACTGATGTGGAGATGATTGATGTGAGAACAGGAGTCAGTCTCGCCCATAGCCCTCTGCAGGAATTCCTGCTGTGTAACCTGGCACTTGCAAATTACCCAGAGGCTGAGCTACATCTGCTATTTACTTGCAGCAGTTCTAATCCAGCTTCAGAGCGGGCACAAACCCCCTTCTGTTTAAACTAGATTGCAGGAACCCAACTTTGCTTTGATGCTGCAGAGAGATAAGTACAAATACCTTATACCTAAATGCCTGATTTTTCTGGATGGAAGCACGTTTGAAAGAGCAAAAGCTTAATCTACCAAGGTTTGTTGAAATCAGAGGAACTGATTTCACTAAATGACATCTCTCACTGGGAATAGCCAATAGCCCAGGCAGATTCCAGAGCTGAACAAGGTTTCTGTTTTGCTTCTACTGATAGCTACCAGAAAGCAGACCATTAAAACCAGAAAGCCAATGAGCAGTTTGAGTAGAAATCTCATGATCGTGCTTTGCCAGAAAGAAATAATCGTGAAGCGAATATTTCAAAGCAAAAGCCTTCAGCTATTTAGTATTAAGGGCCGAGTCACACAGCTGCTGTTTAACTGGCTGCACATATAGGCCTGGGTAACAAATACTAGTCATGTGTTTAAAAAATTAAGCATTTGTTATATTGCGCCATGAGCCAATGTGTTTCCCCATTTAGTAAGTGGCAATTTCATCTTGAGTTGCCTTTGTGAGTTGAAAAGCAGTGGATTCCACAGAAGAGGTTTCAGAGAAGAAAGCAAAACCAGGCAACTCCTGCCTGAAGACCCTGCACTGCAGCACAGCCGTGTTTTCACTGAGCTCCTCACTCACCTCCTCAATTTCGCACCCACCCTGCTGAGTTGCCTGCTCTGAGAGTTTGTATTAATGATCTCTCAGGTGTCTCCCCTCTGTCCTATTCCACACCAACTACAGCTTTTTAACAACTGACCTTTCATTTCTCTCTGTTCTTTCAGCACTAATTTTCAGTTTCACTATCCTCACTTTATGTTGTTATACGTTACTTTTCCTGACATTCCGTTTTCCTGCGTATCTCTCCTGTGACAGCCTCAGTGCTCACCCTCTAACTCTCACCAGTCCTCCCCTCGCCCCTGCAGGCTTTGCTGGTCTCCCATGCTGCAGTTCTTGCTCCCCTCCTCCTCCTGGCCTTCAACACCTGGCTGTCAGACACACCATCCACCTCTCCTCCTCCCCTGGAGAGGAGCTCTGCCTCTAACAACCTTTATATACACCTTTTTCTGCTTACTGCACATCTCCACATAAAATATTTCATAGATCTTCAGGTCAGAGGGCACTCTAAGACCATTTATCTACCTGCTACTCACTTTCTTTAAGGTTTCACCTTTAGATTTCCCCATATATTTGTCCATAGATTGTTTCTAGACAAACTACAATATCAAGAGGATCAAAGATTGAAGCCACTGAGGCAAATACATGAGTTTAACTGGCAAAAAGTCCTGCCTTGTCCCAAGCCTGCTAAGCAGTTTGACCCTGACAGCGTGAGCATGACAGGTCCACCATGGCTGAAGGAGTCTGGCACTTAGTGCATCAGTACAGCTTGTTAGACCTCTGAGCGGCCACGCACAGGCACTTCAGCAGAAACTTTAAACCAACAAAAGCAGAAGGCAGTCGCTGTGCCTTTGTGGCTGGGAGAGGAATTTCTCAGCTGGGTGTTGGAAGGATAGGCTTGGCTTACACGCCGTGCTTGGAGCCTGCGGGAGGTGACGCAGACAGACTCGCAGAACACGGCTCCCTCATGGACCATCTCTGCACACAGCTGTCGTCCTTCTATTTTCCATGCACAGATAATATGCCCTTGGAGATATTCCCCTTTGAGCTGATATGCAATAAAATGTCACAGTGGTGGAAGAAATACCACTTTTGTGTATGCCACTACAAAGATATGAGTCAATGCTGGCAAATAGGGCTGATCCGAAGCAACAGGCATCTGAACGTTGTTTTCGAGACACTGACAGACTTCAAGGATTATCAGTCAAAATAAGATACTTGAGCAAAACAGCTCCCTTACAGGATATTTTTCCTCTAGATTCACGCAATGTGGCTCACTTGGAGTAACATCTTATTCCACTGAAATCAGTGAGACTGCTTGCCAAGTGAACTTATCATCAGGGTTGGCAATGGCATGTCATCACATAACATTCAGGCCCAAACAATCTGCTATGCAAGTCCTCCAGGCCTGGATTATCTTTGGAATTGCACAGGAGCAAGCCTAATCATGGCAAATACACAAATGACTTTGTAAACCTTTTTTAAGACACTGAAAAAAAAAAACCCAACCAAAACTAACCACCAAATATTTTCAAAGAGTTTCTGCTTAATGTTTTCTGAATATTAGATGTCCTACAAAGTCTCTGACTGGATACTCTGACAATTACTTACATTCAGCTTAACCTGAGAAAGGAAAAATCCCAGACTGCATAAATATGTACAGTTCTTTTCTTTTTCCTTTCTCCTTTAAATCCTCTCACTAATCTACAAAGCGTGGTGAAGGATTTTATGTATACAGCTCTCATTAAAGCTGTGGAGTTAGAGCAATTAAATCAACATAACTTTTTAAAGTCTTAGGCTAAGAAGGTGAAGCTGAAATTGGCAATATGTTTTAGCTCTTTTATACCTCTCTGGTTTGGTCAGTAGAAAATTCGTCTATCTGAGATTATTTTAAGAATCTTTTAGACTGCAGCTTATCCTGAGAACTGGTGACTTTCTTTAAAAGTATAAGTGAATTTGGAGACTTAACAGGGATGAACAAAATTAAGAATAAGTCTCAATGGAGTGTTAGGAAAAGATCTCAGACTTGGAGTTTAGAGCATGTCACAGACAGATGTTTAGTAACATCACAATTAAACTGACCCCACTATTGAGAAAAAGCTTCTGTATTATCACCCAGGCTGCATTAAAGAAACGATTTCAGCACATCCCTGGGCTATTCACAAGGAAAACCCTGTCAAAGAGGCAGTTATATGTAACATCTTAATTTCTTTCTTAGCGTCTAAATGTGGAATGTGATTAAGAATTCAAAACTACAGCACAAGAGATTGTTCATTTTGCAACAGCAGTATAAAATACATAGGCTTTGCCACAGAATATTTCATTAAAAGCTGCTTTATAATTAGTTTTACAGCAAAGTGAAAAAACCCAAATGTAATTGCTTTAATGCAATTAGTCCATTTTATATTTCAATGATGCAAAGTCTTGTCAAGCCATAATAAGATCAAAATAGATTTTTCTCTTCATTCCCTTTGCATTAGTGATTTTAAATCCAGAATTTAGTATCCTACTTATATTTCCTTCTCCTCTTCTACCTATTTTCATAAAAGTTGAGGATTCCCATCTCTTACTGTATCAAAGTCTGAAATTACTATTCAGTTTTAAGAATCTGAAAATAACACACAGAAATCTGCAGTGCTCACGTTATACTTAGTTATTCAAATCTATTAGGTGGCATTAGGACTCAAAAGACATGAAAGTTGCCATCTATTTAATGAAATCGTTTTTAGGTTGCAACAAGATGAAAATTCAAGATGTGACTCACCTTAGAAGATGCTTGAGCTGCTCTCCTTGCAGTGTTTCCCTGAATACTGCATGTGGTCATGTCAAAACACTGAACTATGAAACTCTAAGATCCACTTATTTCCCAGTTTATATGTACTTCTACTTCTAATTTAAATGATAAATTTATTCAATGAACTAGAAATACCTTATTGATATTAAAAAAAAATACCCAGAGTGACCCTGTGGATTGCAAATTTATTTTGCTGAATGCTTCTTCAGGATAGTAACCTTGCAAGGTTTATTTTGAAAACACTAAGACAGCTCTATACATTAGCATACATTAAAACTGAGGGGAAAAAAGTCCTTTCATTGCAGCTGTATTACGGTTTATTTTCTATGCTTTGCTTTGGAATCTACAGCACCTCTTAGGCAAGGAATATTTTGTACCCAGCCCTCAAGAGCATTATTATGGTTTTAGAATAAGCCAGTTTTCTCCTGACAGGTCCCTATTTTTAGAGTTAAATATTTGACAATATCTTTAAGTAAACATGTATTTATTTACATCTTTGCTTGGGCCTGAAACATCAGTTTCTCTGCAAATGTGAACCAAAGTTTGCTCATAATAGCTGTTGCTCTATTCTTTCAAGGAGAAAAACTGGCTTTTCCCCTCTATTTTTCTTGCTGAGACATGGATGTAAAACCATTTCAAAATGTTTTTTATACTCCACAGAAGCAGCTAAGCTCCATCTCTGCTTTCAGCAACCACAGTAATTAGAGATATTCAGATTATTCCCCTATTTAATGCAGAGTTTATAGGCAATATCCTGCCATCAGTCACACCCATGTTTAACTTCATTGATTTCTGAAGGACTTTCAATGACATAACTGGAAATACAATGTATCCACTGTGGTATCTAGCTTCATGACCTATTTAGGTCTCTAGATATCAGTTAGCCAAATACAATAATTAAGATATAAAATTGTTTGTACTGACCTGTGTAAGGCAGCCATAGAAAGGTGGATCACACATGGATATTTCTCTCTCCAGCAATAGCATAAAAAAGATAACTATCTTGAAAGCAATGAAATAGTATTCTTTTATAAAGACTTCCTGCTCTGACTACATAGAATTGTAGATAAAAAAACTATCACAGAACAATTTTTCTGCTTTCCCGTGGGCATATAATAACTTGTCACTGAAGATAACCCTCCGAAATGGCAAAAACAAATAGGTACTGAAACTATGTTTTTTAATAAGAAGTAATTATTTGCTCAGACTCTTAACAAGTGGAAGAGTCACATGATGGGACATGGGACTCCAGGCATCCCTCTCTCCAGTGATCCTGTGTATCCTGCAGTGCAGGTGCAATAAGGTCAGTGCATCAGATCTGATTCTAATTTAACACACACGAGCACCAATATGGGAACAAAGAGCAGCTGTGCTGCCTGAACATCCACAAGACCATTTGCCCTAGATTCCAGGTAGACTTATTGCTTTTATCAGATCAGCAGATGCCTATAAAACTTAAGCAAATATGTTGCATGGAACAAGCAATGGGACATGAAGACTCCTTAGTTTCATCAGTAAAGCAAACTAGTAGGATTTCCTTGTTTAAACAGCTTCTCTAGCATCACTCCTTATCTTCACAGAGAGGTAGGAAGGAAAATTATAATAAAGTGTCTCTTTCAAGCTTAAGTTGAACATATCAGCTAGAAAGAGGAAGCTAATGTCTGTGTACATATAGGATATAGGATTTCAAATCAGCTGAAGACAACAGGCTCGTGGTGATGTTTCTGTCAGCATACTTCACTACTCACTAACTTTCCTTTAAAAATTATAATCCTGTACAAAAATATAGTTTGGAACTACTGCCAAAGACAACTGGAGAAACTAAGTCTCCAAGCAGCTGCACTGGTACAAGTTTTAACATTTCAAACGATTTGTGAAGGTCACACATGCTCCATAAAGCTCCCTCACTGCNCAGTATGTGCTTCAGGACAATCTTTCATTTAATAAGTTGCTATCAAAACAACCCTGGTGAGTCTCGGATGAATTGCATGCAGATAACAACAGGTATCTTCACATCTTAGTACAGATATTTTAGAAAGACAGGTGTAACATAGACAGAGATCAAGTTGCACATGTTTTTATCAGTCCAATTTGACTGTTGTTAACATAGTTCCAGGGATGGACAGAGTTTGGACCTTATTCATTGTGCCGATGTTCCTTGTAAGTCATTGGATGGGTCACCTAGATCTGAAAAGAGCTATTTCTCTCTTTTTAATGAATTCAGGGTAATGGCCTAAATTGTCTCTAAATAAAGACATTGACCTGGATTAATCCAAGTCCTTATTAACACAATGACTTTTGCACCCTACTTTATCATATTTAAGGAAAAATTTGGTTATTGCTTCTTCAAATTTGAAAGGAAAAACACCAGGGATTAGCAACCAAAATGAAGGAAGAAATGTGTCCTGCTCAAATCTAGTGCAAATCTGTCCTGCCCAAGTCTCATGCATTATTCTATAATCCTTGCTCATGACAAACTCCAACTGTTTCTCAAAATTTAAATCTTGAGATAAATTTAATTTTCACGAAGCTAGACTCTTCTAGACTAGCAGTGAATTTAGACCAGTGGGAGTTTTGTCTTTATAAGGATTTTGCAGTGAGATGCTCAATTAATTTCTAATGAGTTGCACTGTGGTTTTGCTGAGTACATGTGTGTTAATTCTTTTTCCTGTAATTGTGAATTTTCTTGGTACAGAGCACAACTGTCATGTCCCTTTGATGTATAATAGATATATAAAGTCATAAAGGCAAGCCTGGAGATGTCTGGTGTAACTGTATTTAGATATGCAACCAAATTGGTTCTCCTAATATTCATTATGACACTTGCACCAGATATGTAATCTGAAGGCTATAAAGTGAAACACGAAATTTCTTACAGACTTTTCAAACAACTTCATCAAAGCATTGCCTTAAGGAACTAATCACTTTCAGAGTTCTAATCAAGTGAGTTATAACGACTACGTTCACAATTGAAGCCATATCAGAATTAATACCCATTTTGCTCTCAAGAAGATATAAACCCCCATCCTAACCAAAAAAATCAACCAGCCCTACCAATGATCAGACCGCCCAGACCCTGGGTCTTTGTCTCATTACAAAATCCAACTCAAATAATTTTTTGGCAATTTCTCACTACCTTACTTCAACTTTCTTATCTTATAGTCTGCACTGACAAGACAGTGACTCTCTTACAAGTTTTTGTACTATGAATTAATTTATCTTCTGAACCTTTAAAAAGCCTGTTGACTGTAATTTGATGCTCTACTCTATAGGGGACAGCACAGGCTTGTCTTTTTCCTTCCTTTCAAATATTTGCCTTCTCCAGTGCAAAATAAAAGAAAATACTTTCTTTCCAATCAAATATATTTACCACTAGGAAACAGGTTCCAACTCTGTTCTGTTGTTCACGATGACTGGAAAGTATGTCAAGCAGTGATACTGATGTCATTTAGACCTTCCAAAATTTTACTGATTGTGTTTGAGCAACAGAATCTGCCTGGGGGTGCTGCATTGAAATGATTACAAAAATCCAACCCTGCCATTGAGATCATGATCTTAAGACTCAGCAAAGGGTTTATGCGTTGCAGCAGTTCTACTATAAACCTGTAAGAAGAGGAAAGGGGTTCCAGTCTTTGGGCTGGTAAATTACACTAACACAGAAGACTAAAAATAAGCCCAGCCATTCCTGGTGGTTGTAAGTCATTTTATCCCTGATGTGTTAGAAAGACATGATTACTTTCACATTTCACTCATATAACAGATGAGATGTGAAATGAATGTCATGGATGATAAACACAACAGTGGCTGCTAAGCCTCATGCTATGTAAACAAAAACTTCTCTGTTCACTGTACACAAAATTAGCAATAAAAATTACTGTGGTATCTGGGTATAAAAACAAGCACAACTTCAGCAAGAAAAGGGCCATTACAGAGGAAATGAGTTGGTGACAGCAGCTCTCCTGGCCAGCTGCAGCTGTGAGAAGTTACTGACTTTGATGGGAAATCCAGCCTGTGCATAAAATATTGCTTCAAATACTCTTATTCCTACTTGTTTCTAGGGTTAAGTGGAACAAAAAGAGAAAATGAGAAAGCCCAGAGCTCAGTTTTGTGCAATGCACCTTCACATAGGCCACCTCACAGGAATTTCATTTTGGTACAAGTGGTCTCTGACACCGAAAGAGCTTTCACCCAGAGCTGCAAGAACAGCTCTCAATAAATGCCATCTACTGCTCTATACTCCTCAGTTTCTGAAATTAAAAGTTTCTCAGAATTGCATTAGTTATGCTGTGCTCCTGCATGGCTGTAATACAGATTGACTGTTACACTTGGAAGAATAGGGGACAGGGAGGGGGGAAAGAACAGAACAATTGCAACCACAGGAAAGTGCTTTGTTTTCTGCAACTTCCCCTCCCAAACCTCCCTGCTGTACTACAGAACATCTGCTATGAACAAGAACTAACCTGTTACTAACCAAATTCCAGTGCTGATGTATGCATGATTAATGCATTCCTCTATCAGGGCATTATCCCTTTAAATGAAACAGAAATAATACCTCACAATGTTCAGGTGTGCTCTACAACAGGTGGATATTGTTTCAGCTTTCACTAAAAGCAATTCAACACTGCATTATAGGTTTATTTGGGCTTGACTCTTCTTTAACTATGGCTACTGAACAGTTAAAAAGGGCACTCCTCGGATTACCATCAGAATCAGCTAATGCTCTTATGCCTCCAAGGATGTGCTGGGTTCTGCCAGACAACTTATGTGCAGAGTTGAGTTGGCAGAACTTTGCAGAAGACAAAGCCTGTTTACCCTCAGTTCTGTAGCTTTTTCATTACTGTGCTGTCACACACCAGCGTGCTGCTGCAGGGGACAGGCTGGAGTAGCCTGCCTGCCGTATGATTGTCTTCTCCACAGTGTTCTGTGGGGGCCATTCTGAGATGCAAAATTACATTATTTCCTTTTTCATTGAAAAAATGCTGTGGGTCAGCATGTGATGACATGTGCTTCCCTAACTCCATCCTATTAAACTTTCTCCGTACATGGAAGGACTCTCACAGGTTCTTTAAACTTCCTAAATTTCCGTATTCCAAGAGTGAACCAGAAAGAGTATGGAAATGGCTTACTCTTAAACAACCCCCACAGCCTTTGCTTAATCAGCCACCACAGTGATGTAGGACTGGAAATATGGGTAAGTGCAATGATTTAGGAACTACAGAACACAAATAGGACAGAGAAACAACAAAAAACAGATATGATAAAGATGGGAAAATAAAAAGCAAAATCTTCTCCTCAAGAAATGAGCATTTGCCCTTTAAAATTCTAGCAATTTCCAAACTCTGCCTGCAACGGGAGTGACTGTACACAGAACTGGCTCTGCAGGATGAAAGATCTCATACCTTTGCCACTACCATATGCACAATTCTCATCCTTGATAAATGGGAAGTGAACAGGGAATGAGTGCAGCACAGGGGACAGACCCTATTTGTGTGTGTATTGCATAGATTTACGTGTGGATGGTGCATATGTATAAATGTGTATGTAGACAACTTTCAAGGAGCTTTATGCTTGAATATAAAGCAGCAAAATGTTGAAGCAGGTGCTTTTTAAAAATATTCATTGAAGTGCACTGCAACCAGAGAATAGTTCCCATTAAA
This sequence comes from Sclerurus mexicanus, assembly GCA_013396755.1. Taxonomy (NCBI): domain Eukaryota; kingdom Metazoa; phylum Chordata; class Aves; order Passeriformes; family Furnariidae; genus Sclerurus; species Sclerurus mexicanus. Next base: position 1,439,327 of record VWZF01000181.1, on the reverse strand, counting down.
CAGAGTAAAAAGATATGCTATACTGGGTGCAGTAATGAATGGGTACCATTGTCAGCTTGCAAGACAGAGATCAAGAGGTTGATGTCAGATTTTTTGTCTGCTTGGTACAACAGTTTTTTACACTGTATAAATGCGAAGGAAGGAGCACCTTTTTATATTTGTTGTATTAGCTTCAGGTTCTCTGTGATGAGAAAAAATTGCTTTCTTAGATGTGCTGCCTGAATTTGCTGGCTTGTGCCATCTTAAAACTCAGTTTCAAAGTATGAAAAGTTTTCTGAAGAAAAGCACTTTCTAGGCAGCTTAACAAAGGGGATCAGTTTCCTTTGCAGCATTTACAGAATAACCATGAAATCCTTCACTTTCCCAAGAAAATTCCTTGAAATATCTTCCTTTTCAGTATGTTCTTCTTTCTCTCTACTTCTAACTTTTAAAAGAAGCACAATTTAATTGCAAGCAGGATGTTGCTGTATGCTGAACCTGCTGAACCTGAATTTCACAACAATACATAATTATGATAGGTGGATAGATTATGTAAGTAGAGACAGATGTACTTCAGTACAGCCATTTTTCACTATGCTAATGAAAGAACGTTTGAAGTTGTGAGAAACTGGTGTCTGGTGGGATCTCTCCTCAGTAACAGCAGTGTTTATTAAGCTTGTTAACACTGTGAATGGTAAACATTTAATTTCCTTTAAGTCTTTAATTTTTTTGTGATTAGTCAGTGCCGGTGAAGAGACTTAGACTGTGAGTTCTGGAAAGACTTTTCTTCTGGTAAGCAAAGTGCAGACATTGGCCATGCTGGACTTTGTGACTTAACACAGACCCCAGGGATCCCTAGCATCAGCAGAAAGGCAAACCAGATCTTACAGTCTTTTAAACTTTAACTTCTCCTCTGAGGCAGTCGGTGCCTGCAAGAATACAAGGTCACGGTCTGTCCCTTCCTTAACATAAGCAGATGATGAGCACCAAGGAAAAATAGCTGTGGGATTTCTAAAAGGACCTAAGTGCTCTAAAAACACATACCCAAAGCAACTTGAAATCTCTTGGGAGTCTTTGACACTTGATTTTTGGGATTCCAATATTTTGCATCTAGTGGTATCACTATACTACACAAACAAATGACATGGGTGGCACAAGAAACACCTTGAAATGTCTACTTTCTCCTTCTCCCAAGAAGCAGAACCAACTACTTGTGTCAACAGTGTGAAGCAGTTTAGAAAAAGGCGATTGCTCAAACAAAAGAATCTTTTTATACTGAGTGCAGTCTTGTAAATTTTAGAGCTAAAATGTATATATATTGTCTTTAGTTACATGAGAGCTCTGTAAGGCTGAGAGTTAAAAACTGTGATCTATATTAGTTTTTTCAGTGCACACTGGGTCATTTATAAGAAGCTGAGACATTCACACTTCCCTTGATGCCAGTGGGCCTGGAGAATGAAGCCCTTAAAAAAACCTCAGTACACTGCTCTGGTGTCTGCATAAATGTTTGTGGCAAGATTTGAGCCCTATTAAACTCACACAGACTACTTAGAGATACGAGGCTCTGTATCCTATTAAGCAGCCCTTCCAGCCATGCAATTTTACATTATTTTCCCTGTCATTTGTTCAGGCCCCTGAAACTGGGCTGAACAGCAGAAACCAAACAATATACAGTAGCCATTATTGGCCAATATACAATAGTCTTTGTTTCCCTGCAAATTGCTTCTAGAGCTGAACAATTTGTTTCACTACAGTACAATATACCAGTGTAAATCCACATATGTTCCAATAGAACAGGGCACTCCTCAAAAGGCATGGCCAGTTGTGAAAGCCTCCTTCCACCTTTGTTTATCAGATCTCTATTCATCATCCTTCCAGACACTCCTGCTTTCCCCATATTTTCCTAGGGAGGGGTAGGATTATTGATGGGCTGTGAGGCAGATGATAAGACATAGCTGATCTGAGAGTTTGAATAGTTTGTTGAAAGAAACTCTGTTCAGTTTTGCAGACATTCTGTCACCTGACTGCTGTTGGCACCTGACTGCTGCTGGCACACTGCATGTGAAACAGCTGGAATTTTCAAAGATGCTGTTTATGTAAAATAAATAGCTGAATGTATCCAAAACACATTTCATATGCACCCTGAATATATTTAGATAAAGTACCTCGATCCAAATAATTTTTGGTAGGGAAAAACCAGCTGGCAAGCACTACATTTCTTTTCCTGCTGGCAGCCATGGCTTACTCTACACCACCAGTGAAAGCAAGACTCCAACAACCATTTTACACAACCACATGTTTTCACAGTATCAGAAGAAAGTTTGCCATAATTTTTGAGTTTGTTAACTTGTTTGGTTAATATTGCATTTGAAGTAGAGTGCTACGTTTGCCTTCATATGACAGCGAGAAAAGTACTGATATGTCTGCAATCAAGGGTGCAACTTTCTAAGTCAGTTCTAAGTATTCACAGAAAAGACACATTGTAAACAAACAAACAACGAGAAAAAAATTCAAAACACAAATAAGAAAAAACCAAAAGTAAAAACCAGCAGAAAACTTGCAGATTAAAATTACTGGTGAGATACAGTGCCATCTATAATGCCATAGCATGTATCTACTCTCAGAGACACATGGTTCCTGGAAGAATATTAGCACTTATTCAAGCTACATGGGCCAAAACTCCCCGTAGCATCTGAACTTCAAATCCTACAGCGAAGACATAATTGACATGTCACAAACTCCTGCACAGTTTTCTGTTTCCTAAAATTTGCCAGGTCAATGACTTACAGAAGTTAAATTTCTGTTTAATTTTCTTTTTAGAAAGCAACTAACACTAGGAGCTTAAATTTATCTCAGCAGGTGTTGACTGTAAAATGAAATGGCAGTGCTTAAATACCTTCACTTTAAGTGTTTCACTATTGATCATTTTGGCAGCCACACTAAACCAGTGATTATCAAAACCTTACAGTATTTTATATAAGTAGAGATATTAAGATAAGAGTTAATTCTGCTCAGGTTTACAGTATCAAGATATAATCAGATGCAGCCTTTTTAATGAATGTATGATCTGTACTTCCCCATCAGAGGAAGGAGAAGAAGAATATCCTTTCACAAGTATAACAATTGTCTTTGCCACCTGCACATCAAACCTGGAAACTGATTGCTCCAATCTTTGTATACCAAAAGACTCCCCAAATGAGCTGTCAAAGCCTGCAGCTTCTCTCCCTTCATTTTCTGCCATAATAGTTTGCATTTCATAGTTTCCATTTAAAAATCTGCAGGACCCAGACAATCTGGGCACTTCATCAATTCTGCAAGCAAATACACCAGGTATCCAACCTGAGAAACCGGAAACAGAGCATGTTAACTACAATGGCCATTGACAGCCTTGGGAAGGCACTTTAAGGGAGTCACAGGGCACAGTCCTGGGACACACGCAGAACCCAGCTGCCACACAAAACATGGATCCTGGCCTTCCTTCCTTCCTAGGACATTTGAGAAAGGTGTTAACCCTTCCTTCTCTGATGCCACAGTCATGCAACCTCTCTGTTCACACCCCAAAAACACTGCCCCTATCTAATGCAAGAGTGGAGAAGGAAAGCTTGATTTTTAGAGCATATAGGAAAAGGAACAACTGTTCAATGAAATAGCCTGCAGTGACCTAATTCAAGAAAGCTTTGTCAGGTGATAATCTTTCTCACCCTTTATAGGTACTTCAGGGAATGACATAAGTGTTCAAAATAGTTTTGAAACATTCAGAAATGTGAGAGAAGTAGCTGTCCTGTGCAGCTCTGACAAAGCTTAGCATTCCAAATATAGTCGCTGGTTGCAAAAGTGCTCTTAAGCTGCTGTTTCACTGGGCTCATGTCTGAGCGCCACTAATCAAATTAACTGTGATGGCTGCAGTAAGCTGTTTATAGAGATGAAAGACCTACCAAAAGAAGTTTCTCTTACAGCTCATGAAGCTGAATAATCTTAAGAACACAAACACCCACTGCACAGAAAATTTTGACTTTTATTCTTTCTGCAGTTCCTCACTAGAGGGTCAAGGGTATTTGTGTTCTTGTTAAGTCTTGCACAAGCCCAAAAATCCCATCGTATAACAGGGGAATTTTTATGTTGGGGGGCGGGAACATTTCTTTTGGTCACCTCTCTTTAAAAAATAAAATAAAAGGTAACAGAAGCAGTAAACAATGATTTAATGGAATATGTTATTATAGTATGATGGTCATGTCAAGCTGCAAGTTCTTCCCCATAGTGTAGTTAAAAAATCAGAAAGCAGTCAGGAGTCTGTTCCGAACCAGGAAACTGCCAACCAGGCTCTCTTAGCCTGTCAGATTGTCGTGACTTTGAAAGGGAGTATCAGGCTGTTGATGTTTATGGAAAGGATTACTACGCCACAGAAAAAAAAGAGGTAACAGAGCAGCTACTGAGATGACACAGGAGGTCCTCACACACAACCGGCTGCTTGTAACTACAGCAACAGGAGGAGACAAAGGAAGGCAGCAGACATGTTGTGTGCACCCATATGGATGGTCTCAGCTCTTTACCAGGCTCTGGAGCAGCTGCTCGAGGACTAAAGATTTGTGAGTTCTCTGCAGCGTCACAGATCATTCTCAAAGGCCACTCACACAGGATCTATAACAGGCTTTCTCTCAGTTTGCATTTAGCCTATTTATTTTACTTCCTCATCAAAATAATCACCTTCAGTGTTGGCTGAGGAAAGTAATGCAAACGAGAAGTGCTGAGAAGATGACTGATCTACTGAAGCATACGGATGTCTGGGAAGTCTTATTAGAAGTTACAAAATCTGTCTCCTCCCTTTTCTCCTTAACATATAAGTCATAAAAACCATAGCTTGTAAATATTTGATACCAAAATATCTGTTCTTAATTTGTACACGTCAGGCTAAGTAGAAAGAAGGAAATTGAAGCCTCAGACTGCTGTTGGATCCTGCAGCCCTTGCTAAAGGAGTAGAGGATAACTCTGCCACTAATGAGTGCCCACCCTGGCAGAGCGACACAGTGGGCACAGCGCTAGCAAATCACAGAGGTCCTTCTAAATTAGCTTTGAGTACCTTCCTGACAGGAAGATTGAATTAGTAATATTAATGTCAGAAGTGTCTACCTTGGATAGTATTCCAATTCTAAATAAACATGTAGCATAAGGTTCCTCAGGATTTTGAAATCATGTCTTCCTGTCTTTTCGGCATTAATAACTATTTATGTGTCCACTGAAAGTACAATCATTATATCTAATGATAGTATCTTAGCATCCAGTCAGTCAAATAACTGCCAAGTTTCTCTTTTAATCCAACAATGAACAAAACATTTCATCTTCTCACCACTCTGATATCCTGATATATTCATTTTTTTTCTCTCCAATTTTAGCTAAGGCAAGCAGTGCTACATTAATTCACATTTAACAGTGGTTCTCTGTAGACTTTACAAAATTGCAGGATATTTTTTTAGCTCAGCACAAATTTCTATCAACTGATACCTTACCAGAAACTTTTCTTTGATTATTTTGTTGCATAAAATAATTCTGTTCCTATCATTCATCTCAGTACAATACCTTTTCTGTACTTAAAGAGATAATGTGTCTTAGGTATTTGCTTATTTGTGGTTCTTAGAAGACTTAATCTGTGATGAGAAATATTACAAACAGTTGCATTAGGAGATTAGAGTAAATTTTAAACATAAAGTTCCACATTTTACTTAGCAGTGCAGAAATAACAACAAGCCATCATTTAACCACCTCAACAGCTATTTTAGAATTCAAATTAGGATAAAAATGGATAACATGAAAGTATTCTCACTTTATACATTATGCACCAGATTAGCACTCAGTGGTCAATTTATAAACATTACAAAAACATAAATACATAAAATGGGACAAAATGGTATTAAAGCCTAGCATGGAAAAACATGAAATAACCCAACATTTCCTGATGCAGCTTCTTAGACACTGACAGTATTAATTTGGCCAGATAGCTTTCAGAGGCAGAATTATTTTTCTGCAGTGTAAATAGTCTCTCATGTTAGACAGAAAATCCTTTCTCTCAGATAAAGCTGGATTTTAACAAAGCACATCTTAAACGTCACACCAGCAACATACTATAATTTGCTTTGAAACGTGGTGTGCTGCTGGCGCTGGATGTATCACCCTGATGATACATCAAGCCAGGGAATTCTGAAATGGTGAGCACATTAGTAAAAGTTACCTTTAAAGACCAGTGTTTGCATTCATATGCACAAGTCACGGATGTAAAACAGATGTCTTAGTACTCGAGCTACTATTTTAAGTACAGGCATAAAACATTCTGTGCATGCTCAATGAGATGTGCTGCAACAACAATCCTATCGGTACAGCACTCCACAGGCCTGGCTGCTGCGACGCTCTCCCAGCTGCTGCTCTGCCACTCAGGTGTCTCTGCCCCCTCTCTGAGCACCCTCTTCTCTGCAGGCTGAGGGGTGACTGCACAAGCCCCAGGAGAGGAGGGCAGGGGAGCAGAGCCTGCAGGGCTTGTCCCTCCCCACGCTCTCTGCCTGGATCTGATAACCACAGGTACACAAGTGCTGACAGCGGCTCTGTCTTGTGGCAGGGACTGACATGACCTATCATGAGAAAACACTTCCTTATCTTTACCAACAATACCGAAGTCTTGGTAGGATTTTTAGAAGGAGAGTAGCTAGAAGGCCAAAGATCCTAGTAATACCTGATTTCTTGCCAAGGAGAGATGCCATAATAGGGAACACCTTGGAGAGGACTTTGTTCCCACACATCCTGTAAGGCCTGTAAAAGGAGACGTCCAAAGTTCAGAGACTATCCTTGTCCTTAAGCCAGCAGCATGATGGAGTGGGACGGAGGCAGGAGGAGACAGCTCCACTACACTCGATGCGAACGCTGCCAACACTGCCACTGGCCAGGGCAAGTGGCACCCGGCAGTGCCCAGCAGATTGTGAACAGGTCTGCCAGCTAACCAGAAGCCGGAACCTAACCCTAGCCTTTACCATAACCCTAACCCGAAACCCACACATTGGCCCTCCTTGCCAATTCCCCTATAACCGCTCCCCTTAATTACCAGTGCTGTTAATAACCACTACCAGTAAGCAACACAAACACACATTACCCCTAGCCCTAAACCTAACCAGAAGCCGGATCCTAACCCTAGCTTTACCATAACCCTAACCCGAAACCCACACATCGCCCCCCCCTTGCAACTACCCCAATATCTGTTTCCCATAATTATTAGTGCTACTAATAACCACTATCAGAAAGCAACACAACCACACATCACCCCTGGGGCTAGAGCTAACCAGAACCCGGAACCTAACCCTAACCCTAAACCCTAGCTTTCACCCAAACCCTAACCCGAAACCCAAACATTGGCNCTCCCCATAATTACCAGTGCTGTTAATAACCACTACCAGTAAGCAACACAACCACACATTACCCCTAGCCCTAAACCTAACCAGAAGCCAGATCTTACCCTAGCCTTTACCGTAACCCTAACCTGAAACCCAAACATTGGCCCCCCTCTTGCCACTACCCCAATAACCGTAATCCATAATTATTAATGCTGCTAATAACCACTACCAGAAAGCAACACAACCACACATTACCCCGGCCCTAAAGCTAACCAGAAGCCGGATCGTAACCCTAGCCTTTACCATAACCCTAACCCGAAACCCAACCATTGGCCCCCCTCCCTCTTGCCACAAACCCAATAACCGCAACCCATAATTATTAGTGCTGATAATAACCACTACCAGAAAGCCACAGAACCACACATCACCCCTGGGGTTAGAGCAAACCAGAAGCCGGATCCTAACCCCAGCCTTTACCATCCTGCCAAGGCAGGGGAAGGGGACGCTCACAGCTTCTACAAATAGGGGGACATGGAGAGGTGCTGCCCCCTCTTCTTGCTCTCCTCCCTTTTGTCACACAGGGCTTAGCAACAGACCACGTGGCTACAGGTATTGCACCGATCACACCCACAGTGCCTCTTATGACACTTTCTGATGTGACAGTGCCTCATTTCTCTTATGGGCTTTATCTGTGTGTCACAAGCCATCCTGCCATTGCCAGGATGGGAGCAGTTATCTGAAGCTGATTTTAAGTCTTCATTGATTTGATTACACAAGTGGGACTGCCCCACGGGAACAACACAGCTGGCACTGGGATTTTGTGTATGCCTGAATACTATGTGTGTGATGGTTCCTTTCCCCCATGAGCCTGAACACCCTAAGGATAACAGGATCCATCAAGTCCCTGCTGAACAAAGGCAGCCTCTTTCCACTTCCATAAGGCTTTGGGTCTGCTCCTTAATGTACTACTGATGAAGTGTATTAAAATATATATACTCCGCTTTCTTTAGCTTACTCAGTATAAGTGATGTTTCTTTTTATCTACAAATATAAATTGTTTTGCTGTTTATATGTTTTTGTATAGTCCTCACTGCACACTGAAAAGCTGCTCTCTTTCAAAAGGCACGAGTATGTGTCCTGCTAGGAGTATAGTTATCTATTGTCAGGGACACCAGTTTTGTTTTTTGATTAGGAGAACATGTTTAATTAGGAGAACAATGTTGTTGGAGTTAATATACAAGTTTTACTACACAAGTCACAAGGGAGACAATATATTAACTGTCCTATTGAGCAATGCAAACAGCACAGAGTGTTTGGATTTCCAGCATCCTTGAGAAGTGACTTTGCTATTATACTAACGATGCCCCAGTGAGTAATAATTTTCAGGTAGTAACAGCTCTTGAAAATAACTCTTTCAGTCTAATTACACTGCCGGATTAGAAAAAGCCTTACAGTGAAGTTTATGGGCCAGATTCTTAGTCACTGTAAACAGTTATAACTCCACAGGTTCCAGGAGGAGTAATCCAATTTATACGCTGGACCCACCTCTCTCTTCTGTAAACCCTGTATTAAAGGTTATGTAATAATTAAGGATGAAGGATAAAAAAGCCAAGCACCCTCAAATTTCATTGAGGCAATGACTTTGCACTTACTGAAATGAGGATGAACAGAATCAAGCTTGAAGAGATTAGTTATAACTAGGAGATTAGTTTGGTGCAATAAAGCCCATGTGGCATAACATGGAGAACTCATCACTGTACTTCGAAATAATGCATTTTAAATCCAGTACTTGACTCTGAAGGTCCCAATCCTGTAAAGCTCACTCTTGATTCAACTTTATATGCTATAAATAATCCCACTGAAATCAGACTATTCACAGTGCAGACAGGCAAGCAGAGTTTAACTACTGCACAAGTGAGTGTTCTGGGCAGAGCAAAGTTCCCTGGATTCCATGTCTCCTTCAGACCTGACCTATAAACAAAGAGGGAAAGTTTTGGCATTTTGCTTGGTAGAAATAGCCCTGTTTTTCAGTGGTTTTGATTCTACTTCAAAGAAAATCATCTATTCTTTCTCAAACAAATGTGATTTTCACAAGAAACCACATAAAGGTCTAATTCTCTATAGACATGTTTTTAATGCTTCTCCAAAATGGGAAAGAAATATTCAATCACAATTTCCAAAATAAGGAAGCATATTAATTCATTTTCATTAACGCTGCTGCAACTCGTGCCTGCAAACTCTTGAACCCTGTGTTCTAGATCAGCAGCACAATGTTAAAGCTGGGTTGAGGCACAGACTTGTTAAGTGTCATATACCAAATGAAAAAAAAATTCAATAAAGTTGCTGTCTTGCTCCAACAAGAAAAATATTTTTCTCAACATGAATACAGAGCACTAAGAAAGACGATGCTTTTAGCTCAAGTGTGTTTTAGAAGAAACACACTAAGCAGAGCCAGGGCACAGAGCCAACAACTACTAGATCAAGAATCTGAAATTTACATTTAATCAACCCCAAGTAGGGACAAGAAATCAATTTAACACACTGTGGAATCATCTTGTATGATGCAGCACTGCTAAAATTACCCCCATGGAAATCAGCTGTTATTAAGGAAAGTGCAATGGCCAAAGAAAATATGCCACAGAAGTCACTGAAATAGAACGAGGAATTTCTTTATTTTGTTTCCCAAAACTTCAAACGTAACCTTTGATAAGTTGAATGTTTGATCTTTTAGCTACCAGCACAATTTCCTAGTTACTTTTATAAACTGGAGCTTTCCAACTCCTACCTACTCCCAGTGATCTCTGCGTACTGGCTTATTTAATATTCCCTCAGCTTATCTGAAGTCTCAGTGCAGCAAGGCTTTTTAGTTGCTATGGCCCTAAGCATAGAACATGAAAGAAAAGGATATCTGGGAGTCTCATTCTATATTTTTCATTTAAAAACAAGGCCTGGGAGCCTGAGGCATGTCCCCAGTCATTTTCAGTTGTTTTGGAGCTCCCACTTACACTTGGGGCATTCCATCCTCACAGGGTACTTCTTCAAATATTCCCTGAGACATGCAGAAATATCAAAGCTGGATCAGATCTGTAGCACTGTTTCAGTAGGGAATGGGATGGCTGTTTGCGTGATTAGCAAAAGGCACTAAACTGTTAAATTGGTCAAAGGGGTCTCGCCCAGAATTACATGGCCTAGTTTCCTATTAGTCATTGTGGTACAGTCTGCCTAATCCCAGTACTCACACAAATAGCATTTACTTTCCGCAACCCAAATAATTCACAGCTCCTTCAGTACAGCACCACTGCACTAATTAATCTCATTGTTCTCCCAAACCCAACAAGAGCCGATAAGCACAATATGTTCCAGAAAGTATGAACAGACAGTGATACAGCATTACAGTCACACTGTTTGCTTTTCTGCTACTTAGTAAAAAGACACAACATCTGTGTGAGCACCTTTGAATTACTTGTATCATCTTAGGTTCACAGAAAACCTAAAGTGTGTTTAAGAGGTAAGGAATTTGGAATGTCTCAGCACAGCTGTTCCTGTCCGGCTGTCCCAGTGACGGACAAGCACTCTCAGCTCAGGAGCTGCCCTGACACCAGCTCAGAAATATTCTTAAACTGGAGACTGAAGTATTGTAGGAAATACATAACTGACAGTATAAAGACACCACCAGGTGGATCAGAACTGCAGAGGGACAGAACACACAGACTTCACTAAATTTGGGTGCTGACAGCTCTTCAGAGAGGGGGAAGCTCCACTGGCAGAGACAGCAGAAGGATCCTATATCCCTCCCCCAGGCAGAGGTGCATGTTCACAGTGCACTGGATTCTGCCAGCTCCAACACCTCATCACAACTGCCTGGAGCTGGGGAGGGCTGGACTCTTCAATGTCCAGGCCTGAAGAACACAATACTGATAAGAAGTTACCTTTTCTTCTTGCCATCACTCATATCCTAAAAGTATATTGGACTTGCTCTCTTGTTCTTCTTGCTTGAAGAACAGCAATGCTTTAACAGTTCAGCCAGAATGATCATGACATGCCAACCACTATGTGAGTGAGAGAAGAGTTTCATTGACTTTGGAGGGACCACTTTGAAACTTTAGGCTCTAATGCAGCTGTACTTGAACTCTCTCTGCTATTTTTAAATCTGGCTAAGCTATCTCTATGTTGCACTGCAATTTGCAATGCACTTGATCTCAGTTTGCTCTGGTGTGAAGAAAAGGATGACACAATCTCCAATTCAAGTAAACTCATTGCCAAGGTCAGAGTGCTGGTATCATGAAATGTAAGGATTTGCTGTTCCTTTCACAGATACTCTGACATCAGCAAGAATTAGACCCTGCATCTTCCTCTAAATCTACTCTCCTTCAGCAAAGAATGTTGTATACATGAATTAATCCAAACACTTATGGTAGTATTCCCACTACTGGAATATTTCAACTTTGGCAGGGAATTTTAAAAGAGCACTAGTTATAGAGATGTATAAATGAGTCCAAAGAAATTTACCAGATATTATACACATGATGAAGGAAAAGCTCTACTGAATTTAAAATATGCTGTAGACTTACATTGCCGTTTTATCCTTTGCTGTAAAGACTGGCAGATGGGTATAGTGGTAGAGCAGAGAAACAAGGAGCCTTTTACTGCTAGGGAGTATGCAGAAGGTGTGGGGAAGAATAAAAGCTCAATATTCTCTGTTGTTTTTCACCTCCCAGACGAAAAATGCTGTGCATTCAAAGACAGGGAAAGGCTGGCACATATAGGTAAAGATAAAGGCTGCTTAAGATAAAGATCTCCCAAGTAACAGAGTATTTCCAGCTAACAAAGACACAAAAGTTGAAGAACTTATGCACAGAGAAAGAGTGGCCTAAATAGATTTCCACTTCCAATTTCTGATTATTTGAAAATCTTTGATTTCTGCTCTTTGAAGCTAACTGGTCAGCAAATATTATGCATGATATCTGTTGTTTCTTAATTATTGCTTTCACAAGCAATTTTTTGACATTAGCATGTAGTTACAAAAATATATTTAAAAATAATTTTAAAGTTCAATTAAGAAAGAAAAAGCCTGTCCTTGGAAGCCTGAAACATTTCCAATAAGCACAGAAAAAGACATTACAATACTACCTTTCTTTGTGAACTCGGCCATGTCTTATATGAGCTTGCTGTTGTTCAGTAAATTTTCATAAAAAATGACTCCTGAGTAGAAAATGAAACTTTGCTACAGTGCAAATCTTTTGGAGCTTTCAAAAAAAAAAAAGATTTTCTCAAAGAAACCTAATTATTACTCACTTGAACTCAGCAATATCTGTGACATAGATACAAAGCATATGACAGATTGCTGAGTGCTGTGGAACACGACTCAAAAATTATATAGACCATAACTCAGCAGATATTGCTACTGTGTCAAGTATACTGCAGCACTCAGGGAACTTCAGCTTCTTCTCCACTGAGAGTTCTTAGTAGTCATGTGCCTGAGCAGTTTAATGAAATAGGTATTTTATTAATGCTGCCAGAAGAAGGAAGCTTACTGTGAGAAGGAAAAGATATACTTGGGCTTTTATATGCCATTTGAATTTATAACCAACCCCAGAAGTTGTAAATTGTGCTCTGGTGTAGGGGACGGCTATTCCCAAACTTTGAATTCCTTAGGGGCATTTAGAGGTGTTTTAGGGGCTCACTTTCTAATCCCACCTTCTCCTCCACAAATACCATACATATTTGACCCCAACACCTCCAACATCTGTGCATGTAGATGAACAAACCCAAATTGTTAAAACAAGAGCTCAACATAGCTGGTTTTGTCAATCAAACCTGTATGTCTGTGAAATGGAGAACAGATTTGTTCCCCAAAAAATACTTGTTCTGAAGCCATGTTGATGGACATATCTCATATTTTTAATCTTAAATTGTTTGTTTACAGTCTCAGTTTAGCTATTACTTTTGTTATGCCTCTGCTTAACCTGTGGCTAACCTGCATAGAGTTTCCTGTTCTTCAGAAACCAAGTTTCCCTATTTTTTTTGACATCTGTGAAAAAATGTTCATCTGTCTTTTAAGACACTGACAAATTCTCTGATTCTGTGGTTTAAGAAAAATCTTTGTTTCAGTAAATGCTACCACCTTTTCTTTTTTTTTTTGTCCTAAACATTGAATATTCTATTCCCTCAAAATCTGTCTTCTAAATGAATATTCTTGCTTTGTTCCAAATATAGGACACAAACTGTTGGTGACATTTCTTGCTTCTTTTGCATCACTATTCTGGATTTCACCATCTGTATCAAGCAAAGAATCCAACAGAGGTTTTCTTTTGATCCCAACTATATTCTAAAATGCTTTTAAAAATTGCTCTATCCTTTAAGCATTGACATATATCCATTAATGTCCTTTATCAGATAACAGTTCTTTCCAATAACATGTGCTTTAACGAAGATAGCTTTTGACCACTAATGCATTATTTAGGCAAGACTGCCTTACCTGCCTGTGGTTTTGGTTAATATTTTTCACTTTAAAGGTACGATCCAGGCAGAAAGTTTCAGTGATTTTGAGTCAGAGAGTTATCAGCTGCAGCTGTATTCTGTGGTGCAAAGAAAGGGTAGTGAATCGTAATTAGGGATTGCACAAATTGTTTTTCTGGAGGAAATCCAACTGACTCCACAGTGGGCCCAGAACAAAACTTTACTAAGAACTTAAATTTTGTTTTTAAAATACCTGATGAAACTCTTTAATAACCCTGCCAGCATTCACCAGTTATATAGTTATAGCTATTATAACAAAGGTTTTCTTCATGCACATTATAGATTGATGCTTACAGCACAGATTGTTCCCTAGTGAGGTTTGCTTGGGAAAATATAACTTAGCGGCACAGACACGGTAAATTTGCATACATGTGAGTCTTACACATACACCTGAGAGTGGTGTTGAGAGGAATACTCTGTTTCTAAAACATGTCAGCCAGTAGGTCATCTGCGATGTTACAATGGAATAGATTGTCTTAAATTATAAATGTATTATAAATACCCCAAATTAGGTATTTTGAAGGCTAGAAAAGCATTCCTTTTTTAGTGATGCATATCTAAAATTTGTCACATTCCTATTCTTTTTTTTTTTATGGAGAACTTAGCACTCACCTGATCCAATGGCCCTACACATGAGAAAATTGCAGAATTTACAAATCCATTGGCAGCTTTTCATCTGTAAAACTATTTGATAGTATGTTTCATCTTAAAACATATTCACTTTAAGAGGATAATCGTATCTTTGTGAAAGATAAACCACCCAAACCTGAATCATCCAACATAGCATTCACCAACTGAAAAAGAAGAAAGCAAATGAAGAGGAAAATAGCTCATATTCCCTACACATTGTATGCAAAACTCCATTTACTTGCCTTATGAGGGATTTTTTGAAGGTTTAAAGAAGCTGGAGGGATAGGTTAGTTTTATATGACAAATTAAACTAAAATCTTGCAATAGGCAAATGGAGCATGTAGCTAAATGTAATGCTTTAGTACTAGCTAAGGAACAAATGTATTTTATTTATGGAGAGCTTTCCCACATTAGAAACACAGTGGAAAGACAGTAATCACTGCTTGCTTTCTGAATTTGGTTTGATCTAATGCTTACATGAAAGAAGTACACTGGCAGCTTGGAGGAAAAAACCCAGGTGTTAGAGAAAAGCAGATGCTGACCTATAAGAGTATTTCTGTTGAAGTCTGGTGAAAGAACTTGTCTGTGCAGTGTGAATGGGACACTACCAAAAACTACACATACTATTATTCCTAGTGGTTATTCTTCATTCACATTCTTTCAATCTCATTTGTCATCAGTATAGGGGGACCCCCTTCCAAAATTGAATCAAACTTCAAAAGACAAAGTCTGTTTGCAAAGCTACTAATACCTTGCCATCTTTCTGAGCATTCTCAGAGTGGAAATTGCTGAAACACTAAGTAATACTTTTTCTTTCATGGTGACTGGTAAAAATAGACAGAATCACTTAGGGCCTCTTTTAAGAGAGATCACAATATCATTTTACTAATAAAACAGTCTTTCATGCAAAAACATCAAATGAATTCACCTAATTTGCCCTAGGACCAACTTGAACTTTTGGCACCCACAGAGTTCCTTGTCAAGGAGATCACAGGCCTGCTACCCCTTAATCCTTCTGCTCATATTGTTTGTTTTGATCCCCACCCATCCTGCCTTCATCCAATGCCCTCCAGTTACTACTGCTGGAAAAAACAGCAACAACTAGTCCTCAGCCATTCTTTGCATGTTGCTAATGATTTTATAGACTGCTATCAGATGCCTGTTCAGTGAGTGCAGAGCTCAGCCTCTTCGCTCAGCCACCAAAGCTAAGCACGTTGACTTTGGTACTTTAACTGCACCTTGCCTCACCTCTTTTTTGGTTTTAACCTCTGTGTGCGGCAAATTGGAGAAAAAAAAAAAATAGAAGCTTTTTCCCACCATCAGTATTTGCCTCTTATAAAAAATTCTAAGATTTTTAGTAAGTGAAAAGTATCACGGAGAAAGAGGAAAAGGAAGGTTTTTTTCATGCATAATGGCTGTGACCAGACAACAGCCACTCTACGTCCTTGAGGTAATTCCCATTGGACTCTCCAGGAGTTTCAGCCATCACCAGCACCATAATGCAGCAAACCCAGTGCAGAGGGTTACTTCTAGACTGGATATTTTATTTCCTTCCTTCCTCTCTTGAGCATCCTATGGTTTTTTTACTTCTCTCATTCTCAGTTGCTTCATGTTCTCCGAAGACCATAAATGATCTTTCACCTAGGTTGATGATTAAAATAACTCTTTTTTTTAAAGTGGAACGGGATAAAGATGATGAACACAGATATAATACACCTGGCATTATATGGAAGAAAAACTCTTACAAGGTAGAGGCCATAAGGCAGCAAATTTGCTTATTTGACTGCTATTCTTCTTTTAGTCATAAACCGGTTTTCAATTTGCAAATTATCTTAAGGCACTTGTGCAAGCTGACAGCCAGAGGAAAGACACCATACCAAGAACTAATTATCCCCATGGCCAAAGCTTTCAAAACTTGAAAGGAAAACAGAAAGAAAAAAAAAAATCAGAGAAATGAGACTGGCTGTTCATCAGTTCTATTCTTAGTGCATATTTGATGAGATGGTTTAAACACTTTGAAGTGAAAGGATCTTGATGACCACAATGGCTGATGCAGTTATACTATTTATGGGGAAGGAAGACATCACAGACAATTCCTATTCACAAGACTGAAATCAAGTCTTCAAAAAAAAAAAAAAGAAAAAATGTATTATTCCTTTTATTCTTATAAGTATACAAATTGCTGACTCTTTGGTGATTGACAAAATGGTTTGTAACATTTCTACGAAGAGCACGATTCTACAGTGAAAGGTATAGTCAGAGTGACTTAAAAAAAAAAAACCCTGTACTTACTATCCCCAGAAAAAAGAAAGAAAGTAAAGGTCCCTGCTAAAAGTCAAAAAAGGACTAAGTTAATAATGTGAAGTCTCTTGAGTAATTCCTAATTTGACTATAAGCATAACTCAAATATAAGATTTGCATGATGCCCTCAAGTGTCATTATGGCTGCTTGATTTTATTAATTAATACATTGCCAGCATCAGCTGGATGAACATTGGTTCCTGCTTTGTGAATGATCCCTTAAATTGGAAGGCAGTGCAGGATTTTGTGAAAACAAGTTATTGTTGTGTTTATCCCAGTAAGCTTGCAGCTCACTGCAATTATATAGTAATATAAAGAATTTACATTTCTAATGAGTTGGGTTTTTTCCCTTCAGACTATCTGCTCCTGCATTTTCAACTGTCATAATCAGTCTGAGAGGATTCTCTCAAGGATAACAAGGCAGAACGGAAAATTCAAACCAACCTCCATAGGCAGCAAGATGTCTTTCATTAGATTTGGTAGCATACATCTGCACTTTGTTCTTTCAACCACACTGATAAATACTTTCATTGTGTATGTTAATCAGACTGGGAAAAGACAAAGAGAATGGAAGAGTCAGATTTAAACTACACTTCTGAATAATTACATCAAGATGTGCCACTTACTAAGGAGGAGTTTTCTTTCCTAAGTAAAAAACATTAAAGAAAATGCACAGTATTTTTTTTAGAGGATGCAAATCTTTATACTGACAAGAAAAAGAAATGGAACAGTATATCTACTATGAGAGAGATTAACAGGCACCCCAAGGACAGTGGTGCACAGTATCTCACAATACTTCAGAAGGGAAGGAAAATCAAAGCAGTTCAGCATCCAGCAAACAAGTTTTTCAATAGGCTCCTTCTACATTCCAGGCTTGAGCAGAAAGGTTCAGAGATCTTCCAAGACAGGGAAGGCACCAGCACACACAATTCCCCCTGGACTCAGAGATTACAGCCCCAGTCCTAGTGATTTTCATGAGACTATTATCTACTTAAATGAATGCTCTTTGATTTAATGAGACTTTTTATAGACACAAATGCTTCCCTTAATTGTAATGGGTAGAATGTAGGTAAGAGAACAGTATTGGATTCTCAGTCTTTTTGTCTATAGGGAAGAGCAATTTCCTGAGCTGCAGGACTGAAATGTCCCACCCCATCAGGAAGGTGGGAGGTGCTCTTTTATCTTTGATTATGGGATGGTTTTCTCCTAATATTATTTCTGAACAAAGCATCCTTCATCTATGTTTAAAAGAACCAAAAAAACCAAACCAACACATGAAACTGCCATCTTCTAATTGGTTTTAGTTATTACTGCAACAGTATTTAATTCTCCTTACCACCTGATCTGAGCCCATTACAATTGCTGAAAAAAAAAATAATTTAGGCTTTTGACTAAGCCTACTATAACACAAAACTTCATTTCTATTCCTAAATCTCAATTTGATATAGGGCTACAGTACAATTACAGCAAGTTCTATCCAAGAAAAGAGAATTCACTGAGGTTAAATTGTATTACATTCATCATATGAAATGTACATGCACTGACTACTCAAAATCTCAGTTGAAATTTGTTTAAAGTAAAAAAATACAAAGAAAATGAACAATTATTCAAAATATGAATTAAAAAATGTGCCAATATTTAAAGTCTATTTGCCAGGGTATGAAATGGGAATGAAAAGACAAGTGTTAAGCAACAACTAGTGCAGAACATAAAATACAAAGAAGATGGAGCTTTCCCGTGCACGCAAAAGAGAAACAACATGTGAGTAGATTGGAGGTGGCAACTCTGTGAAGACAGTTCAAAGAATACAGCAAGTCTAACACATCTCAGCCTTCAGCCTTCTGTCTACACAGCTTATATAATCACCACTAAAGACTACTGCATGGTAATAATCTAGTCAATCCTTTTTTAACGTGAAAGTTTCACAGATCCTTCTCTGTCAAACACAGTATCGTGGCACACAGGACAACTTACACTGAAGTATTTTAACAGAATTCCATCGATATAAGAGATTTCCATCCATGTCTATTGTAGTTTAAGCTCATTTAGGGATTTTTACGATGACCTTCAAATTCCTTGTAAAACTGACAGATTTTCTGTGCTGGTTATAAAAAAAAAAAAAGGACTAGCACCCCAAGATCAGTTCTTAACACAGACAATTCTTTGAATAAACAGACACAAATAAATAAATAAAATTTATTTATTTATTTGAATAAATAATTGTCTTAATTAACATGCTATAAGAATTATGGGATCCATTCTGATTTGGCATGCTCCATTGACTACACTTGATGAAACTCCGAAGGCAAACCACTAATTTTTCCCATTGCTACAGGGCTGCTGCAAAGGAAATGCATTCTGACAGGCAAATTACAACCTCAGCTTCTTTTGGATACAGCAATCGAGATTACTAAATGCTTAGAGAACTAGAGGAGTGAAACCACTTAGTATGTAACGTTCTGACCAAGTCAGAACACAAGCATGAAATTCAAGTCAAAATCTTCTTCTCCCTCCAGAACAGTCTAGTCCCAGAAATCTCATTTCACATTAAGTAAGGAATACAGAATATGCTACATATGTTTTCAATAGTTACTAATTCAAGGGAATTAGTGAGCAATAGATCATTTAAATTCAGAAAGACAATTTCCCTTTTAAGACAGCACTCTGAATGGAATTATTTGAAATGGTGAGAGGAAAGGGACTCACTTCATTCTCTTGCTAACTGGGTGAGCTCTAACAGGTAAAACACTAATAAGGCCTTGGGTGTGTAACTAAGCAAACCTCTCCCTGGCAGCAATTACAGCAGCTGCCTGAGACTGGGATTTGTGCTGCTGGAAAATGGACAAACACTCATGGCATAAACAAAAACTTCAGTTCCTTTTAGGAAAAGGAACCTCTAGAGCCTGAGCAGCTGTGATGCCCCCTGGGCACACCGGGACTCTGCAGCTGTAGCCAGGGGTACACTGCATTTTCTGACAAACACTGGCATATCCAGACCCTTACAGGAACGTAGTTCCAAGAGATGGGAAGGAGCAAGACTGGTGGCAAAACCCACTGACAACTGCTGTCTTATTTCTCTGGAGAAAAATCCTTCATCAGCCATGGTCTCTAATGGGAAAATTTCCCACTTTGTTCCTCTTACAGTGTATTTCTGTATCTCAGTTGCTATTTTGCTTAACACAAGCCAAGCTGGAGCATCATCTGTGTTTCAGTGCTTTCTTCTCAGCTGGGAGGACCTGTAATTGTGTGTGTTTCTATTCATATGAAGGATTTAATGAGCTTCCAATAAAATCTGCTATCAAAGGCAAATATGCACGCCATGAGGACAAAAAGAATATGTGTTCACCTCAGTTAAATTTCAAATACCCTGAGGACCTATATGAACTTTCACATTATGTCCTGTCTTATGTCTGTCTGCCATAGCAAAATACATAAAAATGAACCAATTAAAATCCAAGCCTTTTACTTGCTAAAAATTCAAGTTCATCCAGTGGAAGAGCTTTCACACTGCCATGCCAGTGTGCTCTATTTAATGACAGCAACAATGGAACAGAAATGCTCTTAAAGCTTCTGGCTACAATAAACAGAATACTGAAGGAACAATACTTGATGCAGAATAAAACCCCTACCTTGATTTGTTTTATATGCTAAATAAAAACAAAGAGCATAAATAAAACTTGATTAAAACAAACAAACAAAACCCCATAAACAACAAACCCAAACTTAAAAACTCCGAAAGATGAAGTTCCCAACTATTTTTATGGCATTCATTCTTCTTTTTCAACTTTCAGTTTGTTATTTATTTTTAGTTGGTTATTTCTCCAGAAAATGAGTTTTCGCAGTTCAAAAATTATCACAAAAGAATAAGCTTCTTATGGGCCCAGTCAATTTTACAAAGTTATGAACAAAAGGAGCAGCTGGAGAAGGTTCTTGCTCAAGAGGTAAGCAGGAGAAAGCTGTGCCGTGGGAAGTCTTGTTGCCCCCTTGGCTGCTCTGGCACCAGGAGGAAGGCTGTTTTCTCCTGGGGTGAACGAGGCAGAACAAACTGACCGAGCAGAGGCTCCACCTCCCACTTCAGAAGGTTTTAACTGCAGTGAGATGTCGCAGTCAATTATGGTCTGTTTACTTAAGTAACTGCTAAATCACTTAACAGTGAAAGTCCCTGTAGAAGCTGCAGTTGAAGAAGTACCACAGACATGCAAAAATTAACTCCTTGACCTGCTTTGGTTTCCAATAATGTCAGAATTTTGTAGCATTTGAGGTGTGAAGACAACAGCCCTCTCTTACTAGCTGGAAAACATGGTCCGCATTAAGTCCTATGAATTTTGGTATATTACTTGTATCTTCTGAGTTGGGTTTTTTTTGTGTTTTATTTTTGGGGTTTTTGGTTTGCTTTTTAAAATTATATTAATATATCTGCTAAATAACCTTCCTGTCTTTCAAGTAGTTTAACCTCCCAGCTCAGCCGTAATTATCCATGGCAAATCTGTTGTAGTCTAACCAATAACAAGAACCATTCGACACAGGAAAGAAAAATTTTGCCACACCAGATAGTTCAATGCAATTTGGTTGTCATACTGTGACCAGTCAGCTGTGCTTTACATGGCCACGTACACTCAATTCTGCATGGACTTTATTCATACCCTAACTCTGGACTCCGGCAACATGGAAAGGCTCTTCCGCTGGAAGAACTACCTTTTTAAAACAGAGCAGAGTGCGATGAAAACACCATATTTTGCTCTTACTACTAATATATTTTTTAAAAGAAAAAAAAAAATCAATGCTAAAGTATTTTCCTTGACTCCTAGGGGAAGAAGTATGCAAGCTCCACATGCTTATCTGGATGACCTAAAATTCTTCTTTAATGGCTTTTCACTTATGATCAGACTAAAATTTGGCATTTAAGATTGATGATATAGACCTTTTTTGCGGGTTGCTGTTATATTGCTTCTCTCTTACTGTTCTATGCAATACTGCATAGAACAGAAGAGGAATATATTGCAAGTTCTACAGGATTCCAGTTTCACTGTCAGTGAAATTTCATGTGATTTGACAAGCAAACTTGATATTCCACCATCCTCCAGACCTTCAAGAATCTGGGATAAACATATTAGAAGGGAACCATCACTAACAGGACGGTCCCACATATAACCTGACAGTACCTCTGGAAAGTGTAAAGACTGAAATTAAGACACTTGATAAAAATCCAGTGAGAATGGAATTATGTAATAATCAATAAAATGACTAACACAACACATGCTCCTTAGAAGTCATATCAATATCTGTACTTCTGTACGTTTTAAAAGAAAAAACCAAAACCCTAACTGTGAACCTACATACTTCACATTAATGCCTTTGCTAATTCAAGGACTCTGGTGATTTACAAATACCAGCTACAGCTCATAAATATTCTTGTCTAATACAGGCTGATAACTCACATTGTTTGCAAAGGTCACATCAGCCCCTTTCAGATGAGAGGGAAAGTTCTTCCACTAATCATCTTCCAATCATTTTGTCACAAACTAAGTCATGGAATCATCATATAATGGCAAACTCATCATGACTTTTCCATTATATGACAAACACACACTTTTAAGTGTGCAGGGGGGGGGTCTCTTATTTGGATCTTTGCAGTATAGAGGCAAATAAGCTGCAAAATAGTGATGTTTTTGGGAGCTATAACGGTCCTGACTAGTAACATGAGAGAAAAACAGAAAATTTCCTACATGTAACCTTATATTAATGGCACACTCCAAGTGCAGTGTAAGTAGCTCATTAAGGCCTTGAAACTGTAAAAAATCAGGTACACATATATCAAAATACTTTTTAAAAAATGCACACTCTGCTCCAGAAACTTAAATTACCTCTATGACAAATTACAAAATGGAGAAAAAATAGACTAATTACAAGAAATATCTATAATCAGTTTGCTGAAGAACCATAGCTATCATTTTTTTTAAAAAGGAAAGCTATAATATTGCAGTCCAAATTGTTATACATTTTTCTCCTTACAAAGGTATTCTTGTGAGCTTTTATGCATGACATGAGAGGGCCATGCCCTCAGACAGACAAATGAGAGAACATGCTAACATAAGAGCAAACACTTTGAGGGCTGTTCAGGGACTCACTGATTCTCCATATTTTTTCATGTACCACAGTGGATTTATTCTAGAAGATGAAGTTCCCATGGCTAGTTATTCTAGGTAGTTTTACAGAACTGCACTTCCTCAAGAATATTTTATTGTAACCATAAATAAGTATTTGTAGAGTACCAGAGATAATTGATGTTGGCTGTGACTAACTCTGTTAATAACAGCTCCCTCCAATGTTCTAAATAAAATTTATTTATGGCCACACAGGAACCACATAAAACATAGTATACACACCATTCCAGACATCAAAAACTGGTTAAATAAACGATGTTTCATTTGCATGTGAAGGTAATAAACCTTCTTGCATTTGCTAAATTTATTTGTGCCTCGCATCACTCCCTGGCTCCTCAGCAGTATGTAGGTCTCTGCATTCACATGGGAATTCTAGCGTTTGCTGGCTCTTCAGCACTCTATGTGGCCCAGAGGTTCTTCTCCCATACCATCCCTGCATTTTTTTCCAGTATTCGTCTATCTATTTTTGCTCCTCTTTACAGTAACACAATTTCTGTTATCAGCCTTCAAGCCTTTCTAAAACCCTGACTACAACACACAGATATTGCTGCTCTTTAAATTAGGATCAGCAAAGCCACCAGCTTAGTCTTGCTTTCCATCAAAGATACATTCACATGCCGTCTGCAAACAAGACTGAGAGATAAGCATTACACATTTTTTACAGATGTCAGTTCAATGTGCAACAGTGTGTCATTAGCAAGTATTTTCAGATCTGTGTGTACAAAGAACTGCAGCCAAGCACCTCACAGGGCCCAGGCAGTGGACTGTTCACTGCTGAGTCAAAACTCCACAGTTAAAAAACTGGCAGTAACTTTGTAGCTAAAGCATGTGTTTGAAACTCTACAAATTACCTTGATATGTAATATTAATTGTATGAAATTGGAATTTACTTTCAAACTTTGATGATCATGGAGGTTTAAGTCAGACCTCTGTTTTCTGAGATTTAACACTCAAAAGGTTAAATACTCAGTCCTGTCTTCTCCTACTTCATACAGCATCTCTGCACTGGAGACACCCAACCTCATTCATATAATACTAAAACCTTTTCATCAGCCAGTACTCCACGATTTTGCTGCTAGCTTAAAAAGCAATTCTGATTTCACTTTTTTCACTAGTACTCCTATTTTTTGCCTTTTTATTTTCACACACACCTTTTATTTATCCTATTTATTCTTGGTTTAGATATGCCTTATACTCTTACATGCGTGTGTTCAGTAAAAATCTACTTATAGAATACCTTCCTATATTAACTAGAGCCAGAGCTAAAGATCAGCTGAAATAGCTTTGAATCCAAATCATCTTATAAACAGCATATCAAAGGACTTTGGGTACCTTTGCACAAAAGGAATGCTACTCACTTGGAAGTGATGTTCTAAGGACTTGTTTCCACAAGGAACTGACTTTCAAGAAAGACATAAAGGGAGACTGCTATCCTGAACAGCCTTCTTATGCAAACAATTGTATACTGAAATGAAAACACTGCGCATACTGAGAGGAGCAAGCAGGTTCCCTTGTAGGGAAGCCCTAAGTGAGCATCTCCAGAAGGTAATGCAGGTCTCGGGTTTTCTGGCACATTGCCTTTATTTTCTGGGTGGCTCATTCTTATTACGAATCCTCTAGATGAAATAAATGCCAACGCTCTGGAGGAGCAGACTGCACTAAACATCACCCCAGCAGATAACACCACTCATTGACAGAGCACAGCTTCTCCTTAGATTTCCTCTGGCATCCCAGCCAGCACCGGGGTGATGAGCCTCCCCCTCTGCTGCTCTCACTCATCACCCACTCAACACTGAGGTTTGCAAAACTGTATCCAAATCTGGATCGGATTTCTCTTCGTGTAAAGGTGCCTACAAAGGGGAGGGCAGGAACAGGCGAGCACAGAGCAGAGGGCAGAAACATCTCAGGCTTCTTATGAAGTGACAGCCTCACCACCTGCTATCCATGAGGTCCCCTGATCTGATGACTCCTCCAAAATTCACCAAAAGAAATTAATTTCTTTTCAGAACCTCTAAGAGCACAGTTATTTCTATTAAGCTTAATTAATATGCACTTAGAGTTCATACTTGGCTATAATAATCTCTTTTCTGATGTTCTTCCCTTTAAACCCACAAAATAACTAAGTCTTTCAAGAAATCACCACAGGTATCCGCTTGAACCTACTACTTGGCTGTAACACTACAGATGTCCTTTCCCAAATCAGAGACCTGCACAAACAGAAGCCACAAGCAAGCAAAGTTGCTGAAGCAGTCACTGAAAAGCCTGGTGAGGAAGCTGTGGCTCCTTTGATCTGTCAGCAAGATCCCCTTACCGTAAAATAAAAGAATGACAGGACTGTGAGCCTCAGATAAGTTGCTCAGTACTGCTGGAAACAAAATAGGCTTTAAAAAATACTTTCCTTATATGTAAAGTCCGTTCAATCAGAGGTAAACGTGGCTGCAGCCAGGCCATGTCAGAGCATCACGTCACACAGCACAGGCAGCGACAGGAACGGGGGCTCAGCCAGCAAGAGCCTGCACACCCAGCTCCAGAGGGACATCCCCAGCATCCCTGCCTTCCATGGCCACAGCACGCTCATGTTGGTGCACAAGATGGGGAGAATTGATGTCTGAAAACGAAAATGTTTGACTGTCAAATACCAGTTGAGGTTTCAGATCAGAATATTTCAGGCCCTCTTAGATTGTGCATTTTTTGCATTCCTGTAAGTTACTTGAATGGGATTTTTTTTCCCCCCATAAGCTTCAAACACTAAACCTTGTTGGTTTTTTTTTTCTTTTTTTGCAAAAATGTGCCTTTCTACATAATGTTCTCTGATATCTGGTTTTTGAAAAGGCTCAAGTAAATCTGTATTTTTGGTCTAAAATTCTAAATAGTTTCTTCTTTCAGCTGCTCTTTCCCTGCACTCCATATACTTTGCTCCGAGCAAACTAACAGGCTAAGGCATGAATTTGATATGTGTTTCTGAGATACAATTAAACTAACAGCCTCCAGGAAATTGTATCTAATAACATAGGGCCCAAGGGCTCAGCCTATTAAAATAAAAAATAAATCCACAACAGTTTTCTCTTATTTGCGAGTATATTTTCCTGTTCTATTTGAAAAAAATATTTATTTTGTATAATCTATAATTTGTGTTACTAATAGAATGCCAGAGAAACATGGAAAAACTTGTCACATTATACAAGTCAAAACAATACACCACTGAGCAACCCATCAGAACTCAGAAAAACAAAAATTTTATTTTCAAAACTGTAAAACTTTAATGGGAAATGTATCTATTCTACAGCACTAGGTATTCAGGACAACGTTTCCTAAACCTTGCTAAAAGACTACAGACCATTCCTTCTTAAATGAGACTTGTGAGGAACATGGAGCACGGTACGAGGAACCCAACTGTGCTCAGGGAGTGTTGCAGTGGGAAAGAAAAGCTGACTGAGCAGTTCCAAATGGAAACTTTTACAGTTAAAAAATACTCACTTCATTAAAATAGAAATATTGATTTCTCAATTTCACATTGAAGTATTAAAAAAATGACATTTTTGTAATTTAAAGTCCCATAACTTTACCTCGCAGATTCTTTTTCTGTCATTCTAGTTGGATTTTTATTATGCTTTTTGTATTTATGTTTTGTTCCTACCAAACATACAGCTATGATGCAAGTGTTCTACCTCTCCTCCCTTTCCAATCACTTTAGATCGTCTTTCCAAACAAACAATAAGTATAAAAAAAAAAAATCACTTCTGCTTCACAAGTGCCACTCATGTGAAACTAAACTAAATCACACAACAATTAACAATATGTTAATGAACTAAACCAGAAGTTTAATGGAGATGAAAAAAGCATTTCTAGCAGTTATAGTGAGTAGATTATTTTAAACAAAAGCTTCCTGCAGCTAAATACACCACTTAAACAATAAATTTCAGTTTGTGATTACAAAAAGTGATTTTTATTTGCAACAATTTGCAAATTTAGCACTAGGCAGAGATTAGAAACAGAGCATTTCCTGCCCCAGAGAACACGGACATTTTATCTCATAAAAAGTGGAGCACGGCAACCATAAAATGTGGGGATTTTGGCAAGTGATCATCACACCCGGTATAATTTAAAAAGGAAAAAAAAAAGCCAAAATCCTTGCAAATTATATAGTTGTTTCAAACGGAAATTACTGAAATATTGACTTCAGAGAGGCCACAGTTTATGTTAAACTGATCTTAACACAACAAGAAATGAGTTGTTCAGTTATGAGATAAAAATATACCTGATATAAAAAAAACCAGGTGGTTTATACCTCTTAAGCAGGTATATATCTTGTTAACACAAATCTCCATTTTCACATGCACATTTTACTTATCTCTCACTGGCTGGATCGAATTCTACAATTATTTACAAGAAAAAGTATTAGCCAAAGAAAGTTAGGTCAGAAATACCTGGAAATATTTATGAATATCTATTCATCCCCCCCCCAATTCTTTTAGTAGGATTTAATATAAAAAAAAAAAGGCAACCAAGCTGAGAAATCTTTCAACCCCAGAAAATTACTGCATTGATTTATTCTTTTGAACTATCCATTACTGTTTCTCACCATTCCTTCACTCTCTCTAGATCTCAAAAACAACTTGCAATGGTACAGCCAACAAAAACACACTGGGTAGGTTTGTGTGTCAGGAAATCCGAGGAAAAATGAAATTCACTCTTGCTTACATGGCAGCTTCACCCCCAGCTGTAAGACACAGACTGTGTGTGCCACACAGAGGGAAAGGACTTCAGCAACATCTGTAACAATTCCTGGCCACCAAAAACGTTCTGCATTTCCCTACTAAATAAAATACATACAAGCTCATCATCAGCAGTCTCTTGCATTCCCAAAATGTCTTTGTTGTTCAAATAACCCTTTTTCTTGTTTCAGACAAAACAATTTCAGCCGTTTTTGAGATGCCATTAATATAATTCATTTTGTTCATTAATGGTCATAATTCTGTTTAGATCTCTTTGTAAATGTTTTTCTTAATAGTCAACTCAGTTGTCTGGCACAGGCCTGTTCTGTTTGTCTGTTGCCCATATGCTCATCAAAACCAAAGTATAATTGACTGCATAGGTTTATTTGCATGGCTTCCCATCTGTCCCTGTCAAGTAAACTTTGGGGTTTTATTTACTATTGGAAAATTAACCTTCTGTGCTCTTGAAAAATGAATCAGTCACCTGCATAAGGTAATTCACTGTTCTATTAAATCTGTAAGGCAGACACCCCTTTGCAAAGGAAGGCCCTATTATCAGCAAATACTAAGGGAGGAGAACAAGCACATGGGCTCTGCCACTTCCCAGCAGGAACAGCCCAGGACTGCATAACAAAGGCAGACTTGATTAAGCCTTGTCACTAGAGTCTCCACAGGACACTCCATCTTAATTCTGTAATTCAAACTTTAAAAAAAAAAAAGAAGTATAAAATATTTTATAGCATGCACAAAAACTGCAATTTCATGGTGATATAAAGTCATTCCTGCAATGCTGCCACAGTTAATAAGTACTGAAACGTGCCTCCTGTCTATATATATATTTTTAATAGATATCTCCTGTTGCTATTAACATTTAAATACATACCAAAATCAGATATAAAAATTGAAAAGTGAAATTAACTTCAGACTGCTTTATAATTACGTGACAAATAGGATTTGCTTCATTTAGACCATGCCCACCAACTGCAACCATAACCCTGCCTCCGTGGCCTCTGTATGCATTCATGACAACAGTTGTGTCACATACACACACAAGCAGAGGGATATATTTCAGAGGGATATATATGGAACAGCAAGTTCCATAATTTACCTGTTCCTCCAATCAACACTCCAGCTGAGTATCAGCCTCAGGACATTTCTGACTGACTGGAGGAAATACAGAATCAGGCTGTTCACCTTACTGAAAGTTATGAAATTAACCCCACTGCTGAGAAATTCACTTCTTCCCTGCCCCTGTAATGTCTTTGCAACACTGCCTGAGTATAACCTTTGCTTACATTCAGAGCACCCATAAAGAGGAAAAGGAGACAAAAGATAATCTAAGTCCAATTTCGGCACTTCCTGTTCAAGCTGTACTTCTTCACTGAGAGGATTCATCTTCCCCAGTCTTCACCATTACTACCCCAAAAAAGCATCCTGAAGGTAGAAACCAGAGGAAGAAAAACCAACCATGGATATTTTTCAGCATTCTGCTCAGTCTCATCTGGTTCTTGCTGGTGAATGACCAAAGACCTGTTTAAGAGGAGAGCTTGGCCTGCCTTCTACAGGTGTGGCAAATGCGCACACGCTCAACTGACAAGGAACAGCTTTCACAGGAACAAAGGTTGCTAAGTCAGGTTTCACCGTCCCTGTACAACTCTGTTTTGTTCCAAAACTGAACACAAAAAAGAAACCAGAGAAGTGCCCGGGAAGAGAAGTTCCCTTCCGTGAGGTTTCTGAAAACTAACATGGAGTGAGCTGTGATCCCCGTTACACACAGACACTGTCAAACAGTCATTTGGAAAGCAGTGACACAGGAGCAGTGTGGTGTGAGGTGTAACACTAGTTTCCTGTGAGCAGGGTCACATATAGAAATTGCAGAACTGCTTTTGCAATGAGATTGCAAAGCAGGTGAACACTGCCTCAAAATATGCACATATATTTATATATTTATTCTATTTACAGAAATGGGATGAGTAACCTTTGCATTTGAAGGATATTTCTTTACATCATTCAGAAAGACTCAAGCTTTTCATTAATTCCCAAACAGCAAGACATCCTGGCATATTTACTTAGCTCAGAAACAAAAGATAGCTAAGTCTTGTTACTGCCCCTCATCATATGCTACTATGGGTAAACCCAGAAGTTTCCCCTTGCCACGATATCTCCAACCCAAGCTGGAAATGTATTACCTGCTTCAACTGAGCAAAGCACCCCCCAAACAGCAGCAACACACACATTTTGCTGCTGTAAATTAAACCCAAGTTTATTACGACACAAGAGCTGGCTAGCATTGCTTTTGACTGATTCTGAAGATTAGTTTGGACTCCCAAGCAGGATGCATCTGTTTCCAGTTGAGAGCTTTGGACATGTCTAAGCAAAGACATAAATGTATTCAGGCACTCACAGGAAAAGAAAATATATACATATCTATATAAATAAATATATAAACATATATACACATACAGAGACATGTTTGACTCACTGTTGATAGCCCTTGGGTCTCACAGTGTTGCCTGAAAGCATGCCAAGTATTCAGATGCAGGCTTTCCTCATTAACAGAAATTACAGAGCAATGTATGAAATCATCTCTCCTTTCTGCGTGCCACAGGACAGTGGGATGGACAAGACCACTCTCCCACCACTTTGGGCTTGTTCTTGCAGCACAAGAGTGGGATACAAACCTGAAAGTGGCTTACTTGCAAAAGTTAATGAGTCAGTTATTCAGCCGCTCTTTGTGAAGTGACATGGTGCTTTTATTCCTCCTGTCCCAAAGGGCCGTGGAAAGAGGCAACCAGCACTTGTACCCCAGGGCCTGAGCAGTGACACTGCTTTGCACGGAACAGCCCAGGTAACCAGTGTATTTTGCATTGTGCACTTCCTCAGTTTCCTAAAAGTTAGAATTTGAACCTATCCATGTACTTTCGGGGCTTCAATATGTATTTACAGCAAATGGCATACGAAATCCATGTGACATTATATAAAGAAATTAATAGGTATACCTTCTACTTTCAAATAAACCCACAGTTCTTGTAGATTTCTGTGGGTGTCCTGTGTGAATAAGAACCAAATAAAACCTTTGCAATCTACCTTTATGTGTTTATATGCATTACAATTCACAAATATGCAGTATAAACACAAAATATCCTGAGTGACTACAACCATCCAGAAAAAAAAATATTATAGCTTCTCTTACTTTATTTTTAAAAACTGCAGTATTGTTGGCATACTTGCCTAACATTTCAGAAATTCCATTAAAATACGCCTTTTGCATTGTTCCCAGATATTGTAAGCCTCCTCCTTTGAAATACTGGCTGCTGCAAATGGAAATGTTTTTAGGAATACGTACATACACCTGAGCACAATTTAAAATAAAGGTCTCCACTGAGCAGCGGTACCCAGGCAGCAGTTTGCCTTCCAGCAGCATCTTGCGGTCCTTTACCAAAGCTCTACAAAAGACTCCAAACACCTGATTTACATAATCCAGATCATTCCCATCTCAAGTGCGTTGATGCATGATTTGATAATCTGTTTTGAGGCTCATCTGCGCTGCTCCCCCCTGTGTCCCCCCCAGGTAATCCGTGTCTGGAAGGTGACTCCTGGCTGGCAGCCCTCAGCCTCCGCCGCCCCTGCCCAGGGAGCAGCGCTGTGCCCGCCCGTGCCCCCCGTGCCATCAGAATGCAGGCAGTAAATCCCGGTTGATAATCTAACCCAGACAGCTGCACCCCAGAACAATTAGCAGCTTGTAAACTTGAAGCGCTGCTCTAAAGCCAGAGGTTTATGCTAAAGCCGGTGTGAAAGAGTCTGGTGGATTAGATGTGCAGACTACTTAGCCAGCTTTACTCTGCCACATGCTGCAGCTGCAAAGCACCAAGTGATAAATTTCTCAGGATGCTGCTCTAATCAAGGGGGTTTACATAAGCGCGTCCTACCTGTGAACATCACTCAAACATGGAATTATTTAATCAAAAGGAAATTTAAGTGCTTGAAAGGAAATAGAAGCTTTATTATCTGCAGGCAATTGTTCAGTTGTACTGCTCTCGGTTAGTGTCTGGGGGAACTGAGGTGATTCATGAACATGCTCTGCTGTCATTTCCACTACAGCTGGAAGTTAACTGCTGAAATCTCAGAACAATTTTTATTTTGGTCCTGCTTAACAGCACCTTCTGTCACTGTAAAACATGAATTATCCAAGCAGAATCAAACAAAAACTAAGTTAAAATCAGACATCAAAATTTCCATGCCACAGGCTCATTTTCCTCATGTTAAAGGTGATGGAAGTTCATTGAAGTCCATTAGTAAAGTGAGAAAAAATAGGCCCTGCAGAAACTGTGAATGAAGTAGTTAAGCACAGATGTGGGCTTTGTTTGGTGTTGCAACACCATCAGCCCAGAGTTAAGAAGCAGATGAGTACAATAACCACAACAGGAAAAAAACAAACAAAAAAGAGTCTGATTAAAAATAAATAAATTACATTAGCATAAGATTTAATGGAGGATTATTTTAAGCATCACTGTAACAGAAGTTTGGTGGAGTTATGTTAGATTTCGGGTTTCAGTTGTAAATTCACCTTTGTTGGCAAGCTGTTGCTTCAGAGTGGGAAAATCCATTATGTTTCTGTTGCTCAGGACTGACAAAAGGACAATTTATGATCTTTTACTCAGCACTTCCAATTACAGTGGAGAGCAGGAAGAGTCAAGAAATTACCTCAAATTTTCCACATCCTTGAGTAGAAAAATAATGAATAGAACAACAGCCTGCAAAGCCTCGGTTTATATTGAATTAATATTGACTCAAGGGCAAATTCAACACTGTTGTCAATAGTTGAATGAAACTGGATTCACACTCACATGAAGATGGATCAGTAATACAACATCGTGGCTATTGTTCAGCTCTGGAAGGAAGGAAGGAAGGAAGGAAGGAAGGAAAGGGTGAAGAAACTCCAGGACAAGTGTCCAGCACCACATGATATGCCTGTCAGAGAGACATCTCAGCCTTACCTGAAACCATTTCAGAGCATATGAGAGTAAATGGGAATCTCAACATGAGACTCTGGGTTGGAATGATCCTTCTCAGACTATTAGGGATGTTTGATTTTTTATCACAGAGTTAGACACCTTTCATCAGCCTGCACTGCATCTGAATGCAAGCCACGATGCTTTCACCTGCTCTGTGTCTGCAAAACTCCATTTGCTTGGATAGTTGCACAAGAGCAACCAAATCACCAGCCTGGCAAAGCAAAACTCACAATAGCATGGGTTCTGGCAACCCCATCATGCTGCTTCCCCAAAGCTCAAAAGAACCCACAAAAAAACCCCACAAAACAAAACAAGCAAAAAAACCCCAAAAACTAAACAAAACCCAAAAGACAAACAAAAAACCCAAACAAACAAACCCCCCACACTCATTTCCAATCAACGTCCAAGACTAAAGTGGGAAAGATTGCCTGCAAATTGGGTTTTGGGGCAGGGGGAGGGGTGGTTCTTACAAATAATGTTTGCAGAAGATTTTTAGGGACTTTTTGATTCAAACCATCTTCCCAAACATTTATTGAACTTCGTACTTCTCTGAAATATGCTGATCCTTGGTTGGGAAGTGCAGCACTGAGGTGGCTGCAGTTCCACTAAACAGCATTTCCTGTTAGTCTATCCAACTTCAGCAGGTACCTTCACAAAATACACTGCTGATCCTGCTGGCCAAGGATAATAAAAAAATCTTATGACTAAATAATATAGAGCACTGTACATTAATTTCTTAAATATTAGGCTATGGGTTTTTTTACGGACATTGAGACTGTCATGTACTCCAAATTTTATGTTTGTATAGATTATATTTCTGCTATGTTTTATCAGCATTATTTTTATCAAAAGTCATTGTTTGCTGACATACTTGATCTAGGTTAGATTTTGACTCTCAAATGGTCATATAATCATTGGCCTCCTTTCACAGTCCATTATGTTAAACCAAAGCTGCAGAAACAGGATTATTTCAGTCTCAGAGTGGTTCAGAGACATTAAATATTTAAAAAGTTTTTCCTCTTAGCTGCCGAATGACTCTTGAATAGCAATTAAAAACAAAACAAAAAAACCACTAAAAAACCCCCACCACTATCTAACAGATGCAATTGCAAAAAATTCACTGGCATGTGCAGACATTGGTTTACTTCACACTCAGTTGCTATCCTCTTTTGGCAGCAATGAAGTGACAAAATGAAGGAAAAAATGAGACACCTGAACTCTGGTATCATAATGCAGATGCTGGATCCAGTGAACTATGCAGATCAGGTCAAGTGTACCCTGTCTTTGCTGCCCCAGGAGAGAATGCCTGGCACATCTGCAGCTGCAGGGGCAGAGGTTTCTCCGTGTAGCAGTATGACCTACATTTAAGGTGCACATACCCTTCACATTTTCAGTAAACCAGTAACCTGCAATTAACATTTCAAATGCAAAATGTAATGCAGAAGGGCGGTGCTGTTCAACCTACCCTGTCACCAGTAATCAGCATTTACCATTCTTTGCACCACCAAGGCACATGCATAAAACATATTTTATCTGTGATCATCCTCAGATTTCTGCCACCTTGCTACATCTCGCATCACACTGACAAACTGAAACTCCTTTGGCTACACGAGCATAAACAAACATATCAGCAAAACAACAACCATGCGAACACAAAGGCCTGGTGGAGAAAAAAGGAAACGTACAGGTCTAAACTGTAAAAATATTTACAGAGTGTGCATGGACAGACAAGGCTGAACTCTTCAGAGCACTGGGAGCACTCCCATATTCCACGTGCAGCGCTGAAAGATCAGACACTGGACAGGTAATTCCCTGGTGTTCAGTGAGGTTCTGCCTTTTGGAGCAACGCTGACAAAGGTGCTTTACCTGCTTCATGGGGCACTGCTCAACTTCCTTGTAGACCCAGGAGAGGAGGCAAATCAGAGACACCTCAAAATTAGTCAGGAAACACCCTGTTCATCTCCTTCTTGCATCATAGGGTTTCATTTATTTGGCTAGAATTCTGTTTACTTGCTCTTAATGAAAAAATGGTTACCTGACAGCCTAGAGAACTGCAAAGACCCGATGTGACTTGCAGGTGATGTTTGCTGTCTCCTGGTCACACACCTGCTTCCCACTCTCCCCTGACTGTCGTGAGTGCTCACAGTGACTCTGGCATGTGTTCTCCAGACAGCTGGATGCACAGAAAATGCCACTTGCTTGCACTGTATCAGACCTGACAGCCTGTGACCAGTGCCTGTGACACCTTAGACAGGTAGGTAACAGCTGTGCGAACACAAGCTGAGAACTACTGATGTAGGATGGAACTAAAAAGATACACAACAGTGAAGCCAGTTATTGAAAATCCTTAAATCTCTTGGAAAGCATTTGAAGAGTTATTTAAAGAAGCCAAAGGTGAAGACAAATTGACAGCAGTTAGCAGTGCTAGCAACACAAGAAAAAAATAAGCCTATTTGTTGTATTGAAGACTTCTACAAGAAATTTTACAGTAACAATAGAACTGAAAGCTCCTATAGAAAATGTGTTAAAATTGGGCTGTTAGTCATTTGGAAGTTCACATTTATATAGCAATCTGAGAAGATCCTAGGAAGGCTGGGGAAATGATGCACTTGAAAGAAAAAAAAAATTATAACCATGAAGTTTAACAAAGGTTTTACAGCTAAGTAAAAAAAAGAGCTAAAGAACAGAAAGCATTTATTTGAAATCCAAATTTGAAACATCTGAAAGTTTTATCAAATTATCTTTTTTTAATTGAAAAAAGTTCAAATAAAATATTCTCTTCCTTTGGCTAAGAGAGGAAAAGATATGTTTATAAATTTCTTTCTTTCAGTGTCAAAATAGGTTCTTGATCAGATTGGGGCTGGCGTTTTTTCTTTCCTAACCACATAGATATCAAGATCTGCTGAATTAATTCTTTTATGTCTGAAAAGTGAGACATATCTGCCCCACCTCAGAAATGTGTTGTATGAGGATCTTGAAATTGTCTTCAAGATACCTGCACAAAGCAGCTTTACTGACCACTGTAAAGAATAGATTGACTTATTTACTTTTAGAGGTATTAAAAAAGGGAGAAGGATAAGACCAGGTCCCAGAAGATAGTGAGGTAACAAAGCTTCTTACCAGAGTTCAGCAAATTAGGTGTTAATATTCTAAATGTGTCTCTTTCCCTTTTATTCGTGTTTAAATAAGTAGTGAAGTTTTTTATTTATTAAAGCTGAAGCACTGGAATCTAATTCCTTTGGAACGCACTAGAAACACTTCAAATATGGGATTCTCCAGTTAATCAGTAACAGAGTACTCTAACTCACTTCATGCAAACAAGTTTTTTATAAAAAGTTCATGTGCAGCTGACTTTCTGTTCCTCACAGAAAACTTGGGGCAATAGTTACGGCAGCCTCAAAATGGAGATTAGCACAAAAAACAGGAGCACAGGCAGGTACATACCAACTATAGCAAATAGTTCTGCATCTGAATTCCAAAAAGCTTTCAATTAACACCATGAAGCCCAAACTTCATTGTCTTAAGGCTGTTATTTTTGAGCAGAAAGGTTTTCCTTCCAAAGTGTTAATTCTGATCCCACCAAAGTCACTGCAGGTTTTCTGTTGAAGACGGTGCATTCCACTGGGCAGAACACAAACCTAACAGCGATCGCAGGAGGGACAATGGTGAACTCCAGGTCCTTGGCTGGCCTGAGACAGAGCAGACTTTCCATCTGAATTGCAGGTTACAGCTCAACAGCGTAAAAAAGAGTTTAAAAAAGAAATTCATTGATAACACACGCACTGGAAGCCACAGCTTCAGCACCAGCTGACAATCACTAATTTTCGATATCTGGCATTCCCTGACAAGACCTTTGTTTTGCTTCCAGCACATTCCAAGGATGTGAAATGAAAAAGCCTATGACCTGCTCCTCATTAATACATCAGCTATCTCCAGTCTGGATAGATCCATTTCTCTAAATGCTATTAAATATATTCCAGACCTCATCACTCTGTTGGCCAGTGTGTAACAGCCAAAAGCTGTCCAAGAACGCATTTGCTTTCGGCTTTAAGCAATGAATACCACAGCATTACCAATTCCCATTGTCTTTGCTGACAGCACAGATCCCCTGCAATCTCCTAGTGCTGGCAAGCCACTCAGGCTAGAGAAATTCCATCTTCCAGCTCAAAGTAAAAAGGAAAGTCAGTAGGTTGTTCTGCAGCAGCCTTATCATGGATTTCACATCACATTTTTAGTCTTTACCATCTTTCTTGCTGCCTTAGAGTGTTAACTCTACAATAACAGAGGCTTACTTCACAACAAAAACCTAATTTCTAGTCTGCTGTCAAACTGGGACTTGTGAAAGGCTGGTCAAATCCTTACAGTAATAATTTTCCATGTCAGTTTTTGAGCTGACATGATACTGGTACCCTGGAAGCTGCATGCTCTAAGAACCAAGAGCTGAACATTAGAAGAGCATCTTTGCTCTATTAAAATCTTTAATGATTATTTTATCAGTAGCAGTAAATACTTATCAGGACCACTGACACTTCCAAGAGAACTTGGTGTAAACTCCCTGTAAGTTTAAACCTGCCTGGCAAAGGGATGGCAATTGGAAGCCATCAGGAGGTGCAGAGAAAGCAGGTATAAGGTCTGATACACCAGCTCCACTTGAGCAATGAAGCCCAAAGACAGACAACAAACAAAACAACTTTTTGCATCTGTGTTTGGGGGCAGATCAATTGTTGAACTTTTTTCTTATCTTGCTCAGGACAAGAGACCAAAAAAGCAGAGATATGCTAGATCTTACTTTATTCAAACTCAATTATTTGAGGCCAAATACGACTTGCATTTGAGCAGAGCATTACCTCATAATGCAGAAAATATCAGGTTTCACTGGTATTAGAAAAAGCATAACCCTAAATAATTTAGATCTCATGTCAGAATTCAGTTTTCTGATGCATCTCTAGGCATCTGAATATAGCCTTCTTTGCACACTTTTTCTAAAAAATTGTATATATTGTACAGAAAAAAATTGTTTGCAAAAGTCCCCCACTACAGACTTGCCCTTGTTTGCAAAAGTTGATGATTCTATGACTGACACATGAACATTGAGCTAAATTGAACCAGAAGTTGCCTGAACCAAGAGCAATATGAAATAATCCTGCCATATGGGAACTCCAAACATTATGTTTCTGACCCCGATACAATAAACAGTGTGCAAGCAGACAGACACCTCATTTAGACACACATTAACACGTTTCTAGAGGAAAATGTGTGTTTTCTGACAGCTGTATTCAGCTCTCTGCAAGTGAATGATAAATTGCTTGTGCTTTTAAACACATTGAACTGGCAAACTAAACTAAATAGAAGAGTTGTGTGCCTGCCATGCTTTCCCAAACAAAGTTTCATGTCATTTGAAAAGAAAACACTGGAAGAAACACAGCAATATGTAAACAGTCTTCTTATTGCTAGAACTGCTTCTTTTCTGCAGGTTCCTCTGCACTAAGAGCAGCCTCCTGAGCAGTAAGTGTCTCAGGAAGGAGAAAAAGGGTTTGAAATCCAAATACTGTCTCTTTAAAATTTCAGCAAGAAATAAAAAGGTAGAAAAACCTGGGCTCTGAAGTGAGACAGACACTTGGAAACCAGATCAGCTTTCAATTCTCTTGATCCAATTGAGAAAAAACTGTAACCACATGACAATATCCCTGCAAAAGGTGAAGCAGGCAGAAGTAATAAAACCTCAGCCCTCTAGCCCAGGTACTTAAAAATCTTTAATTGCCATTCACAAGAGCTGTGATTTCAACTTCTTCCTATGGCTTACTGCAGTTCTTCAGACTATTATTTCTACAGCATTTAGCATTAAACATCGTAACTCTTCAGTGACTGCACAGTAAGAGAGCAAACACTTCATAGTAAGACTGTGGTAAATCTGTTGAAACTCTGCTATACATGGTATAAAAGCAACAATTCCTAAACCATTATTATTTCTCCTTGCAGGAGAATTATGAAACTTCTGTGGTGGACCCTTGATATTAAGCCAATTCAAAAACATTGCTCTAAGTGGGATGATCTGCTTTTTCCTTGGAAGCAAATCTCAAGCTATTTACTTCATTTAAATACATATATTAATTCTTCAAGTTAATGCAGTGGTTCTGGGGTCTGAACTTAAAGCAGTATTTCCTACCAGAAGTGTACCAAATGAAAGCAGAATATTAATAAATATTCAATTCCTATGATACATTATTCTTCAGTCTAAGCATGTGACTTCCTGATACTAGGACCAAAGTTTTCATTAAGTAGTAAATAAAAATTAGAGAAACTGGAGAGCAGGATGGAACAACACAGAAAAGAAAAATCCTTTTCCAAGCAATCACTCTTTGAACAAAATGAAGAATCATTCTGTTTCTGTAAGTCATATGAAGTTGAACTTCTGCCATGGCTTTTCTTCAAATACAAAAAAGATGCAGACATCGTATGTGATGATGATGATATGAAAATAAAATTTCCATGACCCAAGGGTGTATTTACTGGTAAAAGAGATTTGGTGTCACTGACATCCTTAGAATTGTCAGATTTTTTGAGGCCCTTGAGCTACACAAAATAAACCTGCACTAAACAACTATCAAACATTTAAAAGTTTATTTTTTTTTCTCTAATATCCTTTTCTCTGCAATTAGAACTGAAAGTTACTTTCAATGACAGAATAGCTCAGGCACGCTACAACAGCCTGGGCACTAAGGAGGTTCATGTACACCTGAGCCTTTAAGCACCAGAGCCCAGCAGTACACATTATGCATTTGCTAACGACCATCAGGACAGGGAAAAGCCATAATTCATCCAGCCTGGGCTCTGCAGAACAGTCATGTTTTCTTTCAGTCCCCCTGCAGCGTGAACTCTGGTGATCCCAAAGGGTGGAAAGAATTAAAAAGCTTAAGAGCAGGAACAGAAAAGAAAGATGAGTACAAACACTTCAGACAAGGATTGAATGTCTGGAGAGCAGTACAGCAAGGACAGTCACACTGCAGATTAAAAGACACAAGCCTCAATTTAATCAGAGGCTTTCCTAGGCTCAGATACTATGTCTGTCTCTATTCAACTAAGAGAATTTTCGTCATTTTTAGTCAGTTTTTTGGGTTTCTGCCCTAGTATTTTGAGCTCAACATGGTTCCAACTTGTCAGGTATTAGGGATGTAAACGTAAATTACTTATGAACAGAAATAAATTTAATTTCACACCTATTTAATTCTAATCACTGCAAAATGGAACAGTAAGAATGACTCTGGAGAAGAACTCTGAAGTCTGATCCTAGAGTGACAGTTCTGGAAATTATTCTAATTCTTATCAATATTTTTATGCTTAGCTCCTGGTTTTGTTCCTTTCCTAGTAGCTATTCAGGTCTCTATTTCAAATATTTAAGACTTCTCTTGCTTTGAATATACAAAATACCTGAAAAACCAAACAGAAAATTCTGCAGTACAGCCTCCTTCCCCAAACTATTTGCTATCCAAATTAAGATGCTCTTAACCAAGAGGCTGCTATATTAAATCCACCTCCAAAAGTGATGACTATGGAATGCTTCAGCAGAACATGTTCTCAGCTTGAGACAGACATTGTGGATAAGAGAAGGGTAAGCAGTGTATTTAGTTAGCCATTAATCTAGGCTGAGAACACAGTCTATCAGGAAAATTGCCATTCTCTACCACTTATTGCAGCGACAGCCACATGTTATGAATGTAACCATTAGCACGTTCCGCTCCAGGCTGTGCAAGGAGGGATAACAATACCCAGAACACAAACACTGCTGGTCTGTCACATTTGGACAGAAAGTGCTGGATTTTTGATCCCGGGGCTGCTAAAACAAAAGGAGAGATTCACTTGACTAATGCACTCTGATACTGAGTCTGCCTTGAGAGACTTACACGCAGCGTCCATGAAAGCTGAGTGTGAGGAGCAAATAATGAATTTATGAAGATGCATGAACAATGAATGAACATTTCTTATGGTTTATACATCTGTGGCCACTGTGGGAAGCATTCAGGCAGGAGGGAATATGCTGGTTACTAAACAAAAGAGATACAACAGAATGATGATTCGCAGAGCAGAAGCTTTTCATTTTATGGAAAAAACCCCTTGCAGTGGGTAAAGAGAGACGACTTGTTTTCAAAGAGAGAACCACCATCAACCTGTGCATAAAGAGGCAAGAACTGGATTTCCAGTCCTCTCTCATTCCCATAAAGAGGCAAGAACTAGATTTCCAGTCCTCTCTTGTTCCCAAACTGGCCTTAACATAATTTCAGAGCATACTGAAAGAATTAAGTTCTCCTTAGCTGCCTCAGTGTCTGCACAGCTGCAGTGTATCTTAAGGAGAAAGATTTGGCTCTGTGCGCTCTAAACTCCTAGTTTAGTTTTCCCTGTCATAACTGTTTCCACTATCAGAGCAGAAGTTTAGACTTCTGTTTCATTGCAATAAGCTTGCACGTTATTTTTCACCTTCAGTTTGTTTAGTATCCAAGGTAAACCTGGGGGAAGAAGACAAACCGCCGCTGCATTTGTTTGTGCAACAGGGGGCACGGCAGCCAGGGTGAGCCCACAGACCATCCCTCAGAGCACAGAGCCTTCCACGGAAACTCAGGGCTGGGCACGATCTCCTGCCAAGTTTGCACTGTCACTTTTGTGGCTGGTATTACCAGACACTGAGCTTCATGTCAAGTAACTTCCAAAAAGGGGGAGGTGACAAAGAAGTCACAACCTTGAGAAGCCCTCACTGCCCAGTCCCAGCCCAGTTCATCAGAGGTGTCAATCTGGGTGGAGCAGACAACTGACTTCTCCAAGCTAAGTACTCCAGGAGTTCACATTTTTGTCACAGTTGTTCCATTGGTGTGGGAGGCAAACTGCAACCTGCCCAAGCTGGCTTGATTGTTACTCATTGGCAAGTCTCTGGAGAAACTGGAATCATCCTAGAAGAATTAGAAGCAAGCTACTACATGCATGACAGTGTATTAATCGGGAGTAAGGAGAATTAATTACTTCACTTTGCTAGTTTGCAAGTTACTGAAACTTGTTCTTATGGTTAAGTCCTGCAATTCTTAATATAGTCAAGTTAATGGTAAAATTAATTTATGGCTTCTTATATGTGCAGATCTGCACTTGATAGGAGAGGAAGATTTTTCCCAAATGATCACAAGACTACTGAAACTTTCCTTTTATATTCCCTTTTCGCTTACCCATCCACCAGGCAGTTACACTGAATTTTCCACGCTGTGCTACAGCACAGTGGAGCAGGTCATGGAGCACATAGCCAAGAAAATATAGGAAAACAGACTGAAGATATTCACAGAACAGCAAGGTATCTTTTGATATTTGCTAGTGAATATCCACAGGTCATTCAGTGCCAGCAATGCAGTAGTGACAGCTGGGATTGCCACACAACACACACCCGCTCACTCTGCACAGAATTCCTGTTTCAGATGGACTTGACTTCAGTGGCTCCAGCCAAAGACTACAAGTCCAGCCCTACACATTTAGGACACAGCAACACTGACAGAGACACTGCTCTTCATACTGACCTGCACAAAAGCCTGTTCAGCTGTTTCTAATGTTCAAAGAGGGAAACATATTTCTCCAGACCTGGGGCTCCCTTTACTGCTGGTAAGGAATGATGTCTGAAAGGGACAGGAATTACACTTGAAGATAGGCTTGCAGGGGAGGGACAGAGAACACCAGTCACACAAACAAGAGCAGAATATATTGAAATAATGTGGGATATTGCATCTAAACAGCCCTAGAAATCCTCCATTTCAGTTCTCAGTACTGATCAAGGCTTTCTAAGGTAGAGAAACATTTGTGCTTAAGTGTTAAGAGACCTGCTGTGGGAACAAGACAGGTCTATTTCTGACACCGTTCAGAAGACAGAAGTGCCTGAGGAGACAGGGCTGAGGGACTGCTGGACCAACACAGGAAGGCTTGCCCAGAGAGGCTGGGTCCTTTCACAGCTGCCTCCGAGTCACTGAGATGACTAGGTGGTGTCAAATCACCCTGTGGAAGAAAAGCCTCCATGTCAAATTAACAACCCCAGCCATCCCCCATACTCCTTTGAATTTCATGATTACCAAGGTTATAATTAACCCAGGAAGCTGATTAGAACATTGTTATTCCCTGCTACACAGTTGGCTATTGTAGTACAGATGGGAACCTATTATTTCCCATGTATACTAAAACACTCAAACTGTAACCAGCTCAGGTGACAGCTGTGTGTTTGACTGAGTTACATTTACAATGTCAACACAGATAACAGACACTCACTGACGAAGACAGGCCTGAATTCTGGGGTTTATGGGTTTGGGTCATTTAGAAAAGACCTACAAAGTCAAGGCAGACACACATGGGGAGAAGAAGTCTAAGTGGCAAAGACACAGATCTGTTTATCCCATGCCTCCAAGAATGCCTGTGCAATCTCACCCCTGCCCAGCAGCACAGAAAGTTTTTATGGAGAATAAGGAGGAGTCATTTTTCATAACTACACGAATATTGAAATTTCAGTTGATGAGAGTTTAATGATTGTATATTTTAAAAAATTACTGTATTTTAGGCTCTAATAAAAATATTGGTGTAATTGAAACCTGCTTTTGACTATGTATTCAGTGGTAAAGTCTCATGAAGATCGTGAGAATAGTAGTACATACAGTGCAGCTCTGTACAAGCAGTAGCTCTGTGAAAGAGGGTAATCTTAATCCAGACATACAGGGCAAATTATTTAATACAATGCTGATTTGGATTTGTCTACACAAACATGACATGACTATTTAGTTATCACTGAAAACAAAGCATGTCTATAAAACAGCAAGACAGCATTTTCTAGCGACAAGAGAGGGGGGAAAAAAATCCCCCCCCCCCTTTTTCATCATAAATGATATCACATCCTGACAATGAGCTCCAGACTACTCAAACTGTCCAGAGGTAAGCAGCACCATACACTTCATCTGTGTCTAAGCTTTGGTTTGATCTCAGCACAGAACAGAGCGCTACTTATGCTTCCTAAAATGGAAGAGGCATTATGGCAGCATTTACAGAGCCCTGCTTTAATCCAAGGACGTTCACAGCCATATGTTTTCAATGCACTCAATGGATAGAGACGGGATCCTCTTGAGTACAGTTGAAATTCTGATTATGCTTTCTCAAAGGACTGTC
This sequence comes from Sclerurus mexicanus, assembly GCA_013396755.1. NCBI lineage: Eukaryota > Metazoa > Chordata > Aves > Passeriformes > Furnariidae > Sclerurus > Sclerurus mexicanus. Next base: position 1,395,466 of record VWZF01000181.1, on the reverse strand, counting down.
TGCAAGCATCATCCTCATCAGCAGAAAAGTGTGTGGAAACAAGATTCCCTGGCCTAAGCCCAACCTATGTATAATCCCTCTCCCTCACTGCACCACTCCCTTCAAACGTGCCTTATATAGATGTTTGCTTCCAACCCACAGAAAAAAAAAGTCTGGCTAATTTGTCTTGATAACACCTATCTCATGGGTGTGGAGGGTACTGTGTGTGCTCCTGTCAGCTTTTTGTGTTACCTTACAAAGTGCAATACAGCATGGTTATTCAGGTTAATCAGCTGCAGGAAGTTATTAGCATACATTCAGTCATGGGGGGGGGCTTGGGGAGAAAAACCCCACCAAGAAATGGTTAATGTGAAAGAACAGCATCACTATAAAGTGAAATAACTCTTTCTGCATGTACTTAATCATCTTCTTGCAACCTCTGAGCAAATACTTAAGTGTCTCAGATCAACTTCACACTTTCTCCTGTTAGAAAAGAGGCCAAAAGTCAGAAGGAATTAAAGTTCTGAAAGCTAAAATACCTTCAAATCTTTAAACCTCAAAGAAAACTGTATAAAATTATGGCTATTAATTCAAGGAGCAGCAAATATATAACTTTTGGTAACCTTAAATACCAGCAGGTATTTATTTCTACTTGAGAACTTCTATAGCCTTTTGGAATAAAAGCATTTCTGCACTGGTTCAAGCTGACACATTAATTCTCCCTCAAATTATCTTGTACCTTTCAGTGAATGGATAAATACACTGTGTTGTGAGCTAATAGCAGTATCAGGACCTTCAGAAGAACAGGGCTGCTCACAGATAGTGCAAAGCAGTATTTCACATCACAGGTAGTGCTGTGTGCTACCAGTATGTTCTCAAGTTGCCATCAGGTATTTCATATGTCAAGTCTCCCTCAGCTGTAGTTACAATATGCTGTTTGAGGAACATACCAAACCCAAGGTACCTTTAAATAAATATCTACTGCAGGAATGGATCTACCACAGCAAAGCAGCTCAGATTTTTTCAGTTGTGTGAAGACTTTTGCCACCATGTAGAATAAATTATTAGAACCATACTTAAACAGAAGAAAATTGCACAGAGAGCATTGGTTTTGTGCATCATTTCAACATTTTCCAGTTTGTACAAATACTGGCTCCTTTGTCACTTGTTTCTATCACATGGACAAAACCCATGCATTTAAAAAAGGACATTCAAAGCCAAGAGATTAAATAATTCCCAAATTAAAAACTTTTCTAGATTCCCAAAACATCACAAAGTTTCATTCCATTAAAGGAAGTTACATACAGCTCTGGACAATGTTTGCTTCATACCACGACAATAAGACAACTAGGCCCTTCAGAACCACCAGAGACCTACATTACTTTTATATTGGTTTTCTTTTTATTTCACAAAATATTACTCTGAAGTCAATCATTTAAATTGACATTATACAGCGGAAGAGAAGATGGAGGTACAGACTGACATTCATAATGCAACACCATCAGCCAAAGGGCACAGGACTGGACACTGGAGTGCCAGAAGTCTGTCACATCATGGTCAGAGCACTTCAAAAAGGAATTAAAGAGAGACAACTTTTGCTCTTCATGTGACTCCGCAAAACGTCATATCTCAGTTCCAGCATTTGCCAAGGATTTTTATTCTGGAAAGACAAGATCACCCTTGAGAATAAATCAGGCTGGCACACTACCAGCCAGTGAAGCCACACCAAGTTTACATTACAAGCAAGAACAAAAATTCAGCTAATCTAATCTTAGTGAACACCAATAAGCACAAATTAAAAGAATTGTTCTAGCTCTACAGTTCATTATTTATCCAGATGGGGTTTTTTCAACTTAAAAAATTGAAATTGCAGTAAAACATTTAAAAGAGTAAAAAAATACATGTATTTTAAAATTAATAAATATAAAAGGTCAGTGTTCTATAGAGCTAGAAAAAACTAGGTCTCGTTTTTGCTCAGAAAGTTCATTTTAATGGACTTCTCCAAAATGGTTTCTTTTCATTTACATTCTGAAATCTACCTTTACAAAAAAAAAAAAAAGGCAAAAAAAAAACCCCAAAAAAACCAAAAACTTTTCCTCTTGTTGCTCTAAGAGTGTCCTCCCCCCTCAAGCAATTTCTAAAAGTAGTTTCAAGAGAAAACAGTGATTGGAGACTGACTGATTGGCCTCAAGAGAGTAAAAGGGTTGTGTTAGTTTTCACGAGCAAGGAGCAGGGAGGAGGTCTTCTCTAAGTAACTGGAAAATCTGCTGAGTAGGATGACCTTCTTTTTATACTGCATAATGTTCTGGGCATGGGCCAGCTTCGCCAGAGACAGCTATTCATCTGCTTAACTTGAGTACATTAAACTTCCCCGCTCCCCTACCATCAATTTCCTTGCTCTCACACCTACATTCTGACTGGAGAGCATCACAAAAATCAAATAAAACAAGTAATTGCTTCAAGTGCTTCATGGCGGTTTGAACAAGACCCATCTCTTTTCCAGGCAGCAGCAAATCAGCCAGGGCGTATCACGCCACTAACTAAAAGCAGGCAGAAGTGCAGATTTAAAAGTGGTTGTGTGCATTTTAATGTGTTCCAAAAGCATAAAACACTCCCTTCCCTTCTGCAGCCCGCTCAGAGAAGCGGATGCCATGGCCTCCTTGGAAGCCTCAGAGAAGGTAGCACGGGAAACGCAACACTGTGCAGAAGTGCCTGCTTCTCTCCCAGCATCAAGCAACAGCAACGACGCCGCAGAGATTCTTTCTAACATAAAAGCCCTTCCTACTACAGCATTTTTAAAATTAAGGTTTTGCCACTTGTTTGTTCCTCAGCCTCTTTGGTGCAGCTGCGTGACCTCGGGAAAGTGCAGACTGACGTGGCCAAGGCACTTTTGACCTGGGCTCGCCGTCAGTCAGAGCAGCAATGCAGGGTGGGCTGGGTTTCACCCAGAGCCATTACCCAGTCACACCATCAGCTCCTGCTGACCACTGGGTCATTACTCCAGATGTGCCAGTGCAGACTACAGATATTGCTGCAGCAGCAATGTAGTTCTGCTCAGCCCAGATATTAATAGATCTCTTACTCATGCTTGAAATAACCTTCCTAAAGTTTCTGAGACGGTTCAGCTGGAAAAAGAAATGGAAGCATCCCAGAAGGACACTCTTTTCTATCATTCTTCTCTTCAAACGTTCCTTCCCAAATATAAAGTCAATACTCTAAAGTTCACAACTCTTGTACAGCTGTATGCTCAAAAGTATCACTTACTGAGCACTTAAGGGCATCCTGACCTTCTTTTTCATGTCTGCTCTGACATGAAAATCATAAACAACAAACCAACACTTGTTATTGCAGCTGTTTCAACTCTGAGGAACCACTCCCTGAACCCAGTTTTCAGCTTCTGAACTAATTTTTACTGAAATTTCAGCTTTAGTTGTCAAGCTTTCTCATCTTCAGTCCTATATAAACAGATACCATCATTTTCAGAAGTGAAAATTGACATATCATGGAAGCTTTTATTTCTCGATCTTTCCAAACAGATTTTGTATTCCCTTTGATAATAACACATGAGACACATTTGGCCAACTTTGCGAACTGGGATACTTCAAGTACAGGACACTGCTACACATCAGCACTCAAATGTTTCCTAATCACTTCTGGAAAAAGCAGATTTCTGTTTCTGTGAAGTATTAACCATTTCCCAAACATAACTAACACATAAGCTTTCCATTAGGAGTTACGTGAAACAAACAAAAAAAGACCCCTTAAGTCAATTTTTACATGCTAAAAAATTAAAACCTCATTCCTATGCACTGGTTGGGAGAGGGAGTGGGAAGCAATGGGCCGTCTTCTACAAGACAGCCCATCGACTATTTGATTCACATTGTGTGCTCTTTCTTAGGAAAAAAATACATTACGTAACTTGTGAATACTCTGAACTGTATATGAACATTGTATTCACAAACGAAAAAATCCAAACATTTTCTTAAAAAAAAAAAAAAGACAGCCCAGTAAATCTTCCTTAAGTCAATCCTGAAATGCTGCTATTCACAAATCCCTCTGTTCCCAAGGCATTCTGGAAATCTTTGTGCATCTTCAAGGGAAAAATCTTACCCCAGTGTGGTTTTGGGACACCCTTGGTTCCGATCATTGCCACATGTGACCCCATAATAACCACCAAAGTTTCATCTTATAGATTTCTCTTTATACTGGTACATTTCTCAGAATATTCATGTTTATTTTCCTAATTCGGAGCAATTAGAGCACAAAGAAACATTTGTGCTCTTCCTTTTGCTCTGACACATCCAGACTTATGGGAACTCCTGTGGATAACGACCTTAGTAATAAAATGATGCTAACAAGTATCCTCTGTAACTAGAGTTTTTAAAATTCAGCAAGCAGAAATCTTCCAAGGGTGGCTGCAGGAGATGCCTGCTTAATACAGTGTTCTTTGTACACTTAAACAGATGTTCCTCCTGCTTATTCGCTTTAATCTGCTAAAAGTATCTTAGCTAAAAACATCTTAAGAACAATTTTATCAGCTTAACTGTACAGTAAGGAATAGAACAAGGGACATGACTAGAACACAAAGAACTCTAAAAGCCTTGAGTATGTGCAACATGTAAACTGGCATTAAGGCGGCCCAAAAAACAACCATTTTTCTTTTCACAAGGATGCATCTTCATAGAATTGCAAGATGCAAGGTAATGGCTCCTATAAATCTTCAGTAAGAATACAGAAAACATAATGAAATTTACTGAGACTTAACTATGATGTAAATCTTAATTCATCTTACTCCAATGAGTGATTTTCAGGGATATATTTGTAGCAATACTTTTAAAGCTGTTTTCTAATGAACAAGAGATTTTCTGTCATAAAGCATCTATGTAGGTTGCCTCATGAAACAAGTTGTCCCCCAGTGAAACAGCCCTTCTAGCCTAGAATTCTACATACCACAAATGGAAGGAGACAGCTGCTTTGATTTACCTTCTTATATTCAGCCTTCTTACCCCCCATTTAATGCAGAGACTGTTAAGCAGATTAGGTAAATAGATTCAATTTGCTGTGTGCCAATCAATATTACAGAAGTCAGTGTTTTTTGTGATCATAAATTGAAAATAGCCCATGTTAATTGCAAAACCACATACCACAAATTACTACAAATCTTCTTTAGCTATCTCCATTTTTCTTTATTTCACAATCACTTCAGTAACCTTCCCACTCATCTCACTGAACCATAAAACCTGATTAGGGGCACTAAATGACTGGAATGTTCCTGGGAGCTGATTACATGCATTTTGCTTACTGAATATCTAGTCTTATCTATTGATAAGGTCTTCCTCATCTCCCTTCTTCATAATACCAGCTGTGGGATGTGGGAAATATTCCATTGGGTTTATATAAGACATAAATGAACTGAATCTTCACTGATATAATTCTCTTTGGTCTAAACCAACAAAAAAACCTCAAAACAAAACCCAAACGCAACAAAAAGAAACAAACCACACCAAAAATAAACCCAAAAAAACCCAAAACAAACCACCAAAACATCCCAGTAAAATCACACTAAACAAAAAAATCACTTGAGTCATCAAGTTAAACAATTCAATCATATGAGGCAGAAGGATGAAAAACTAAATATTTGACAAGAAAGAACGATCTTCCCAGCTGGACAGTTTTCCATTAAAACAGCCACAGATCATGGATTCTTCTCCACAGATGCAGAGAAAACAGCCGGAGTACAGGAGGTGCACTCTGCAAGTGTAAAGTTCTTGTACAGCTGGTGGACACGACTCTCCACTGCCTCAGTGTTTGGACAGGAATTCAAAGCAGATTGTTTTGGTTGGGGTTTTTGTATGAATTCAGTACCCAGTTGAAGCAAACCATGGGTTTCCCCATTCTGGATCACAATACACTGGGAAAGAGCCCCAAGGTCCAAAAGTGAAATGTTTCTTTACAACAAAATGTTATCATGCCCAGCTCTACAAAACACGTACAGAATTAACTTGCTAAAGTATACAGATATGTCAGGCAAGACTTGCCTTTATCTTCTATCTACACCTCTCTTGGAAAGAAAAAATACAGAAATAATTTTATCTATGTGTGTGTATAAAATATTTATATATAAATTTATAGAAAACTTTTTTTAAAGAGTTTCTAGTAATCTCAGTGCCTCTCAATACACAAAAACCCAATTTAAGTCATCTGGCTTCATTTTGCCCCTGCTAACTTAAATTCAAAGCAGATTATTATTCATATCTGATTCAAGTAACAATGATAACAACCACAGAAGACTGATGACATTACAGGCCAAAGGCTTACTTGCAATATATTGACTACTCCCATTATTTGCATATAAACATGTGAAAACTTGCATGATTAGAGGTTCAATGTCTGACTGGTTTGAGTATTATAATCCCACTGACATTCTATTTTTCTGAAGTAGTTGTAAAAAACCACCAAGAACTGACAAACGAAACCAATCAGAGAAAAAATGATTTTGTTAGTGCTTACACAGCTTATCATTCAGTATCTTGAATGCAGAAAATTGAGTCTTTTTTTGTTACCTACTGTTCCTTCATCTCATTTCTCCTGAAATATAAATATTTTGTGTATTTTAATGTACTAAGTTTGATATAGAGAGCAAAGCCATTTAGGATTATAGGTACTTACTAGTTAATCATTCTCCATTATACTTCTAATTTTAAAGAGGCATAACCAAATTAAAAGAAACATATGGAAATAATAACTTCCATTTTGTCATTTTTTTTCATCTGTACCATAGTTTTGAAAATGAAAACTTTTCCTCTGATATTTTCCATAAATTGCTTTTTACCAAAAAAAGTCACTGGAACAAACTGGGACTGCTGGGAGGGAGGAAGGGATGGAAGAGGGACCACTATCCATGTGAAATGCTTGGATACGAACATGGCACTTATGGAAAATAGGTGAGTTTTTCAAAGGAACTGTGTTTGAGAATCTGGCCAAGCATGAACACCCACAGAGCCACTCAGACACACCAACTCCTGGTGGCAACCACTGCAGGGAGATGTGTGACTTTGAAGGCTTTTCACAATACTTTTCAGTAATCATTCAGTTTCACAAACATTGTTGAAACTATCATTCCATTAATATAACGCTTCCTCCTGTTTCTCAACACAAAAACACTTTCACGTTATAAAATGACTGTCCAAGTATCCACAAGCAGAACAATTGCTGTCAGGTTGAAATGAGTCTTGCTACCCTTACTTGTGAAATACAGCAATAATGCTGCCCTGCTGCTTTCTGCATGTTCCTGGGGCACTCCCTGGCAGGGATGATGGGTCTGCACTGAGAGCACCAAAGTCAGGTAAGTCACAACAGCAGAAAGGGCGCTGACAAATCAGTGTTAGCCCTGCTGGGGAACACATTCCAGCACTGTTTGTGATAACAGGGAGGAGAGGAAAGGGGAGATTAAATCATCAGTTCTATGAGCTTCAATCAAACATATTTTAGTTTCATTTTTCAGAACTTAAAGAATGAGTCCTGAGTTATTCTTGGTAGGAAAGTGGATACAGTCTGCAAAGCAATACGCTCAATGCAAAAACTCCTAGGTACCCTCTTTGTATGCAGAGAAGACATCGAGGAGAAATAAGAATGTCTTCGATTGACAACTCATGAATGTTTACTGTAATTGCAAAGATGATTTCTGGCCATCTCTTTCAACAGCCACAGAAGGATGCTACTTCCCAAGTTACTGTGGTTCCCCATGACAATACAGTCATGCTTCCTTTCACCACTTCCTCCAGAGGCAACTCAAGATCTAAGCCAGGCTTTTGTGGTTGGGAACTCAGAAAAATGCAGAGACAGCATAAGTGAGAGATGACAGGAAGATGAAGGGATGACAAGAACATAAGATAGAGAGAAATTGAAAGCAAAAGAGAAGTTGAAGCTGAAATTTTTAACATATACCAAAGAAAGAGTACTAAAAGTGGGGTTTGGGTTTTTTTAGGCTTATATTGTTTGAAAGCTTATGACTTATAACAGTCTTCAACACTGCAGAAACTCACATGAGGCACAAGACTTTCTGGACTTGGATGGAATAGAAATCTTTCCAAGATCCTCACAACAACATATAGAAGAATTTAAATTATTGAATCATATAGCTACTATAGGTTTCAGAAGATTTTTAAGCATTTATAGTTTTTAAACTGTCTATTGCAGTGGTCATTAACATTTCTGCTAAAAAATCCACTGCTTAACATTCATGGAACCAGTGTGCACTAAGAAAAAGGACATGAGCAAAAACTCCTTTTTGAGCAATTAAATTGCAAGCACCTGCATGCTTTGGTATCTCATTCAATTCCCTAAAATACCTTTCCTACTGATGTAATTTAGATGTTTCCTAGAACATTTAAAATTTGCTGGAATTGTTCAAGTTACCATGCTATTCAACAACTGACAGATGAGTCAGTGAAAGCAGTCTGTTTACTTTACATAGCTTCCAATATTAATGACTTATATGAGTAATAATAAATAGCTTTTATGATTCTCTAGCTTGGAAAAATTATACTAATTTATAGTTTTCCAAACATGTTACAATAAGCAGTGTACTCCTGCAGAACAAAAGGGGAAGCTTTATCTGAGGTCCCTCTACCTACCAGGAGATTACTGGCACTTATTTGCATTCCCCTGCCTTCTGTGGCCACCAGGGTAACACCGATGTGTTTCCACACAAACGTGCCCATTGAAAAAACTGGCTTCATATGTGTATTTACATTTCAAAATCATTAAGATGGGCATGTTAAAACCTACTACTTTTATTCTCCTTCTATTCCCACCCATTCCACATCCTTGCCATTGATTAAAACTGAGCTGCTTCAATCCTGCCTGCCTCACACACACCATTTCAGACAGCAGCCATACACCCCTCAGGCAGATCATTACATCCTTTAATTCCTTGCAGACTTTTAAACCACAAATCCTACAGCACAGGGAGAGTTATTTACCACGTTTTTCTCAGACCTGGAAGAGGCTTTTTGACACCATGGCAATATTTGACCACAAACTGCATCAATCAGCAGCACCGTCCTCTTGACTCCTCAGTCAGGGCTGGGGATTCCAAGACTGCAATTATTATACCTCCAAAAGCAAAAAGGCACATCTTAGATTTAATCACCTACTTCTGAAATTGTGAAGTAATGTAGGGCACATTTTTTTGCCTTCCCTTTTCTCAATCCCTTGTAGAATAACAGAAATTAAAATCTAGAATTTCACTGACTTAAAGGAATAAAGAATCTTGCATTTATCTTGTCAGACTTACTGCATCTATACAATTCCCCTAGTAGATTAAGAAGCTTCAGAGGCTACTGCTCAGATTAAGCAGTAGCTCTTACTGTAATCTTCTTATTCTCAATGTTTCCATCTCCTGCTCTATCCACACGATTAAACAATAAGTATATTATATCTTTCAGTACATCTGTCAGTTCAGGTTCCATCACTCAGCCTGTTTCTGACATAGCCCATTGCAATGAAACTTGGTATCTGTCCTTCATATAGACAGTGAATTTAGTCCAATTTTCAAGCATTCTAGAAAATTGTCTTATTCAGTGATGCTTATGTTATATCATATGCTGCTTGCAAAAAGCAACGACATTTTCTGCCATCTTTCAGTACAAAAGGTCTTTAACAAGGTACCAAGCAGTCCCATTACTTAAATTACAAGTGACACTATGTGGGTCTAATCAGAATATCTGACCTTAAAAAATTGTATCAAGCTTCTTCTGAAGTATAATGCTACCATTAATTTTAACACAATTTGCTGCCATGGGGAATAGGCATGATCTCACTCACAAGCTTTCAATAGTTTCCAAAAAACGGTGAGAGACTGATGGAAGATTATTACAAATTCTATTGAAAGAAGGCAATTCAGCACCTTAGACAATGAAGAAAATAAAATACTCCAAGTGTGATGCATTTCAGTTCTCCCCCTTTATGGCTGGATGCTGAGTAGCTAGATCAGACACTTAAATAAGGATTAATGCAAAGAGACAGGAAACATTTTATTATCAAATATCTCAATAGACTAGGAAGAATATTTGTTTTTATCCTGAAGCATGTCTGACAACAATAAAGATTTATTTCCTATTGTTAGCCACTAATTGAGGGTATTTTATATTGTTGTTGTTCATTAAAATATTGAAACAAACTTGAGACATTAGGATGTGCCAGAATCCTAAAACTTGCAGCAACATAAAAAATAACATTCTTCTGGTCAAATTATACCAAGTTCAGCCCTCCAGAGCATGGACAGTTTCTTCTGACCTGGTGATTTGGATTAGGTTGCAATAAGAGCCAGATCTGAAGTGAACCCAAATATATTTCTTACAGCAAATAAAGGTCCAGTAAGCAGCATCTGACTACGATCCATCATTCTGCTGGCTCTGAAAAGGCTTCATCTCCCCAGTGCTGTCAGGACTGAGTGAAGCCAGGAGCTGGACAGCACTTTCCAAAAGAGGGAATGAAGGGAGCGGGAGACAAAAAAACCCCACAAAACAGCAAAAACAAAAACCCCAAAACCAGACCTTAATACTTGGGCTTGATCTGTTGGACACTCCATTAGTTAAGTACTTCACTAAATTAGCTGAATAATACCCAAAGCAGAAACAGCAACTTTCATTATCAAGAGGCACACCAGGATAGTGTATGAACTTCGCTGTGCAGAAAGGAGCTATAGCAATCAATCCTAACCAGAAGTTACGAGAACTACAAGCAGAGTTCCCGGTTCAGGGTCGGGAGGGGAAGGCATGGCTCACATGCAGAACACTTGGAGGTGAGTAGGAGGGGACATGGCAACCGTGCTTTTGTTCCACTGTTATTGTGCCTAAGTAGTAGAACCTAGGTCAGGTGGAGAGCCCCTAAACAAAGTGTAACAATGAAACTTCACCTCTTGTCAACTCTACAAGGACTAAAAGATCTGACAAAACAATACTCTCATTAGAAAAGCCAAGAAAATAAGCCTTAAGCAGTTGTTGGTTATCTCATAGAAAACAGTAACATTCCAGACTTCCTTGACACAATGAACTAAAAGAAAACAAATAGATAAACAAGAAAACACGCCTCTGCAATGCAACTAGCCAAACAATATAAGTATTTATATCAGTCACATTTTGCCTATCAATCTTTTGAGTCTTATATTTCTTCCTGTTTCAGATAAAGCACCAAGAAACATTCTTTATTTCGATTTAAACTTTTCGTCATTTAAACCAAAGGCTTCAATGTGCTTTTCCTTTCAAACTCCTCCTCATGCTTGCTTTTCTAGAAGCAGAGTAGTAACCACTGCCTGGTCTTTTATCTCAGGCAAATTGGAACAGCATAAAAATGCAATAGAATTCCTGATTTAGTTGGAATAATCTAGTGACCATTTTTAACTCTGCACATACTCTTTTTCTGAGTCCCAGAAAGTCTGTTCCTCCTCCATCCTGCATCTCTTAAAACCTACCGGAGCAGAAGCTGGGCTTCACTTTTTCAAGACAAACCCAGACAGAAGACTTCAAACAAACACCAACAGGAAAAATTGGGAAGAACACATGTAGGAGCCCAGGGAAACCAGTACATATGGAGGCTGGACTAGAGCAACACTGAATTTTTTGGTTACAACAGATTGCGAAAAGTGTGGAAATTCTGTGTGACAGATAAAAACAGGGTCAGTGTTTGGGGAAAAAGACATAATGAAAAAAGAAAGAGGCACCTCCATGTATTCAGTATTCCCAAACCACAAATCTCATACAGAAGTCTACAAGTCTCCTGGTGAGATCGTGCCTCCCAGTTGCTCCAGACACAGAGCTCCTCACAGCACACGGTCCCCCCACAGGCATTACTCCAGATCATCATCTCATCCCATCTCAGCTCAAAGCAGCCCCTCATTCCTGCTCTCAGTCCTCACCCAGGACTGACACAGGTCTCTGCAGGCAGAGGGTTGTGGAACTGGGGATGGAGAGAAAGGGGGATTTATCATCCCTTTAAAGGAAGCTCCATAACATGATGGCTCACAGGAGTGACTCCTCCTCTTCCCAAAGTGAGCTAAACACAAGCCTGTCTAGAGAACTGCTGAACCAAGTTATCTGTCCAATTTTCTCCAGGATTTGAGCTACAGAGAACCCAGAAGGACACCCAGTTACAAAAGAGCATTGACCTAAGATACGTAGGAGTGCTAACCTTCAATACTATCTCCAAATATTATCTCTGTGGGAAGGGAGTCATTCCAAGAAATTACAAACAGCTTTTACAGACTAAAAGGTGGCAGGGTCACTTTCTTCCAGTTACTCACAGTACAGAGATTTTATCTAATTCTAGTGTGTTGGCTTCCAGCCTTTGTAAGATTAAATCACAGTCATTTGGCTTCTTGCTGAGGAAATATGTTGTTAGGCTAAGGCCTGATGTTAGAGATCATGTCATATATGCAAATTATGGTACATATTCATTAATATGCAAATTAGAACATAAAATCAGATTAATCCCAAAGCCTAAAATCTCCAGCTCTTGTGACCTACAGGCTTAAATTGTGCATGTACAACTGCTTGTTCATCAGTATGACTTTGACTTGTTTCATGATTAAATACAAATCAGCCACACACGTAATTTTTCTATGTAACTAGATGCTATCTACATTAAAACTTAAAATATTGTTTGTAAAGACTTAGTCTTCCAAATTCCATTCAAAGAGCAGTCAAACATCTCTGGATTTGCCAGTTTATTCCAACCACTTCAGTCAGGTGTTCCAGAGCACCAGCCTCCCCCTTTAACCCCTCAAATAGAATAAGTTGCCAACGTAACAACTCAATTTATTTAGGTTTTGATTGATTTTGTAAGGGCTACACAGCAAAAAGAACTCTGAGGTCTGATCAGTGGCATGGGCACAGCAAGTAAACAGTAATCTTTGGCACCCAGTAATAAATCAGAAACATCTTTCAACACACTGTCTGAAGCTCTTCACTACACTGGATATACCTGTTCAGCTACTGAATAACTGAGTTGAGCTCAGTTGATAGTTTGAATTAATATTACTAACTGATTAGTTCAAATTTGTGAACTTCTATATTGAAGTCCAGAAACTGCTTTCTACTCTGATAGACCCTTGGAAAAAAGGACAGAGTCAGAAAGCAGTCATCATCATCTACACTTTCCTCCAAATTATACCAAACAATTATTTTCATCACTCCAGGAATAGGAGAAATTGTTTTGGTTTTAACTGGATTGGCAGAGTATTAATTTTTATATGGTAACTGAATCCTGAAGAGCACAAATAGTCAAAATCATTTGGGTTTTACCATGAACATGGTTTCAGCAGCTACACAGGGCTGGGTTCTGTATGACTGGATGATCACAGGGTGGTGCCAATCAGAGTTCTCTCCAACATGGATGTCACTGGAAAAATTGTAATGGCAAACTAGATGCTTGTTCAATCACCATCTATGATAATTTAGGAACAAGTTTGATTAAAAATGTTGATGCTTTAGCTTTCACACTTATAAGTGCTTGTTAGCAACTTCTGACACATTCACAGAGACAGATACTCTGAAATCTGTGAGGTAACCACTGAAAATCAGAAATTGGGAGAAAGTTAACACGAGGTGATATAAAATTATCTTACTTTCCATTCCAATGTTAGCTCAGGGTAAAGATCTGAAGAGAAAATATGTTAAACTCAGCATTGTCCCAGTAAGTAACATTCAACTTAGATTTTCTGCATGAATATTTCACATTTCGAGAATGAGAAATGTTACAGGAGTCTGAAGGGAAGGTGAGGGGTGGTGACAACACAGTACATGGACACACAAAACAAAAAGGGCATCATTGTAAGGAAGCCAAAAAGCCCATCTTTTCCCATCCCTCTGAATAATCAATAGCCAACACAAGTTACCTTCAAGCACTCCAACAATCCTTTTTGTTTTGGATGCTTTTGCTTGAGGGACTTATCAAAATTAGGTAGAAGAGGATCTGGGCTAAATCCTTTCCAAATATTAATTTATAGGAACAACAAAAGAGATTGATTATCTGAAGGGATGCAGAATGTATTAGAGCCAGATATTTGCATCACAACCTCTCTTGCCATAGGACTGACCAGCAGTTGGATGAGAGACAAGTACAGACTCCTAGTTTAAAGGCTGGAGAGGCCAAGTCAGGTACTAAACACCACCAGAGTTTCAGAGATTGATCTGTAGAGATATTTTGATCTTATCCTTCTCAAATCCATTTTTTTTTCCTTCTTAAAGAAATATCACATCATTTTGTCACCACCTCCTCTCTCCCTAAATTTTTGCCTGCTGAAAAAGGCAGAGCTCTTGACCCCAGCCAGAGCAGAACTCCTCTTGCTGCAATAAGACTCCTTGATCTCTGAATATGCCAATACAAGCAGATAAACATGTCAAAACAACCACTATCTTGCCCATAGAAAAGCATGGACTAAAGCTAGCTGACTGGATGTGCACCACACTAATCACCCACATTTGTCTAGGAACAACACAGGCTTTACTTCCTGGCACCTATGCTTTCAATAGGGGCTTATTAAACATGTTTAGCCCACATCAGTGAATATTTGAATGCAAGTTGCTGCAGCCCCAACAAAAGAACAGATGGCTGGGAAAGCTGCTGTTCAGACACCAGAGATCTCATATGTATGCAAATTTGTGTTGCAGTATATACCATGAGAGTCCACTCTCTCCCACCTCCCCTCCGCCTTCTTACTTCAGTATACAATTAAAATATCAGAAAGTCCTGCTTTTTTCCTTTTGCCAGCATCAGGAATGAACATTGAACAGGTGACCTGTCCAGACTCACCTCATCCTTCACAGGCCCTCCAAAGTGAAAACTAGAGGACCACAAGCTAGAATCCAAACCTGCCTCAGGGGCTTTTCCTGTGTTGCACCCAGCATGTTTTTTAATTGTGATTCTAATGCAAAAATAAAGACAAAACAATTAAAAAAATCTGAAACATCACCAGAAAGATTTTTCGGGCCAGATTTATTAAGCTTCGTAAGTTAAGAATAGCAAGGTTTAGTTCTTACATTAACACTGGCATATTTGAGATTTTTTTTCTCTTTAAACCCTTGAGACTCCACTAACTATTAAAGTAAAAATCACAAATTCACGTTTAGTTCAGTGTCACGTTTTAGAGGAGAGTAAGGAGCGTATTTCTTGTGCCTCTAACAGCACCGGAGTCACTACTGTGTTTCAGAGAAAGGAGGCTTCATCCCCTTTAGTGACACTGTTTTAAGCTCCCACACAAACATAACCACAACTTGAAGCACCAGCAAATATTGACTTCAGCTGCTGAGCACTGGCTGCTCGAGCAATTACTCACGAATGCTGGCAGCCTTTCTAACCACCAGTACAGGCAACGGAAACTTTTACAAGCATAACATAAGTAAACTATTTGTCACATTATCAACACTAAATATGTTATCATACCTCAGAAATGCTAAAGGACTCAAAAATACTTGATGCAGGACCTTAACTTGCTTGGACGTACCACCTCAAAAAGAATTTTTTTTTTTTTCCTCTGTGAGAGAAGGAAGAGAAGGGAGAAGACAGAGGAGGCATTACTGTTATTCTTGGCTCTGGGTCAGATGGCTCTGGTTTATTCTGCCAAGTGAAAATGAGTGGAAAACCACTTAAAGCTGAACAAAAATAGTATTAACATAGATTTTAACTACTTTTTACCTGGTACTGTGGGGGGAAAAAAGCCACACATTCACATGGCAATGTTATTTTGGTCTCTGAGAATATGAAGAAAAGAACTATGACTGTGAAAAGAACATTGTGCAATCAAACCCTTTTGAAATGAGCCCAAATGAAAAGAAGTAGCAACCAAAAGGTTAAATTTCTCATTAAAATAAGAAAGCTAAAGATCAGTATAGCCAAAAGCAGATGCTTAAAACTAGACTGCTGCATTCATACTCAGCCACATAAATTAGATGCTGTGGATTTAGGAGATTAGCCATTTGTAATTCTCATCTCAGAGGCCACAAACAAAAGAAACGATATACCAAATATTATTCACATGCACACGTGTTTGTCTGTGATGAACTGGAATGAAGTATTCATGTTTAGTGTAATATATTATTTCTATTATACAATATGTGAAAATTTGTAATAAACTTGAGACTCTGCCCTCTATTAGTCATGCATGTAAGTACTTGTCTTTTCAAATTCATTCAATGAATGTTCTTAAAACATCTAGTGAAAATATGTTAATCTAAAAGATGCATCGCTGATATACCAATTAGTGATATCAGTTCCTGCTCACACAAGCAGACATGCAGGATGCATATAAAGGCAGTAAAGAAAGAGAGAAAGAAAAAAAGAAAGAACAAATACACCACTATTGGGATGACTCCTAGAACCATTCTGAGAAACATTGGTAATACAAAGTTGAATCACACTGCTAGATCAAGACTGGACGATCCTGCACCAAACCCTAAAATTCACCAAATGTAGATGGGGCTGGAATGATTAAAGTGTGATAAAACTCACACAAGTTTCAGAATTAAAGTATTTAACCCCCAAATTTTCCACAGTTGCCTTGCCCACAGAGGACTCGCACACATCCTCCAGCGCAGTGCCAACTGCTCGTGAGACAGCAGAGAGGGGAAAGGAGGAAAAGCAAATGCTCAGGTGGGGTGGGCAGTCCTGGGGTTTGCTGTGGGGACACTTGACAGTGGAAGCATGATGCTTATAACAAGACAAACTGCTGGACTTTTAAGGACCACTCCATTTCTGCTTACCATAATTACAAACCAGCACTACTCTTGCATATCCCTTAACAGGAACAAATCAGAAGTCCTTGTTCTTCTGGCCCATACTAAAAGGTGCCAGCTCTTTAGTTCCACTAGTATGAAGCAATTAGTACTTAAATGCTCTGCAAGAACAAAATTGCAAGTCTCTGATCTGGCAGGATTAGGATGTCAGTGCATATAAAGAAAAGACATGGATGAGAAAGAATAATGTTTCAAGAACACGAGACTCAGGAGATTATTGAGAAGACTGAAAAACCTTTCAAAATACATCCAATGAAAATGAAGTATGGCATTCACAATAAGATGTGGATAAAAATGGCTTTATTTAAAGCTTTACATAAAGAGGAAAATAATGTTCTGCCTTTTTTATAAAGACAAAACAAAATAATCTTTATTCATCACTGCTATTGATAAAGAAAAAATCAAAGGCAATGAAATCTACACTAAATTCTTCACTTAAGAAAGAACAATTCTAGGGCATTAGAATTATTACTAAAAGAATCAACTAGAAAAACTGGACACTATTTTTTAATGTAAAAAAGATGTGAAACTTGCTCTCTCTGTTAAGACACTTTGCTGCATCCTGTTTTCAAGGGCAGACTGAAAGAGGCAATGTCGAGGCAAAGAAAGCTGGAATTTCCAAAGGTAAAACCAAGTGGTACTGAGGCAGTTCCAGATATCACTGCCTGCAGGTCCCCTGCCAGCTTCGTCCTGGCTCTGACCCCGGCTGGCAGGATGGAGGGCAGGCAGCTGGGCAGGACAAGGTCTTAACCTCTCCTCCCTAAATCTGCTGCAGGTTACTGGTTCAAAGCCTTGAATATTTTTTCCTCCCAAACAACACCCAAATTACAAAACATGAAGTTGAACTCGGCCTCGGTGAAAACAGATGCAAGTGCAAGGACATCAGAATCTTTCAGTTATGCCAAGGCCATAGCTATACACAAAAAGGTATTAACCATATGGAAAGGAGGAGAGGAATAACAAAGAAAATTCCTCAATAACTCTCCCATATTTTGCCTTGTTTTTAATGTGCAATTACGTGGCAAAAACATTATTTCAGACAAAAATCACATCTATAAAGGCCACGGATAAAGTAAAGAAAAGCTTAAGAATTTGAAAGCAAGCAGAAAAAATATTTAGGTTTCTAAACCGCTCTCCAGAACTGCATGATTTGGGTTTTTTTCCAAAACTAAAATGACTTCAAAACTCACATTAGAGTAGTGAAAGGGTTAAAAAAATTGAAAATCTGGCTTTGCATCTGCAAGCAAGCAAATTTTCTATTTTATCAAGTGTGCATTGCAGAGACCACCAAGCAGTGCTCATCCAGAAAGTCACAAAGCACAGCTACCATTAAAAGCTTCGAAGAAACAGCTCCTTTTTATGGCCTCCACCTGCTCTACCACAGTGTAATTAGTCTCAGTGCAGTATAGTCAAACACACGGGTGACTTGGTGACCCAGTAACACTGACAGAGCCCAGGTAATGAGGGTAAATACCACTGTAATCTTCTTAAGCAATATGTTTTTTAACTTCAATCCCACCTATTTTGTAGCGATTTAAAAAGATTGGAATAAACTTGCTGGAGCCAGCACTTGGAAAAAAAAGTAGGCATAAGTTTCTGTTCACATCTTTCATACCAAATAGTTATTGCCTTTCTTTTGCCTCCTTTTCATTGACTTCACCGCTGTGCTTTACAGGAAGACATATCACCACAGAACAAATCCTCAGGAAAACTGGCTACATTACCTGTGCCCTTTTTGTGGCTGATATTCCCATTGATTTCCTTAAAATTTCCCACAGCTACTTTCAAAAAAGAGTGCTTTTCATCAACTCCCATCATAATAGCTTATACAAACCTCTAAACACAGAAGTCTCAAGAGGCTGTTGCTTTACTTAGGCAGACTCCAGAGCACTGCCTGGAGCATTCCCTGCCAGGGCCATTCCTCAGGGGGGGAATGGAGGCTCAGCCTCATGACACAGACATACCCATACCCCAAACAGCACTTTTATTTATAAGAGGAAAACTCAAAGGGAGATGAGCTCCAACTGTAGAGTCAAACTTTCAAATTTTATTAGCCAAAAGCGATCAACTCTTTTAAGTTAAGCACTGTTTGGAATTACTCATTTAAAAGAACAGAAAGAGAATTACTGGGGAGGCCCAGTGCCCGCAGCAAGAAACACCTACAGGTGTAGTTCTAGGAGCACTTCTTCCACTTTGACGAGTACCTGTCTACTGCCTGATTACCCCCTTAGCTGTGCCACACATTATTGGCACATGTTACCCTTGCAACCACATAAAGGAGGCACCATCACAGGCCACGATGTGCCATCAGCACAGAAAAGGGGATGGTTAAAGTAACAGTGGCACTGATGGAAATTTTTGTGAGTGTATGGCATAACAGTGAGCAAGTTAAGGGGCAATTCAGTGGCAATATTTAAAGCAGTTCCATTCAGGCTAGGACATGGAGCTGAAGAAAGTGAAGCAAGTTCTGCAAGCCCTGTAAAGCAGGATTTGGTTCTTTTGGTTGGAGGGTGGGGAGAGCAGAGTGTTTTAACAGCAAACAGCAGCACATCTCAAATACACAAGGGCTTCTCTTTTTTAGCAGCAATGGTAGCCCAGGTCTCTTCTTTCCCCTCCCTCTGCTGCTGGCCTTGAGCTCCTGTCCACTCACCCTCTTGCTGTCACTTCTAATTGTGCCAAAGTAACCAATTGTGGGGCCTCTCCATGGAGCTGAACAATGAATTGCTTGGGGGTTTAAAAAAGGCAGAAGAGATTATTTGACTTACAGGAATCTGGTTATAATGTACTGCACCAGTGAAAACAAGTGGTGGGAAGCAGGAAGAACAAGCTAAGAACAAGCACAGGAACTGCTCAAGAGAAAAAGAACTGCCAAGAAAAGGTTCCTCTGTATCACTGTCTCCAAGACCATGATTTAACCTAATTAAGTTAATTAACTGGAAAATTTGAGAGAAAGAATAGCTGGCATTTGTGAAAGGAGAAAAAAAAGTGGAGCAGAAAAGGCTGTTAGCAGGAATGTGGATAACAGACCATCAGCATCTGCAGAACAGAGAGTAATACTGTAAACAGTAAGATCTGAAGAATTTGCAGGGAACTGATTGACAAGCAAATATGCTCATCCAAATTGAATTAGAAATTAAATATGCAGAAAAGACATCTCTTCTAATTTCTGACTTTAAACCATTTCAAATCTGCTGAGCTCCAGAGTTCACGGTCCAAACCTGAGCTTTAAACCCAGATACATCATCCTCTGCACCAGTCACATGAAATTTGACATCAAAATAAATCTTCTATGTACACACAAAATGTGAACTGTTATAAAGGTGATTACCTTAATGAAGTATAAAGAGAGTTTCTGAATAATTTTTTTCAATTCACAAGTTTTCTGAGTCATGCTATTCCAAAGAGCATAAAGATTTTGATAGAATTCATTTTTAAAATCTCATTTTGGGAAACCCAAGTTAATACAAGTTCTCAGGAAAAATAAGTTATTCAGAAAATCATAACCATCTCAGAAAAAGACTTTGAAAGAAAGTGACTTTATCACCCCAATTACAGTGGAATAACAATTCAACCATCTCCACATCTGTATGCAACTGCAATGCTGTAATTACAAATGTAGACTCAAAACACACAAAACTGGTCAGAAAATTATTCAGAGACAGCACACACAGCACAAACAGGCAGGATTAATGCCTTAAGAACAGAGGCAAGCAGCAGCAAAGACTATCTACCCAGTGAAGACCTGTTCTCTTAAGTGTCATTGCTTCCCACTACAGAAGGCATGTTATTTCAGTAAGCAGTAAACTCTTCCTCTCCTCCCTCTCTACAGATGAGAAATTTATATTTTAGGTCAGAAAGATTGGGGGGGGAGAAAGGAAGTTGGATCATTATTTGATCTCAGAGAAAGGCAGATTGACAGGGTATGGACATTAACAAACCCAGTAATAAAGTTCAGGAAAACAGAAAGATGCCTCATACTGCAGTAGGAAAAAGGGTCTTACAATGATCCTAAGGAACAAAATATAACTTGATGTAAAGCAACCAAAATTACCAGGAGCTCATTCAGGAGGTTTTAAAATAAATTTAAAATAGCAGGACTTGTCTTACAGTACTATGAATATTCTAGGAAGGGGTCTGTTGCCACCGCTATTTAATAGTATTTATAGATTCTCTTTGGCCTGAGTTGACTGCATGGAATATGACTCATTGCAAAACAAAATCCTTCAGTTACTCTATTTCCTTTCAGCCATAGTTTTCAGTCATGACAAATACAGAGAGATAAAAGAAGGTGGCCAATATATCTGCAAACACCACTACCTCATTCCATTTGTATTTTCTCTACACAAGCAGGACTCCCTGTACAATCAAGCTGCCTGTTTGGTGACAGAGGATGAAATTTCCTCCTCTAGTGGGTTTCCAAAGCAGCAAGACATGCTCTGTTTTAAGGGTCACTCTAGTTTGAGCTGTATAAAACAGGGATTCACACTCAACTGAAGCTCATTAAAAACACTTTTGATTGCTTTTATAATGTATGGTGACAAGCCTAACTCCATTAACCTACTGAAGCTTAAAATTATTGTGCTCACTGTCCTCATCACTAAAGTATAATAAAGATGTCACAGCATATTATTTAAAGAACGTTACCATTAAATGGACAAAGAAAGAGGTAATTGATCTGGTACAAGGTTTCAAATGCACTCTATTTATAGTCATGAAAACTTTCAAGGGATACTTGTATCTAAAAAACAGAAAACGTCACAGGTTCATGCTACATATTTGCAAAGATAAGCAGTGCAGCTTCAAGCATTGCTCCAGAAAAGCATCAGCCAGGTGGGGCACAGGCTGAAGGCAAGGAAAGCAGAACACAGAAGTTGCTTGCAGGAAAAAAATGAATGTGTAAGAAGTGGAAGGAGCCAATTTGCAAGCAGTGGAGACAAACCACACTATCACTGAACTCCTCTCTCCTACAAAGGCAAGTCAGGACTCTGAGGTCCTTGGATCCTCACACCTTCCTTGCAGGTCAGTATTGGCTCCTGATATACGGCAGCACAGCAGCTTCAGTTTGGTGTGTTTCTCTCTTTATACTAATATCCTTTTTGCATTATTTTCTAATTTCAACACTGTGCCCTGCTGTCCACTTTGTTTCTTGTCACTGATGTGAAGGAAAGCTGAAGGAGCTTCAGTACAGCCTTTTCCTTCCTTTCCACTATGTATGACCTTAATAGGCACCTGAAGACCCAGGAAAACATGCAGCACACAAACCAGACTATGAACAACATATGCACCAGCAAGTACTTGATTTCTACAGGGCTGTTGGGGTTTGTATGCTTTGTGTTTGTTTTCTTTCCTTCACTAGGCATGAACAAAAGATAGTGTGTACCATAACAATGAAGGTCTGAGAGAAATTAGAGCTAGAAACCAATAACAATCTTCTCCCTAAGCCTGTAAGTTTTCATCTCCAAGACTGCCAACTGAAAAAATAAAAAAATGAAACCACCTGACTTCAAATAAAAGCAAATTAAAAAAAAAAAAACCACAACAACTTTCTCTCTCTAAAAAAACACACACACAACACAACCAAAATGAAATGAAGCAAACAAAATTAAAAATACCACCAAAAGTTCTTTGAGTATTTCTAGATTCCCACCAGGTGGAGGGGCCCACCTCACAGCCTGCCTCCATGCAAGAAAATACTTATGCCCAGGGTAGAAAACAGCTGGGCACCTCTTGCTAATAAAAGTAAGCAGCAGCATATTTAAACAGGGAGGCCAGTATGACTGTCACACCAGCAGTACGTAGCACAGGAGCTTACCAATTGGCATAGTAAATAGCATCTAGACATGCCACATTTGGTATGTGCAATTTTAACTAAGAGTGAGTCACTTCTGCATGCTTGGGTGCTACGAATTCGATTTTGGTCATGCCAATTAAAGCTCAGAATTCAGAGATACTGAACTAAAAATGTATTTTGAAGTGATCTCTCCTTCTACATATTCTTCACTTCCAAGGAGTGGGGGGAGCACAGGCACCAGATGCAGTCTTTGGAAATACAGCTGAGTCATGAGCTAGAATAAGCAAGAAGTTGATCTGCAGAAGAATACTACTACTTATTAAACTCAATTCACCAAGAGCCAGCAGAAATGAAAGAAAAAAAATGCAGAAAAAAAGTTCAATTCTTCTGTCTTTGCATAAAAAGGAACAAGGCTACAGATAACTTACCAAGAACTAAAGGAAAGCTAAATAACTGTGGAACTTAATAGTGTTATGATGCCCAAATATAACTTAATACCTCTAGTTATTAAATCCAAATAATAAGCATGGTATTCTGGTGGACTTAAAACAGAAAGGTCAGACAAGTGTCTCTATCAACAAAGGTATGCCAATAATAGAAACCACGTATTTGTAAAAAGAAATACTGTGAAACTGGAGTAACTTGACCAGATCTAGACAGTAAAGCAACACTTCTGCCCTTTTTTTTTTCCCCCTGTTTTTAAGAGCTAAGTTTCAGCTGCAGCTAGACAGAACCAGTAGCCAGAAGGAGACTGGCTTTCAAGTGAATCATTGTATTGTTGCTGAACCATTTCTCTAAATTGTGCCATACGTTTTTAACAAACACAGAAATGCAAGAAAGCCTACACAAATCATGTCTCCATCATGAATCCTGTCATTTCAAGACTAGAGCACATGAATAAACTTTTTCTTTACACAAGGAATGAGAGGCAGTGCCTGGTTGCCCAGCACAGCTGCAGTGTTAGCACAGAACAGCTGGTTTCATAAGCCACAGCCCTGGCCTGTCACACATGCTCAGCTGAAATTAGAAACAGCAGAGTTCAGGGGTTAAGAGACAAGTTTACATGACACACAACTACCCAGAGCATTACTGGAATTTGCTAGTGAACTCTCAGCTCGAGGGAAGATTTTGTCAGGGAGGTTTTCAGCAGAGGAACAATGCATGGGAGCTTTCAAGCTCTCCCTTCGTAACACACTGTCCTGGCAGTAAGCAGGCTGGGGAATAAGAGACAATGTTTAATCAAGCAGAAGTTTTACAGTACATTTCTGTGGTTTCTGTTTCTAATTTGATCAGCGCAGCCCACGTGAACTTACTCTCTAAGTTGAAATGCAGTGTTGTGTGCACAAGCACCAGGGTAGCAGTGAGACATACACTACTTCCTTCCTCTACATTCCACGTTCAAGCTTCTCTCAAACTCCTCATCCCACATGGAAAACCAAGTTCTACTCTGATGTCTTTCCCCAAAACTCTGATACTTTGTGCAGCCAGGGGGTTTTGTACTTCCCCCTCAGGAGGCAGAAGACTACAAAAAAAATCTACAACCTCAGGTGGAACATGGGTTATATTTTTAATTTAAAGTCAGTATATTTTAGTGCAACCAAGCCTCACCACTTTCCATAAGCAAAACTTTTGTGCCATTCAGCAGAACTTTTCTCCATGTCCAGGAGTCTTGAGATCTGTTAATTTGTCCTTGGAATGACATTGCAGTCTCCTGATTACTTGGTGTTTGATTTATCCACCTCACCAAAGGCCAGTTGCAGGCAGATAAGTTACTCACTTCAGAGGCTGCATCAGCAATACCAACAGTGCAGCCTTTGAAGAGTTCATGCCACAGTTCATCCAGTCTAGAGCCTCTCGGTCACCTAGGGGAGAACACGCGCTTCCCCACTGCTGGGAACTTCTGGCACAGTCCTGCTCCAAAGAGCATCATTGCCAACACCACAGACCAATGCTTCTTCCTCAGATTATCCTTCCTGGCACTATTATCTCATGTCACTTGTCATACCACTTAAGTGAATGCTCATCATTTATGGGTTGCTCCCTCCCCCTAACAATGGATACACTATGTGACCTTCTAACACTTTCATTGCAGAGACAGAACAAAGGGGAATGAGTTGTACTGTTTAAAAATCAGCCCTATAATATGATCTTAGTGAAAGTTATTTGAACATCACTCACACAGCCACATCATCTTCAGAAAAAGAACCCTGCATTCCAGCCTTACTCATTCATTATGATAGAGTGGGTAATTGGCACCATTAACATTCTTCCCAGCTGGAAACAATGCCCTTCTACATTGTAGCTAAAATAATATGTTGTTCAGAGATGCCTGTTCTTCCACAGATATTCAATGGCAACTTAAAGAAAAGGAATAAATGAAAAATTATTGAAAGACTACTAAATTAAGTATTCTTTGAACTCTTAAGGAAACTAAGATATATCTTTCAAAGAACAAATCCTGCAACAACTATAAACCAGCAATGGCTATTTTGGCATTTCAGCATGACTATTTCACATCCATTCCTATGAATGGGAAAAACAGAACCATAACTATTAAACGAATCTAGCTATATGAAATCAAAACCATGAATCCCTTTTATGCAAAAACCATACAGGAGAAATTAATACCAAGTGACAGAAGCTTGTTTTTTTCCTTATGAAAGTTGATGCATGCTGTGATTTGTAGGACTGTTTTTATGAAAAGCCAGTTCTCTTTATATAATTAGAACAGCTCTTGAGGCAGGAAGAATATAATAGGCAATAATGACTTGGAACTGAAAAAGCCTCACTGGAGTTAGCAAGACGTCACAGCCAAAGCATCTTGCATAAGAATGTCTCTAAAACAAGAGACAAAAGCAATCCAGAGGAGGAGCAGCATTCAGCTGCAGACATTTTTCCTACTCCTTGGCTATGAACATGAATGGCTGGAAAACTGACAAGTTTTCACAGGCATGACTGAGCCCAGTCCTTGACTTGGAATTAAATAGGACATAAGGCTTTGGCTGGCCAAGATCACTAGGCATGAACAAAAATTAAAACTAAAATTACCTTCACTGTTTACATCAGTGTAGGAAAAAAAGCCCCAAAGCAATTGGGAATGGCACTGTTTATAGTTTGGCAGAAATCCATCATTACTATGGGCTGATGAGAACTGAAAAGAAAGAAAATTAACCTGAGTGCTGCTCCAATCTGGACAATACAAAGTAGTAAACTCTGTGTTGTCCAAATTGAAAAATAAATTACTTTTGTTTACACCTATGATTACCATAGATTATGCCTTAATTTTTGTAAGCTAACATGATTATACTTTGGGCATTTCATACTTGATCTGCATTTGTATTTCCAGCTCCTGCTGGTGCCCTGGTAGGGTGCACACAGCCTGTACCTATCTGCACCAGGCTGTTAAAGGAACAAGAAGGAAAGGTCCATGGCAAAGCTAAACCAAGGGCTTCAATATTAATGGTCCTGCCCCACAGGGATAGTGATGTGAGGCAACCATTACTCTAACTCTTCCTTCAAGGGAGTGAAGGGCAACATCAACAGTCCCTACCACAGTGACAGCAGGTCTCACCCCCAGCAGGCAAGTTCCCAAAGTGAGACATCAGAGGCAACTTTTCACTACCTACATGCCCCACCTAGAACTGTGCAGCTCAGAGCTGCTGCCTTCCCACTTAATGACTTAATGAAGCGATGGATTACATACTAAACTGAACTTCTGCATTTCCTCATGTCAGAAAATAAAAGGCTTTATAGTGCTTTGTACTTCTTACAAATGAGACTGAGCTGACAGGCTTTCTGGCACTTCTGACACTTGAAACCCTGCTGACTGGACTGAAAACCTGAGGAGCAAGTTCCCTCGTGCAGCCTGGCAAGCAGCTTCCAAACATGGTTATCTCTTTACAATCAAACATAAAACTGCACTGCAGACACATGAAAAAATCCAAGCTAAAAGAAAAACAAAGATGCATTAAGTGAAGTTCTTGATTTCTCTTAAAAATCTCTAAAAACCTGAGTGCATGTATATTATCTGTGTTACAAAATTATCCTTTCACACCCCCATTTCAGCCTTTAGAACTAACTGCTTACTCATCCTAAAAAATAAGTAACTTCAGCCCACTCAACACTAAATGACACAAAAAGCTTAAAATAATTGCTGTAATCTAAGATTTCAATCCTGCAAAAAATTTAAGTAGATGAGTAATTCTGTGTCCAAGAGTTATCCCCATTGACTTCAATACATGCAGAGTTAACTTCACACATCACATTCCGCCTATATGCACTTTGCATAAACATGAGGAGATTCTACAACACACAGTAAAAAACATTGGCTTAGAGGCATACAAATTGAATAAAAAAAAGTCACAAAAAAATACTAGCTAAATTTAGTTCTAAAAGTTACAATGTCTACACAGAAACAGTTCTGGAACCAGTAAGAAGAAAGTATGCTTAGAAAATGGGGAATCATAATTCATTAAGAAATTACATACTAGTAAAACAGCGGAATTATGAGCGACTTCTTGGTTAAATTTGGGCCAATGATGAAAGGCAGGAAAGGCTGTGAAAATCTGTAGGTTTAAAACCAAAGTGTAGATTAACAAAGTGTTGAAAAAAAAGTGAAAGAAACAGCAGACAGAAAACATGTAAAACCTCCCAGTAATACTGATTAGCTTTTATAGAATATTAGTATTCTATTTCTGAAGACTGCTCATAAGATATATGATTTTTCTTCCCTGTTTATTTGGCTTCATATTCTTCACTACCCATGTGCTGCTGTGCATCAAAACAATTCACAAAATAAGCAAAAAAGGAGGCTCAGCGTGACTTTGATCTTACCATCTTTGACAGCTACAGATTTTTGTAAAGCACTTTGAAAGTTTTAAGTCTATAGAAACACAGGTATTACTACAAGAGCTGTTGTCCTATGGGATGAAGGCGGTCATGGAAGACAGCGGCAAGGACACTAGAAATCTTTGCTTTTTGTTACATAAAAATACAGCAAATCATAAACTGGCTTTAAACCCCGGGCGCTCTCACCTGTGACACAGCTCAGACAGCACCACAGTCATTGTGGTGTTCGTAGCTCAGGTTCCCAACCAGAGCAGGAAGAGGTGAATGATACCAGTGAACTGGCATCACATAGTTCACTTCTGCTCTCACTCTCAATGTAGGGCATTTTTTTTTGATGTAGATGACAGTATCCCTTCCCATCTCATTTATACTCTTTCAACTGCTCCCATTCCCCTCAGGAATCTCTTGTGCAATAGTCTAATCTCACTGAGCTGAACTGAAATGTAGGCTATAGTCCCTTCCTAGGGAATAAGAACAAGGTACAATTCCCCTTTCATTTGCTGCTGTGCTCAGACCTCAAGTTGTAACACACAAAATTCAGCAGAATATCTGTGAAAGTACTGAAAGAGCCAGGTGAGCACTGCTTGGCTCCAGTCGTGCTTCTCAAGACAGGCAGCTGAATCAGCATGGAAATCAAAGTGAAATATCACTGGCACTTAAATTACTGTAGCCCTAAACAAGTGTAGAAAAGACGCTTGTGACTCTTTCTGAACTAATCCTTCCTGAAGTCCTCCTGAAGCACTTGTAAGTTGCACAGTGCTTTGCTTCAACAAAACCAAATATTACAAAAAACCTCCACTACACCATAAAAAGTGTTTCTTTGCACTACTGAAAAAATAAAAGTTATTAGAAGCACAAACTAAATTTGCTTTAGTATATGAATACTACACTCAATCATGTTAGTTCCTTCTATGACTAGACCGTCAGTCTTAAAATTTTAAGCTGACTTCATAAGCTTTAGGTCCACAATTTCCATCTGTTTCACAGGCTCTTAGTCTGTAAGATAGTATAAGTTTTGCAGCTTCTCCTTGTCCCTTTTCTTTAACCACAGCAGGAATGAAAACATGAAAGAGATTCACCATTAATTTTACAGAGACAATTAACCATTTCTCAGGACATTTTGGCAAGCTGGTAAAGCATCTCCATCAGCCTATATCCACAGGGGAGCCTTGGCTTATGAATAACTGGCAAATGCTCTTCACTTTAGAGGCAGCACATGCATCTCTCTGTAGACCAGACTGTCACCCTTTGTCCCCTGGCTCATGTCAGGGAGATCAGTGCATGGGGCAAAGTACTAAGAAATAATAGAGGATATTTAAATCTCACTGCTTGGAGCTTAAAGTTTAAATTTAAAGCACAAAATTCTGAATGCAGGAGAGAGTTCCAGTCTTGAATAATAGCTAATATTATGTTTTCCTTCAAGCTTTTGATTCAGTCTATTAAGAAAAATTTCACTTTTTTCTCTCTCTCCGTTAAGAAAACAGACCTTATATAGATCCAACTGCTTACCCAATAATTTACCACCTTACCCAATATCTTCAATAGCATCTTTTAGCTGATCAGGGCCAAGGCTAATATCTACACATAAAATCCCTTCTCTGTCCTCCAACACTGCAATAGACCAAAGTGACATTTCACAAACAGCAAGATTTCTTTTTTAAGTAGACATCCATCAAAAATGCATTTTTCCTCAGTACCTTGGCCTTGAAAACACTGCATGTTCCAATTTTCTACATGCTGCTTAATGTTATGCAGTGTCAGTCACACCACATTATGTCATTTTCTATAGCAGGTCAGCAGGAACCACCATGCTCGAAGATACCTGATATTTTGCCAAATCATTTGGCACATCTCACATTCTCATCAATTTGAATTACTTGTAGATCATTGCAAAAGAGAGACATAATTATTGGCAACCATTCAGAAAACAGCAGATAGTCTATTGAGTGCTTTGCTGGCCTTCTCATCCATCTAGAAACTGCAAGACAGACAGATTTCCTTAAAACAATGTAAGTATGTCAGATTAATACGTGTGTAATTCTTGCTTACAGTTACTATCTTGAAGATGCTCTGCAGCTCTCTCTTACAGTGAAAACTACATCATCCCATAGCTTCTCTAAAGGCAGCTCAGAATCAGTGTTATTAGGAACATCAGATTGTGACCCTGAGGCAGAGAGTAGATATAATTCTTCAGTCGACTATAATACCATATCCTTTCAATCAAACATTTAATTTTTACAGTAATTCTACACCAACTATAGTAGTGAAAGCACTCTTCACAAACTTCAGATGATCAATCCCCTTCTTATTATGCACATCTCTTTTGTTTCAGCTTAACACATCACTTGCAGGAACACAATAGGTAAACAGTATCAAATTTTTGTTTAAGTTCCAGTTATATAAACAAGAACATTCTTGAAAAGGCCACAGGTAGTGAGAGCAAAACATTTTAAAATAGAAAAACCTTGTCATCAGGGAACTCTACTACAACTACAGCTGACTACAGCTTGTTCTTGTTCAGCAGCGAGAAAGTATAGGAAATTAGACTGGGAGAGCATTAATTTTATAGTAATAACATACAAGGTCTTCAGCTGGTTGCAAAACAGGCTCCTGTACAGAGGGAAAGGGCTGCAAAGCAGTAAATGGACTAGAGGCTAAAGAGTTCTAGTGAGTCTGCACTGAAAAAAACACACGTGCCAAGAAGATCAACCAACAAGTGAAGGGTGATGGCTCTGACAGATGATGGGTTTGGGGGATATGCCCAGAGCCTGCACACACCTGCACACACCCAAGGGCAGCCAGCAAGAGCAAGACTGAAATGTCAACACTCTTTACTAAATTTTCCTGTTCTACAAGCACTTCAGTTAGACTATTATCATAATATTAATTTGGATCCTATCTTAGAAAAACCCAGTACAGTAAGTTTTCTGATCAGAGGTGACACGAAACAAAAGGTTCTTCACAGTCCCTCTAATACCTAAAAGCCACACTGGGTAGATAAGGAGACAGAAGCAGATGCCCTTCCAGCCCCCACTAAATGACTGTAATTTCTAGTTTCATTGAAAAGGAGCTATATATTTCTCTTCATCAAAATGGAATTTCAGTATCAACATGAGGGGAAAAAAACAGGGCAGGGTGGGGGGGCTACAGACCCCTGAAAAAGGGCAGACATTTACTTCATTTCAAATTGGTATGTGTCTTCTTTCCACATTATAGTTCAGCTTTAATGCCCTTAGAATCTGACTTCTACTTATATCTTTAATTATTTATAAGAGTTCCTACAAACTAATTTCTCTGTTTGCTTGTTTTCTACTTGGATTTGGAACAGCTTTATGGAGCTTCTGTGGGTCATTAGCATCGGTACAGCACACGAGATCACAGCCAAGTCTGCTCTGGAAACAACAAGGCCCTTTGGTGGGGCCTTTGGCCCAGGGAGTTTAAACCTCCTGGCTGAGGCTGTGAGTTGTTCTGCACAGGTCCATCCAGCTGAAGGATAAAGAGGATAAAGGCTTAAGCCTGGGCTAACTGCACCACAAACACAAGTGTCAGGCTTCACAGCCTCAAGTGCAAGATCTGAACAGATAAGTATGGAAAAAGAAAGGATCAGGCTGGAAATAAGATCACTTAATTATACAGCTGGGTATTATATAAGTACAGTACAGGCTGATGGCACCTGAAGGTACTAATTAGCTTTACTATTTCAAGCAATATTTTCCATGCAGATATAAGCCACCACTTGTTCATACCTTTTGCTTGTTACAGCTATCTCACTGGAGTTTGAACTCCAAGAAACACTTGGAGTAATCATTACTTGATCATTTTTGTTCCTTCCTGATACTTATTTCAATGGGACTACTTTTTTTGTGTGTGTGATTGAAATTGAAAGCATATTTTAGCACTTTGCAGAATGAAGCAAGAACATCTAATCCACAGGCAGTCCTGTGACATGGTCTGACACACACAGGCAGCATCCCAGTGGTTCACTAAAAGAGGCTCAGGAAGGATCTCTGGGGAATATTAACTAACAAACCCTCTTCCCAAAAAAGGCAGAGTACCATGCAGCACTATAGCAAAAGCCGTCCAGATAAAGAGGTTGTTCGCCAAGGTCCTGTGTGAACAGATCCATCTTTCTCTCCAATGAGCTGGTTGCACAGGACTAATAACACGGTTCTGGACGGGATGCTGTGCTGGGGAGTTAATAAGACAACGCTGCAATGCCCCCTGTGTGGGCAGAGGCAGATGGACTCAGCATGTTTTCATGCTTGGTCAGGTGTTATTAATCTATGACCAAGAGAGCAGGTGGCTGTCATAAATTGGAAGAATTTTTCACAAATCATTCAGCTCGCCAAAGCAAAGTATCTGGATATGCTTTTACTGTTAAGTAAAACAAAATTTACAGAAAGAAAAAAAGATCGCAACCAAATGTTATTTCAAGTAATTGCTAAGTTTAGACAAGGGTGCATAGTGAAAATAGCATGACAATTTTCCCCTCTAAAATTAAGTCTAGAGTAGTGCTGGCTCAGCACATCAGTGACAAACATTTCAAAATATTCTGTTTCTTTAAAACAACATAACCCACATATCCTCTCGACAGTAGCTTCCTCTGAAGGATCACTGTGGTAAACTGTAACCCAAGCCCCAGTTCCAGAAAGAATATACTGTACAAAACCTCCTGTAGAGGTAACACCCAGAGGTCAGGTTCTTGTCTCAGAAGACAGCCAGTCACACAGTGAGCAGTACAATTTTTTACCAGGATAGTATAGAAGAGAATCTCATCCATGGGGATTTTATATTAAAGGACTCGTGGATTTAAGAGAGTCACCAGCTGTTACCTTCATAGTAAAGGTAAAATTTTAAAAATATTTTTCCTCTTTAATCAATGCATCTGTCTATACTTTTACTTTGCTCAGCCTCAACAACAAAAGTAATTTTGAATGAGGACAGAAGGTCAGTTTCAACATTTCATAGGCAAAAACTATCTCAAAAACCCTCTTATCTGTGCCAACTGCAGTATCCCTATTCAACATAAACTTTTACGTTTACATTTCCAAATAGTTACATTGTGTATAAAAGTATATAAGAAAATTTGGAAACAGCAGTTTCACTAAAGCACAATGAAAAATAGATATTTACCTCAAAACCTGCTAATTCTGCTATTCTGCTATTTAATGTGGATCCAGTGAACTAAACATAAAACTGCAATAGCAGCATCTGAAATAATTCTTTAATTATTTTTCTGTACTCCACGCTATTAATAATTCCTTGGAGTACTGTTCCTGACTTCTACAATGTTTTGAGGATTGGGTGGTTTAATTAGGTGAACAAATAAATATGGAGCACAGCCTACCCTGTGTTTCAGTCTAGACAACATCACTGGACAAACTGACTCAGTTTCCCATCTGTAGGAAGATAATGCAGAATTATCTACTGCAATATATGCATAATTTAAGCAAAAGTACCCTTTCACTACAAAGCCCTTTGGACTAACACAACCTTTCCCCTAGTAAGGAAAAAAGTGGCAGTTTTTAGCTGAATTGACTTCTTCACTCTTGTCATCAAATTCACTGCTCAAAAAATGGGAACTGAGAAGACAGGACAGAGAAAAGAACTGACTAAGCCCATACCACAATTGAGAAATAATTCCTGGATATGTATCTTCATTGTCAGTGCTCCAGGAAACGCCATGCTAGGAAATAAACTCTAGATTTGCTGGCTAAGTACTACCTAAAAATATTTTAGAGAAGACATCAGCAAAAGCGCATTGTCTGCTAATAAACATAAACCGGCAGTGATGTTTGAAGGTAAAGGAGATGTGCTATTTTATTTACCATTCCCTTGTAATCTGATTATTATTTCTTTCCTAAAACCAAAGGCACTTACCTTTTGAAGAGGGAACAGTCTAAAAAAAACCCAAACAGAACAACCTGACTATGTTTAATTGTAATGATTGTTTCTGTCGGCAAGGTCATTCATTAACTGCAGCACGGTGATAATTGCCTCTTTTTATTGCATGAGTTGCCCAAGACTTGATATCCTATTACAACACTGTTGAATTCTAGAAATTGGACACAGGTTCAGGCAAACAATGTGGTCATTTAACCACCACAAATATGAATTGCTGTTTCTTCCCTGTTTGCAATAATAGGCTTATCTCAGCAGGCATTTTCTAGATGGGGACTAGTGGCTTTAATTTTAAATATAATCATTAAAATCTAATTGGTGTGATCTTTCCTTGGAGCAGACAAAATGTCTAATATAGTGGTAATTACTGCTTAAAACTTACATTATCCCAGGCTATTTTAAATGCAAAGGAAGAAGTAGTGTTATGACAGCCACAATCTTAGAAGACAGAAAGCTATAAAATATGACCATTGGAGAAGAGCAAAATGCCATGCAAACCATTCTGACCAGGCAGCGAGGAGGAACTGGGGATGGGTTTTTCTGCAATGCACAGGTCTGCAAAGCTTGATGGTATTCGCCCCAACATGTGAAGCAGCCCTGTCACACCGCTATAGTGCTGCCTGAGAGCAAGGAACCCTGACAAACCCCATCCAGCACCGTCTGTGACACAGACAAGCTGTAAATAAATGCATGTTGACTACCTCCTTTCCTGAAAAAGCCAGTCTGGAATACTGCTTGCCAAACTATTTGAGAAGTCATGCTGACATATTGAGGCAGATATGTTTCAAAAACAGGAGTTTCTTGGACTGTTTAGAACAAGGGATGAGTTCACACTTCCAAAAAACCCACAAGTTTCCCGTCCAAAATGTCTTTGAAATTGCAGAGTTTAACATACAAAAGCCTATTTAAGAATCAAAAGGACTTAAGTATTTATGCTACTGACTACACTGAGTGGGGAAGTTTATAGAAATTCTTCACACAAATATTATGGACATATATGAACCATAAAACAACCAGAAGCATCAGAGCACCAAATAATTTTAGGGAATATGCACAGATTCCAGAATGAGGCCCCTTTGCTAAAAGGCACAGTTCTCAGACAGACACTCTTGCTGGGAATAGCTTAAATGAGGCTCCAGATGAATGCAAGGATCCAAAACTGCAAGATGAGATGGGTTTCCTATTACCCAAGCATTTAATAACAAAGAAAAATGAATTTTTTTCCTCTAAGAAAAGTGATTGGAAATTTATTTTTCTCTAGCTTTCATCTCATTGATGCTGTGGGCCTAGATTAGTATCTGCAGCCATCAAAATCTCTATGCAAAAAATCTCACATTATTTCTCTTTGCAAATTAATTCGGCTGCCCTGTTCTCTGAACACTTTAGCATGTTCTCTGAACATTTTTAGCGTGCTTTTAACACACACTTTTCCTCTAAAAGCTGTTAAAAGGCCTCGGCTCTGTTAATGCAGGCATCCCTTTATCTGACACCAACGATTTTTACCAGGTCACTGGTTTAATGCCTTTAAGCCCTTGATTAATTAATCATCAGAGCGGCCAAATGATTTTGTCAACTTCCTAACAGAATCTGCAGTTTTGAATCACTGGCTTCCAATGGAGGATCTGCAATGAAAACCCTTTAGCAGTTTTTAAAATCTCCTTCTGTCCCTGAGAGTTAGAGCTGCAAGGAGCACGCTGCTCTCCTTACCATGCCATACCCCAACTTAGAGATGACACGGCTTGACAAAGGCAGGGAGGGGGGATGTAATTGCATCAGGGCAACTGAGGTGTTCTTATCTCAGGAGTTAAATACCCGCCCAGTCCGCCCCACTGCACCAATCCAGGAAACCTGGATTTCAGCTGAGGGTAGTCCTTGTTGACTCCAACTAGCCACGTGCATTTTTAACATTAGGCATTGTTTTAAATCCTTTTTGGATCAAGCTACAGCACGAGTTCCTGGATGAAAACAAAATCATACAGTAGTCTTTCACAAGGTAAACATGCTTATAGTGTAACATTATACGTATTTGTCTATTTAACAAACATTCAAAAAAAATAGTTGGCATTATGTAACAGAATTTCAGTCTCCCAGAAATCAAATTCCTTCCTAAAAGAATTAGAACTCTTAATCCTGTTACAAAAGCAGTCCACATGAGCCTGAAATCACTGATAAAATGGTGTTTAAATGAAGCAAATTTATATTATTGATGGTTCTCATGACCTGTGAAGAACTTCTGGAGTGAAGGACAATTCCAATTACTAAACCATTCAGCACTATAATAAGGTCTGCTGTCCTCCTAAGAGTACTATAGGGTTTTGGGAGCCAGCCCTAAACAATGCCTGTAAAATACATCAGTGTGGGAGAGGTACAGAACACATTGATCTGAAAGCACGTCTGGTTGGGTCAGTAATCACCACCAGAGTGAGTGGCACATTTCCAGTCCTTGACAAAGCTGCATGTCCCCAAGGAGGGACAGGGCGTAGGGGGTTGCCTCGGTGACCTTGATCCACTGAACTGGTCACAAATCAGCATCGCAGGACCACGCTGCAGGGAAGTTGTGATGTTATTAAAGCAAAACAACAGGAGGAATATTGCCAGAGGCACTGCTACTACAATAAGAATTTGAGAGAGGGGGAAATAAAAAGAACAGGAGAAGCAGTTGGGAAAGAGGAACATGACAGGGAATGAGTAACCAGCAGAGCAAAGGGAAAGAACAATGTGAATATATATAAATGTACTTTATGAAAATAGCTACATGTTCTGTATATTCACAACACTCTAGAAAGGGACAACACAGTTAAGGTACCAAGGAACTATACACAGACAAAAATGTATCCTGTATGCTACAGTTGTGCTGAACAAAGAATGAGTTATTTTTTCCTTACAGCAGCTAGAATTCACTCAAAGTAGAACTGTCTGCAAAACTACAGAATTCAAGAAGAGTGAAGAAGGAACACAGCAAAGACAAGAACTGCTTTAAGAGTTCAGGTAGCTGCAGCATCTAAAGAGCTATTTAAAAGAGAAAAATCCATTGTCATATGTGAATAATAAGATTCCCCCAGAAAATACTTTATTCTGCTGTAACCTTCATATTCAATTCTGACCAGAAAGAGCCTATTTATTCCCTGAGATGGAATGGAATGTCTGAAGCTATATATAGGTATTTAAGACAGTTCTTGTGATACATATTCCTGTTTGTTTTTTTCACCCCCTCATTCATTGCTAGTATAGTTACAGCATGATCTATCTTTCAATTAAAACACCTGAGTATATTTAAAATTTCCATTGCTTATTCCTGGATCAACAAAACTCCAAACCAAATGGGAAACTAAAGGCACCACTAATAGCATGGGCAAGTAAAGAGTTTTCTATTTGGAACACTTATGCTGAAACCTCAGAATTGGAGAAGGGAAAGGGAGAGAGGAAAGCAGGGAGGATCAAGCCTAGTTGCTTTGACTTGGCTTGAAAGAGTTACAGTCCTAATCCTTCTTTGGAAACATGAACACCACAGTACTTATCACTGGGCTGAACAGAAAATGTTTGGTTCACAGAATGGTAATTTTAGCATTAAAATTGCTTGCTGGCAATTTCCAGCCATTTGTAGCTGTTGTTGCCAGCGAGTGCTAACAATCACCAGGAGCCAGATTCCAGCTAAGCCTGTCAGCACTTCAGTTTTTGGCAAACACTTCACAGATAATGTTTTGACGCCTCTGTGCTCACTTGCAGTCCAGTCAGATTAGAGATCACAGGTTGAAATATACTGCACTATTGCACTCTTTCCAACAATTATCCTCTGCTAGTCTTTGAAACGAAGGAGACCAGCACTGGTTTGGTATCTTAACAGATGCTTCCAAAGTAGCATACATTTACATTCCACACTTCACCTTGAGGATGGATCACATCCATCTCCACATTAGTTTCCACAAAACAGCCACTTGCACAACACCAGTCTATAGAGTTTCACCCAGTAACTTTGATAAGCACAGTGCTTCAAGGCCATTCAAAATGAGGCAGACACCTTTTCTTTTAGCTTTAGCACTTGGAAGGAAATTCTGTCGTTTCACTTGTACCTTGAAAAGATGGAGATAGTAAGTCTTCCAGGTTATGGGTTTGTTATCCTTTGCCTGAAGATTTGAAAATAAAAGGAGAGAAAACACTGGAAACTAAGAGCCAGATCCTTTCTGGATTAAAATCAAAATAGCTTTACTAAATTTTAGGATGCAACATTGTTTTCACAAATAAACATCTGGCCCAATATCTCCAAGATGTGCAAAAGACATAATTCAGTGTGGCCTGTTGTGACAGGGTAATGGTTTTAACCTAAAAGAGTACAGACTCAGACTAGATAATAAGGAATAAAGCTTTCATGGCAAGGGTGGCAACAGGCACAGGGCAGTGGAGATGTTCCATCCCTGGAAATATTCCAGGTCAGGTTGGATGGGGCTCTGATCAAACAGATCTAGTTAAAGATGCCCCTGCTTATTGCAGGGGAATTGAACTAGACAGCCTTTAAAGGTCCCTTCTAACTCAGACTGTTATACGATATGCAGGAAAAATGGGTTTTCCATTGGAATATAGGAAAATTTTAGTACATGACCTTAAGATTCAGAAACCTTCCACATCAAGAAACACAATGGCACAAGTTCATTGCCAGGGCACCTTGTAGCTCTATGCTTGTACTTAGCTCAAACCTAAGTTTCAAAATACCATCAGCCTCAGCAGTCATCCAGTGAGGCTAGATATATTCCCTTTGTAGAAACCCAAAGCATATATTCACAAGCAAGTGAGCAGTAACATTTATTTAAACAGACAGGAGGAAAACAGAAGCATATCTCTAGACTGTATATTTCTTTTTTTATTTTTTCTTGGAAAGTTTAGATCTTCTGGATGCAAATGCAACATGAAAATAAACAAGTTTTCAAACCCCACAGAAGTTCAAAATGCATACAATTGTTTCATACACTGATATATTCAAAATTATTGAACTAGAGAAGTTCAGCCATATAAACAAATCCAGCTCCTCTTGGACTCTACAGGAGTTGCAGCTGCATACAAACTGAATAGGAGCTATTATATTGTAAAATGTCAGAAGGCATTTTCCTTTCTATTTTAAAGCTGGCCTCAAATTTTCCATGCCTTGGCAGGTTGTTTTCACAGGATTTAGTGATTTGTTTTTAAAGCAAAAAATAATGGTAGACTTTGAAATTCAGTGTCAGAAAGTGTTTCTAAATTTGAGTGCACATGGCCTTAACAACCATTGCACTGCATCTTATACAGCCTTTGAAAGCACTGCAAGGGAGCACCACTGTACAGGGGGATCTGTTTTACCGTAACACAAGCAGAACAGAAGATACCTGATCACAGGGTACGTATAATGAGATGGTACCTACTTCAAGCAGCAGCATTATTTGCTTACATGCAAATATTTACCAAAATGATAACACTGAGTCAATTTCAGGGTGCTCATCACAGAAGAGCTTCACGCTCTTGACCACATTCCTAATTAAGCTTCAAAGCAAACAGTACCTAACACTAAACTTTTTCCCAAACGCATGTTTTCTTTTGCACTGCATCCATATTTCAGTGTTGAAAACAATAAAGCAATTTAAGCGCAAAAAAAGCCCCAAAAGCTATTTTGAGCAGAGCCTTTAAACCTGCTCCCCTTTATAAGTACAATGTTTAGATCTGGTGTAGAGCTGGAAGTTTGCAACTCAGCAATGATACGAGTTTAAAATTTTCTCACCAGGAGTCACATCACTGTCAGACCTACACTGATACACCACTGTGCTCACCACCTGACCCATGCAAAAACACAGATGAAATATGGAAGTACTTGTATACACAGAATTCCTAGAGAATGGAAAGTGCAAGGGAGGGAACTTCTTTAACAGTGGCCATGGAGATAAAAGCAATACTTGTTCAGACAACACAGACAGGCTGGAACTGCAGTTCCTGTTCAGCACAAGCCAAGCTCTGGCTACTAAGCTGATGAGCTGCTCCTGGGTAGGCTCAGACTGGCCTGCACAACAAGCAGCAAAGGCTCTGGGCAGACCAAGCACAGCAGGAATGACAGCCACTACATGCTTACCTGCCAAGGTGATCTCCCCCTCAGTTGTCCCAAAGGTGTTCAGCCTGTGTCTGACCTGCACAAGTGAAGTGTTTGGGCAGCACTGCTCACGTACTATAATTGCCACCATCTCAAATGAGAGTTGCATTTTCAGAGTAACTTTCAAGTTACTGAACTGAACACAATAGGTTCACTTTTTTAGCTCTAGTTTCTTATTTCTGTTCACTAGAAACTCCTTTTCCAGTGTATTTGTGAACAGGCTAACATGTCATGTTGTTTGGCAGAGGAGGTTATGTCCTATCACACTACAGAAAATTGCTAAGAGTACACAGAGCTCCAGTCTTAGACTGCATGGAGCTTCTTGATGAAATGGGTTTCTGCAGAAGCACGTGGTACAAATTCAAATCAAATTAAAATGGAGAAATATCCCAAAAGGGGCTCATCCTGAATCTAGCCTCTTACTCTCTCCTCCTCACCTCCAGCCTTCATTTCTGCTTCCCGTGGCCTTTGTCAGACTCACATTACCTATTACAAGTCTTTTGCACATTTCCTGCCTGACTTCACCCCAGAGGAAAGGCATTAATATATTGAACTCTGGCCTTGTAAATGTTCTCACTGGAACATGTCTTGTACATGAATATGCCCCCTTGCCACAGCAGCTGGAAATTTCAGACCAGAAAATGAAGCAGATTTTCAAGAAAGTAAAATAATGTGTAATTAACCTTTCTAGCAGCCTATCAAGATTTGTGGCAAGCTTCCAACACTCACCATGTCTTCAAATCAAAAACTGGAGATTAAAGATTGGCAATCATTTTAGCTAGTGGGCACGATGCTGGAGCTATCTGTGAAATATTCCTGCATGACATATAAGGTCAGGCACTAAGATTCCTCTTAAAACGTACAGACAAGATTACCAGCCTGTAATAATACAGAGAGCTTCAATTACTGCTTTCCAGATTGCCACAGAAGACTACCACGTGTGTTTTGGCTGCTCAGGACACTGACATTTTTCAACAGACAGAAAATTTCTTTGCTTCATCAACATTCTTTAGACAAATTTTGTCCAACACTGCCTTAAGGAAAAAGTGACAAAAATATAAGACTAGAGTCTAGATAGGTTACTAACAAGACGTGTCCAGGATATGAAGTACAAAAGGTATCTTGTTTGCAAACCAGCAACCAAAATCAAAACAAAGGACAATAAGGTGGCTGGAGTTAACACAAAGCAATAAAATTCATTATTTCTCTGATGATCCCAGCACTATCATTCAGGCAGAAAACAATTATATTTTATTTTACCTGGTTATTCTTAATAGTAGTCCTAACTTTTTAGGTTATGCAGCTACATCCAAAGAAATATGTTTTGTTTTTTGTTTTTTTTTTTACCTAGCACAAACAGTAATTTCATGCAATCTAATTCAACATACAGTATGTTCTAATATTAAAAAAATACATACAAGGTTGCAAACAAAACACAGACTAGAAACACTACATGACTAGGGAATAGAAGTTAAATATACACTAACATTGACACAATATCAAAACAAACTACTGCTGTTACTTGAAACTGACAATAAAGGGCATCTTGCTCAGAAAGGTATATTCATGTTGTGCTAATATGTAAAAAAAGTGAAGCTTATTAAAGCATTGAGGGGTTAAGATTAAATTATCTACATAATCTGAAATGATGCCTGAAGAGTGTACTACTCTCCAGAGTACTTTTGTTTTCTGCCAGCTGCTTAAGCAGCCAAGCTGTGCACTGAATATACTGACGATGAGGTAGCCACGGGCTCAGCAAGACGGTAGGCAAAAAAACTTAAAAATTACAAGGTTTTTAGTTGAGAAGAACAGCCGCCCCAGTGTGGTTTGTGCTCACCCCCGTACCCCCACGGCCGGGGCACAGGTTTCGGTGCTGCTGCCACCTCCACAACGCGTCTGTCCCTGGCACTGACACAAGCCAGCGCCAGAACGCGCAAAGGGCAGCTCCGCAGGAGAGGCAGGACAGACTGACACCACCCGGCTCAGAGCTCAGCCCGGGCCCCGCGACGCTGTGCCTGTCACGGCACTGACAGGGAGGACCCGCGCCCGGATGCGCTCCACGGCAGCCCCGCTGGCAGCGCACATTCACACATCCATACATCATCCACATATCCATACATCGCCCACGCATCCCCGGGAGCCGCCGCCCGCTGTCCCGCGTGTCACAGGGCAGGGGAATTGCCGTCCCAGCGGCGTCCCCGGGGCGGGACCCCCGCCCGGGACACTCAGGTGTGAGAGGGCTGCCAAGCCCCGGCGGGATGCTCACCCCGACCCCGCTCTGCGCTCCCGCCTTCCCCCAAAGTGTTCCTCACACCTGGCTCAGGCCGGCAGCTCTGCCTTGGGCAGACACCCCTAACACCCCCGGTAACTTTGTCAGGATTGCCTCAGACCGCTGGAAGGCTTCCTGCGCTTTCCCCACTGCTCCCGGCACATGCCCTGTGTGCCTGGAACCAGCCTCTTCGGGGAAGGGGGACACGGCACCACCACCCCAGGGCCCGGCTCAGCAGGGACACGGCAAACACAAACCCAGAAACACGGATAGAAGAGAAGCGCGTGGAAAGCGAGGCTTAACAGATGGAGCGCTCAGTAAGCACTGATCACAGCACAGTGCTGCGAGGGGTGTAGAGGGATAGGCCCCAAAGCTGCAGGCAAACCAAGCTATATAAATAGCTACCGTGCTTTAAAAATAATTATTCCTAGAGGTGACTGACAATCAGATGGATTCATGAACCACAAGGTTTAACATAAACATATGCTTAACCAAGGATTTACTGCAAAATTCATTTTTCTTTCTTAACCAGCAAGTTATCAAATTGTGAGAAGTCAGAATTAGTCATGGAAAACTCCCAGCAATCTCCAGGATCTGACTGTATATATAACTGCCAGTACTTTTTTTTAAATTGGAACGATGTCAAGGAGCATCCCCATCTGGTACGGAGCCATCCCAGCGCAGCACAGACACTGAGCTGTGCCTGACTCCACAACTGCTCAGCTGTGCACATGTGACAGAGTGACAGAGGAAAGAGCAGGGCAAGAAGGGCCAATTGACTAAGACAAATAATTCTGAGCAGATCATGATGTTTCTTCAAAGTTCATGTTGATAAAAATATGCTGAACTGTTCACTCTGTCAAGCTAAGGCAGCTGCTGACTCAGGT
Organism: Sclerurus mexicanus; assembly: GCA_013396755.1. Lineage (NCBI taxonomy): Eukaryota > Metazoa > Chordata > Aves > Passeriformes > Furnariidae > Sclerurus > Sclerurus mexicanus. The sequence continues at coordinate 1,352,892 of VWZF01000181.1, read as the reverse complement.
CTTACTGCAAATTTTAAGTGATGTGTCTTCAGGGTAATTTGCCAATCTAGAAACTAGTAAAGTCATTGCACAATTAGCTTTGTGAGATTAAGATGTCACAGATTATAGAGAGGGCCAAGTATTTACTCTTTTTACTCATGTTTACTCTTTTGTACTTCAAGTTTGATATGCAGGAGGACCATTTCCTTATTTCCTGCTTCAGTTTTCTGTTACCTAAAATAAACCAAAAACTCGGTATCTTAAAGAAAAAAAAACCAAAAAAAATATCCTGAAACAAAACAAGAATATTGTGTTCTCCAATAAAGTATCCCATGGGATTCCTGTAAGCTTCATTAGGCATATTTCTGAAGAGACAGTGGATTAGTAGGAAAGTATGCAGCTCATTTCAGTAAGATCAATAGGCAAGGCAGAATACAGTTATCTCTTTTCCAAGTTAATAATGATAAATATTTCAGTTAAATTGTCATACTGAATTTGTTTCTTTCTCTTTTAACATTACAAATTTTATATTCATGTGGCACTACGATTTGACCTCTGTCTCATACAATAGTATGCAATATCTGCAATACCAGTGCAGAAAAGCTCTTTACACAGACCAGGTTTTCCTCTGTTTCAAAGCTTAATTATCTTATTTATACTTCTTTAAGTATAAGTGGTTAATATCCAAAGCTATTTATCTTAGTAACAGGAATGTTCACCTACTTGTTAGTCAAATACAAGCTTCTGAAATTTTACTGCATCAATTTAAGCCTCTTTCCCAGTTTAACACTGATCTGATATACAGATTTTTAGTACTGCTGAGCTCTACCAGATAATTGTAGTCTATTCCTTGTAGCCACCTCATTTCAGTGGGAAGAAAAATTATCCATTTTCACATTGTGTAAAAAAAAAAAGTAAATTTTTTACTAAAGGTAAAATTACATCCTTAACCTTAGGCAAGGAACCAAAAGCCTACTGGAAAAAACTATTTTAGAAACAGTATATTGCTATTAAGCCTGGAAAAATTTGCAGTTCTGACAAATTTTTGATACAGAAAGAAGAGACCTGGCCTATGTTAAAAAGGATATTATTCCAAAGAAAAGGGTCACTGCAAGAAGGCAGCAGGTGGGAGAAGTAGAGAAGAAAAGCAGAAGGAACATATGCCTTTTGGATTTACTGACCTGTTTTTTCTATACAATCCATAGAATGCTCACTGGTAGACTCTTTACACTGAGGAAATGAAATCAGTCTTCTTTAACACAAAACAGAACTGCATTTAGTATGTATTTTAAACAGTAATTGACTTTGGGCTGATTTGGGAAAATGAACTAAATTTCATTAAAGAAGATGGTATCTTTAACCAAGAGGCTCCAGAAATGATGGGCTGACATGGGCAGTAAGTATGCACACCAGAGATAACAACCACCCTTGTAGGAGGCAAATTGATTTTCTGCTTCTGTGAAGCCTAACAAATGGTTTTCTACCACGTGCTTTGTTCCCAAATCATTCTTAAACCAACTACCATGTTTGTCAGATTTACTGTTCCTTTAAAAAAACAAACAAAAAATCAGATGTTTACCTTTCAAATCTAGTATCATCTTATTAGACCTCTAAAAGCACAGCAGCTGGTAGTTACTGCGCTAGAAAGTTTCCATTCATCCCCTTCATAACAGAAGCACTTTCTAAAGATACTGTCAAGCATAATGTGATGATTAGAAATGATTGAATGCCTTTCTGCCTTCATACAATTTACTTGCTCCTGATTTATTATTTATGCAATCTTACACATATAATAAGGGTAGACAGATCCAGAACAGGATTGACAAAACATCTTTTCTTTCCTATTTGCTGAGCTAGCTTGTTTTGTAAGAACTATTCCACTAATATATAGCTGAAGCATGCTGGCATAAGTTCCTACTTGTCTCTTCATGTGCTGTGTAGGTACTTGCTATCTTTAAAGCAGATTACTGTCCATAAGAAAAATAATTCATTTGGATCCAGTAGAAATGCACTGAGGTGTACAGCACACTTGTCAGAGAGATTAATGTAGGCCTCAGTAATAAGATTCACCTGAGCACTGGGGTTAAGCTCGACCTCACCCTCCCTGCAGACAGACCAAGACAGCTACAGCAGCACAATGCACCCAACACCCCTCACCATGCCGAGGCCAGTAAAAGCTAAAAGACACACACAAACCAGGCAAAACCAGTTAGTCACAGAGGGAACCCCATTAGCTATCTTTGCCAAGCCTTAGGCAACATCTCCAAGCTGCTATTGGGTACAATTCTGGAGAGGAGACAGTGACCAGCATCCTTTCCCACCCCTCACCTGAACCTCAGATGAATGGGAGCAGGGCACAGGCAGACATCAAGTGGAGAACCCCAGGGGAACTGGGGAGGCCCAGGCCAACATGCTGCCAGTGCTCTGTGCCTGTTGGTGATACCTCCAGGGATTTCACCTCAAAACATTAAATACGCACACATAAGTATCACCTCTCACAATAACAAAAGACAAAAGCATTTTCAGTCTTACCTGCAGCTCTGTATTCTGATTTATCCAATGTATCACTCTTAAACAACTAAAGAGGAGAGCTGGGACAAGGCAGAAGCACCATCCTTCCAGGCAGCCACCTAGAAGAGCTTCTTAACTAGGCAGACAGAATTTAAACCTTCTTGCCCACAAAAAAACCCAAAACCCACTCACAGAAATCAGCTGCACAGCTGACACAATCCCAAAGGTGTGAACTCCTCCTCTAGCACAGCTGATTCTACAAGCACAAATTACCACTGTCGTCTTCTCCTCCCATCAAAATCTGCAGCCCCTGAATAGTAACTGTGTTTGAAAGTCATTATTTCCCAGGTATGAATTCAGACATCTATACCATCATGGCATCACTTGGGGTAACTCCCAACATGTCCCAAGGTATCTGATTAGGCAGTCACAAAATTTGTTAAGCCAGTCTTGGATCAAAAGTCACTTTCTCAACAAAATGTACTTTAAGGCAATAAAACACAGCCAAACAGTTGGTAGGTGTTCTGTACCTCTTGAAGATGTTTGATTCCTGTGAGCATGAAGGGACACCAAACTGCTGTGCTTTAACCATCATTTGAGGTGATAAGAGAGAATGAAGTGTGTTTAGTTTGCTACTCCCTGTGACAAGAACAGGTTTTGCTAATGTAAAGTTAAAAATAGGGAAGCTGTAAATTTCCCCTAGTAGAAATATTGAAAGAGTCCTTAAATGGGAACAATGGATCTCCTGCTTCTTGAAGAATTTAAAACTGCACTAACCAAAGAACCAAAGTTGGTACACAGAAACTCTTTACTGTCAGGGAATGGATCTAGAAGAGGAAAAGAATCTTTCTGATTACAGGGAATTGCTATTTATTCAGTTTGTATTAAAACAATGCAATTGGATTGAAGCGTAACAAGAGTATTGGTTTGTGATACTGAAAGGGAAGGGTAAAAGACAGAGATGTTCTGGTCATGTGTTGGTTATGCATGTTGTCATGTGCTGTCACCTGCAGAGCACAAACTGCTGCAGGCCAGGCTGTCCTCAGTTACACCTCTGCAAATCCTGCTGAAAGCTAATAGACTGGGACAAGTTTATTCAAAGTTGTCTTTTAAGAAAGAAATAAATGGGGACAATAAAAATTTAAATGATGGTATCATTTAGCCGGTGGTGCTCTTGCTAAGAGCAGTAGGGCTGGAAAGTATCCACCCTGGCTTTCAGATCTTGGGTGATGTTTACAGAGCTAACAGGGATCAGGGAATGTCTTCTATGAATAAGCAGATAAAACTCCATCACAAAAGAAAAACTCTTTTAGGTTCATTGACACCTTTACAGACCTAGCATAACCAGGTTTCAGTCAGGCTTGAGATTTTTTTTCTCAAGAGAACAACTTCTAGAAGGCAAAAGTATATTCTTTTGCAGTCATCCCCTGTCCGCAATGGCATACCACACCCTCTTTCTATATAAACGATATATAACTAAATATACTATATATATATAAACTATATTTATTCAGATCATGATTATTAAAAAACTGAAAAATGTTCATGCCAAAAAGTAAAAATTACAAGTATCTACATAAAAGGTTTTACAAGTTAATTAACTAATCTTAATGATGATGCCACTCAGTTTAAAGTGAAGCAATAAGGGTAAGGCATGTTCTTCATGGCAAAACAGCTCATACACTACTTGTGAAGTGCAGCCATGCCACAAAAACAACAATGAGAAGAAGTTAATGAAGATTATAATGTCATCTATCATCAAGGAAGCTATGGCATTCCTGAGGGATTACTGTTTCTAAGGAGAGACATGACACTTAGATTAAGGGAAATCAATATAGGGCTAATCAGAAAACCATTGGCTCATATTGATCTCATCCTGGAGAGCTGAGGTTAAGAACACCTCAGCTTAATCTATCAGTACTTGAAGATGAACTGAGTAACATCAACATTTCCTTAAGAATGAATTCTTTAAAGCAAACTAGTAGTAAATTGGCCTTTGCACCACAGTACAGGAACTATGCCATTGTCCTTCCAGAAAATAAAACAAGCAAACAAACTTTCTCCAGCTTTTTGATGCCTTCATATTTGATATATCAATGAACCCTCTGATCTAACCAAGCACTTGTACCTGCCATTAGCAAATCAACAGAGATTATAAACTCCAAAAGAGGTGGTGATGAGCAGCAGGAGACAGTAATCTCTGGGATCTGGAAGGAGGATACAAACCACAATCTCATCCTAACATTTTTGCTTATTGCTCTGAGAGTGCAGGGGCTACAGAGCAAGTTTTTCAATCCTGCCCTGGCTTGTGGAGTAGCATTTACTCCACTTTCTGTTTGGAAACATGCCTGGAAACAGTGTATGTGAACTGCCTCAGGAGAGGAGCAGGTCTTTGCCAAGGTACCTCTAAAGAAAGCCAGACTCTCTCCTCTGGCTCCTCCAAGTGCAGCTTGCAATACCTCTTACAGTCAGCATATTCAAAGCCCTCCATGATAAGACCTATTTTTAGATGTTTATAACTTTGCCAGTGCTGACCATTCCAAGGAATTTCCTGTGCTGCTGGATGCTTGCCTCAAGCTGAAAGACTTTGGAAAGCATCACCTTAAACAAATGAGCCAGTTTCAAGAAAGATGCAAGTGAATAATGATTTACCATTCAAAAAAAAAAAAAAGGCAGGAACATTTCATTTTAAAATGTTAACACTTCAAGCTAGAGAGTAAGAAAATAAAATTTGGCAGAGGAAAACTATCACTGCAGTGTCATGCTGTGAAAATGCTTCCACATTTGTTTAAAATATAAGCTTCCAAAATTTTGATTCTCATCTGAACAGTTGAGACTTTTTGTATAGCCTGACAGTAAAATGCCTTGAATATGCAACTTGTAGCCTGAATTAAAGACTTTTTTTCTGTAATTGCCATGAGTAATTTAACACCATGCTTGAGAAACAAGAAAAGAGAAACTCCTCCTGCGTTTTTGTTGCTTTGGCACTGAAGACAAGAGCAAGCTGTGTCATTCAGAAGCAAAGAGCTGAGACAATTTGGGAAAGATGGCAAGTTAGAAAGACTTGACAGTGACAGGGAGAAGAAAAAAAAGTTTATTAACAAAAGACTAAAGAAAACAGAAAACCAGAATAAAATTTAGAAGGGAAGGAATGAAAACAAGTGAGGAACAGTGTGGAGACAGGATAGGGCAGGGAAGGTGGTGAGAAGGTCCCTGTGGGCACTTCAGGCAGTGGTCTCAGAAGAGATGACATCCCAGACAGACAAGTGCTAACACATGCAAACTAATGGACCTTCATTATTTATGTGAAGATGTGTGATGCTTTATATCCTTTCTCCTCTGGCATAACTGGCAGGATTTGGGCCCCATCTGGTTTGTCTAAAGCCTTTCACTGTGTTCAGTCTCACCTGGAGAAGATCTGCAGTAAGGAAGAGATCAACAGTTCATCAACATCTCCTTTTGCCTAACCACAATCATAAAAGGAGTATTTTGTGGGTTTTCTAAGGACTATAGAAGCAGGCAGCCCCTTGGCAGGTATTTAATCCCAGTAAGGGGCATTAAATTGCATAATAGCAGTCCTCTTTTTCACAGCAGGGTTCAGTTTCCCCCTTCCTGTGTTGAAGTAATTCTTCATCTGTTGGTGCAGCCATGACCTGCTAGACTTGAGTATAGTTGCTAGTTATTAAATGAAACTACAATGTGTTCCATAATTTACAGGTTTCAGAAGTTTGAAGTGGTTGACTCAGGTACACACCACCTAGGAAGGGCTGTTTTCCTTTCCTGTTTTCTGCTAGAACATGTAGGAATGGAAGGCTTACCCACAGTATACTGAAAACCTTGATCTTTCAATCAGAAATCAGAGGCAAGGCCATGCAATGTAGGAGATAATTCATTAACTCATGAGTTATATGTGGAAAGTGATTATTTTGTAGAGTGTACTGAAGGAACGGGAGGGTAAAACTTGCCAGTTGCAGTTATCAAGGCAATGCAGACTTCACTAGAACCATAATAATTAAGAAGATGTCTCTGATCAAAGCAAGTTGTGCTCTTGCTTTTGAACTCCTTCTGAGGAAAGACTCAGTCAGCACTTTGCTACTGTAAAACTGAAGCCTTCAACCTTTGAAGTTATTAAAGATTTTAGAGCATTTTTTACAATGAAAAAGCAAAGTTTAGCTAAGTCTCTAAGTACATTATATTTGAAGTAAGAATTTCTTATAAAATCTTAACTATTTCACTTGCTGTTCTAAATCACTTCATGATTTTACTTCACAGAGCTAAGCAATAACTGCATCACGTTGTAGCTTTTAGTGGTTCCTGTCAACATAGTTCAGTCTACATAGAGAAGAACATTTTGGAAGGTACAAGATTACTCCTTTCAGCTGCCTGCAGAATTAGATAATACACGTGATTATTTTATTTCAGAGACATCCAGGCCTACCCTACCCTGAAGGAAAGGATGTCTGGGATATTAGGTAGGTCATTTCTGTTACAGAGTCTAAAGATAACTGCAGTGCAGGCACAAACTGCAGTGCTGCCAGCCATTGCTAAACATAAATACTGTGTTTGTTCTTGTGCCCTAGATAGGAAAGCAGTGCATTAGAGGAGCTGTATCCTCTGGCCTGGGCTGAATAAGGCACTGTGGAGACTACCATGCTTTAATTACAAATCCATCTCCATAGCTTGCAAGATAATATTCTGGCAGATTTGCCCTCCTGAGTTTCCTCATGGATAACGGATACAGAAAAGACAAAAGATACGTGCATTTCTACTGCTTGATTAGGGATGAAAATCAGACACGTCAGATTAAATTACAGATTTCGCGCTTAGATCCTGTGTGAGTTAAACCTTTCCATTTTCACAGCTAAAATGCTCTCAAACCACAGGTAACTTTCCACCACTTTTCCATCCCTCAAGCAGAAAAGCTCACAGAGGTTACTGGTACCTGTTGTCTGAGGCTCTGGCAATCTCCACGGCTATCTCTGGGCACTCTGCGCTGTTTCCTTTGATGTTAGTAAAGACTTGGATGTTTATGTTTCCTCATACCTTGTAATTTTTCAGCCAGTTCTTAATCCAAGCCATTTACTGTTCATCACAGAGCTTCCAGCAGCCAGCAGTCAATGGCTACTCAGCTGCTAAGAAATAAATGATCAAGATTTCGGCAGGATTCTTTAATTTTAGATTCTGCATGGGAGCAACAGAATGTTTATATGTGAGGCTTTAAACCTATTTTTAACGAACTTGACCAGGTAGTTGTTTATAGTGACAACAGTAAAACATCTTGTACACACTGTACACAGCATGGGACTAGAGCTGGTTGCTTTTTTACAGCTAAACAGTCACTGCCTATTTAGTTCCACATGTACTGAACGTGGTCTTCTTTCATTTTCCCTGCCTCAAAGGAAAGAAAAAAAGATAAAAGAGAAATCAGCATAAAAGCAGTTCCATTCCTTCCCTCTGAGCTCCAAATCCCAGTCTTCTCTAGCTGAGGTGATTTGTACTCACTTTCCCAGTCACTGCTGTGTTTAGACACAGTTATTGCTGATGAATGCTAAGAGGTAACATCAAGACTCTCTGTAGAATTCAACCCTTTTAGCCAGCCTTTCAAGCGGACAAGCTGCCACTTATGGGTAGCTGGGGCTTGCAATGCTCTTCCTACTGCTTTCTTATTTTTAGGATTATGTATTTGAGATGGTGGCCAGAGAGCCACTGCTTCATGGATCAGCCTTTTCAGTGAATGAATGTACTTCCAGCAACATCTGAGAACAGCAAAATGAGTGTATAACACCATACCTCCACCATATGCCTAACTTTGTATTACTGCACCATTTTAGTAAGCCACATTGCATTAATTGTACTAAATTTACTATGTACACATAGGTATGTCCAGTTACTGGAAAATGAGTCTTCCACTGTAAAATAGTTTCTCTTGAGAATAAAGTAATTTCAGAAAGCCTAAATATAAAGCTTGCTTACTAATAGTAGGGTGTTCTTGATATACAAAGCGTTTTAATGCTACAGAGTCTTTAATGTTCCCTGAGTCATTAATTTGACTAGTAAGTTCCACAGGCTGCCTGGAAGCAAAGACCTTCTAGTTGCACAGGTCCACAATGAAAGATAAAGACAATTAGACTGCATCTCATAAATTATGGATTGAAGACAGGATCCAAAAATCTTAGAATATGCCTGAAAATTACTACAAAAAGGGAGCTGCATCTGTCTTGGCCATTTTACAGTTTTTGGTCCTCATTACACAGATTTAAACACTAAATTGCTTTTACATTTACTCACTATTTAACTTTAAACTTTATATCAAGAGCCTTTTGGGAATATCTGATAACACAGAAACAGAGTTCCCACAAACTGTAGCATCACATTACACACTCTGGCTTCACAGATTCCAAATTTTCAGTTCTTGGACAACCACTTCTCAAAACCTCCAAATGCCACCCCAAATGCACAAGACATGTTATCTTTTTTGCTTGCTTCTGAAAGATGATTTAGACTTTCCCCAGGACATTTTCCAAAACAAGTTAAAACTTGAATTTACATAACTTTTAAGTTGTGCTGACTTTGGAAGCATGTTTCCCTTACCATCAGTAACCTGAGTCAAAGCTACTGTGAAGAAAAGCAATTTATTCTGCTTCAAGTATCAAGCTTTCTATTATCTCATGGCACTAACAACTTTCTTGTTAATACAATTTTGCAGGGGTTTTTGGAGACCTTTTAGAATATTTTACCTTTTTCTTAAGGCATAATTCATTCAGCATACTAACTATATTTAACAAAATAGAATACACAATTTCTGTTTGGGATGATTTATAAGTCATATTACTTTATAGTCATATATTCCAGAATCACTGCTGACCACTCACAGTTAAGACGGGTTCAAGTTTGACTGAAGTTTGCATATTGCAGTTACTGATACTCTATACAATCTTCTAGAATTTGGGGGTTCGGGTAGCATTTCCAAAGGGATCTCACTGACTTTAAGGATTAAATATTCCTTACAAAATCAAGTTGGCACTTATGTAGGAGCCCAATTTTGAATGTACACCCAGTGTTCAATGCACAGACCTGCAGTTCACTTGATCATGCAGGAAAACATTTGGGTAACCCCAGCAGGTTCTGTAGCTGCTCTTTAGGCATCTGAATACATTCAAAACCTGGCTTTGAGGCATAACAGAGAATGAGATTTGGTTTATAAGCTTCTTTGATTCTTTTGTGAAGTCACAAATATTTTATCTATTATATAACATGGTAGAGGAAAACAACACAGCAGCTCCATGCAGCAAACTCATGATTCTAGGGAGTGATTTGAAAGCCAGCTTAAATTGCCTTTCATTGACTTCAACAGGTTTTAGATCTGACCACAACTGACAAAAAACTCTGTTGATTGCTTTTAATAATGCCACTTTTCTTCTATTTAATTATTCCTCACAGTAGCCTTTAAAAGGATTTATTTTCTACACAATGCATAGCTAAATTGTACTGATAAAGCATAACGTGACACCATTATTTCCTAGAAAAAGTGGTCGTGTATTTTTTTTATGTTCTAGATGTTTAATGCAACTAATCCTTCATTTTCCCTGAACAGAGAAACCTACGTATATGATGGTTTCCAGCAAAGATCAAAGGAGAATTTAATTTCATAGCTTATCAATAAAAAAAATCTTTCATTTTCCCAAGTAATGTTTATATTCATAAGTTGGCAACTGAGATAAACTCCCACAGAAGAATAAAAAGGCATTAACTCTCCTGTGAAGGCTGCAGCCTGCTTGCAGCTGGAAGGAAAACAGCTCCTGCCAGACTGGTAACTCCCTGACTGGATGGTGGGCAGGAGACAGGGACAGCTGGACAGAAGTGCTGCTTCTTTTGCAGCAGTGCCCCAGTTTTGCATAGGGAATTCCTCCACCAAATAAAGGGTGGACAAGTACTGAAGCAGGACTTCCTGGCTTGAGACAGCCCGCAAAGTGCTGCGCTCCTGCAAATGACGTTGCTGCTGTTCTTCAGTTTGCACTTCCAAAAACTGAGGAGATGAATATTTACCTTATGCAGTATGTAAGGATTTGATGATAAAAAGCACATTGATGTTATAAGCTGCAAAGCAGTTCTCTCAGATAATTTGCCATTAGTCCAGGAGCTGATAGGGATCCTAATTTTAAAGCTTCAAAGAATTCCAACACCTTTTCAAGCTTGTTATGAATATCAGCCTAATAAGAGACAATGTATGTTTGACTAGGATATAGGTACAGTTTGTGATATAGGAATATTTATTAATATGTCTTGAACCTGAATTCAGTAACAAATTCAGAGTAAAATTAATTACTAGCCAAGGTTATGTCTCCAAGAATAACTAAGTATGACTGACAGGACTGCTCTAATTAAACCAATGTCCATCCTAAAAGTGCAAGAGCTGTGAGAAATAAGGAACACACAGAATCCCAGGGAGAACGAGACACATTCATCTTGTCTGTACTTGTAGAACCATCAGCCTTGAGTAAGAAAAGACACATAACCACAGTTTTCTAATAAAAGCCTGCTTTATGTGAGAATGAGATTCATTATATTGATAAGGATTTTGAAGTATTAATTCTGGTTAACAAGGAAAAGTCAGTCAGAGAATGAGAACTGGTTGGTTGTAAATTCTTAGCAAAAAAGGTAAGTATTGGGATGGGATGACCCTTGATTGGCAACACTAGCAAGCGAGTAAACCCTGTTCAATTTTGAGTGCGTGCCTATTCCCAGACCTCCTCAGTGAAACCCCAAGGGTTGTGCTCCTGACTGCGGAGCAGCTCACACTTCATTACTCAGACAAGCAGCCTACCCCCGAGCCTGTTTCAAGGAAAGACATTTCCAAGAATGTCATTTTGACTTCAAATCCACTGCCATCCTGGATAGAAAGCTTGATGTGAAAATGCATATCTTTGGCCTACAAGAAGCAGAAGAGATGTGTTAGGTCTCCTGGCCTGCAGCCCTGTGCCATTCCACCACAAGTAATAGGTTTTAAAGTTTTCCAATGAGATGAAGGCTGCAAATTCCAAGTTCTCCAAATCACCAAGTCGATGTTAAAGAATAATGAAATATATAGATACACTTGAGCTCACCACAGGGGTTTTTTTATTGGAAGGTTTGGCTGCAATAGAATCCTGTGCTTAAAATGTAGAAAAGGAATGTGGGTTTTCTTCCTTCTGGGGTTTAGCCTTGTTTATTTTTCAAGGCTAGCATCTCAAAAAGGTGACTTATGTTCCAAAGCCACATGTGAGTAATTTATATGATTTGGTATAATTTAAAAAAGCAGATCACTGAAACTCTAACTCAGTAAAGCACTGAAATATGTGTTTGAATGCCATTGTGAATTGATGGCTTTTCCTAAAACTAAGCTGGGCACACGAGCAGGCAGTAATATGAAGAAGTAACTTGTATAAAATCCACTTATTCATTCAGCAGCCCCATATTGTATGTCCTCTGTCAGCATTTTGGTCTTTATTTTCAAGAATTTAATCCAAGTTTACCCAGAAAACCAGACTGAGGAAACAACAGAGATGGCCACAACAAAAAGACTGATGTGTTGTCAGAAACATACACGTGCAGGACAAACCAGGACAACGCACTAAGAGTAGAGGAGCACTCCTGGTCTTCCTTTCATGAAAGAGTCCAAGTGTAAAAGAGAAGTCAGGAAATGAGAAAGGGAACAGTACAGAAACTGGTGCTGTGGCCCAGAGGGTAAACTGGTAGATTTAATTACAAGGTAAGAGATAAAATATTAGCTACTGTAAGCTCCTTTCTAAAAGAACACCAGAAAAGTTGTGCTGACAACCATTTTCACATGATACTTCCCTAAATTTCTTATTCTATTGTGATTTGTCAATGTAACAATATTGCCTATCTTGTCAAGGCTTAGAAGGAAAGGCATAGAAAAGAAAAAGCTGAAGAGACAACACTGAAAGAGAAAACATAAGTAAGAGAAATGTGACTTGACAGGGAAGTTTCAGGCCTTTTTTTTTTTTCTCTTCTTTCTCCTAAATATAACTGCATTTTCCTAGGGTAGAGTAGTGCTCAGATTTTGACCCACTAGTGTTTATCCTGCAGACATCAGTGTCACTCAGCCTTCATTCTGATTTCATTAGTCACTATAACAACTCTGTTACAGTCTTCTCACCCTTCACTTCAGCTTTCTGGTTATTTCTATCAAAACTGGCAGCCTCTCACCAGCAGTGAGTTCTGATGAACATGAGGGAATTTAGCAATTTGGAGGAGCCAAAGGCAGCAATATTGAACTTTCTCTGCCCTGCAGAGTTCTCTTCCATTACCATAGCCAAACACGAGGTCTAACAACTTGTGTGTTAGGAATCGACCTTTATGAGCATTCAGCTTTAAGTAAGAGCCTCTAAACTCCATTACCTGTGGTACCCTGGAAGGCTCACCTGAATGAGGAGTTTACAATAATAGCCCTGCACAACAATTACAGCAGTCCCAGATCTGTTGTCTTGAACTTGATCCATAGCCTTCAGTTTGGGTTTCACACACAGATAACCTTGTAGAATTGTCATTTCAGTTTGGTTTGCATAGATTTTTGTTAGCAGTCTCAGTTCCAGCAACCACTTGTACTACATCACATCTTTGTAACAACTTTCTCTCAAGCTATCAGCTCTTGGCAATGAAGGGTAGATTGAAATAATTCTTATTGATATTTTACCATACTAGCACTAGTCCAATACAGCTTTGTAATTTTATCTGCTTCTCAGCACTGATGTGTTTTTCTGAGCTCAAAAATCAACTTAAACTGATTATTGAAAAAATTGTGTAATTTTTATTAAAGAAACTTCTGTTATGCAGTACTTAAGTAAAAGGGGCAATGGTCAAAGTACTGTAGTTCCTAAAACATGCTTTTTTCACATAAAGTTCTTTTTTTCCCATTCTAATTAAAATAGGAACTTCCATTACTTTGAAAATCATCTATTTCAAATACAAAAAATATACTTCATATTTTAAACAACATAACACCTTTGTTGCTAGAACTGTTAGTCTAGCATTTCAGTATGATCTGACCTATTGATTTTAACTATATTTCAGTTGCTTGCTTAAAAAAATCCAGATAACATGTTTAGAAATGATTAATGATTTACATTTTATACCACCTTTCATGAAGGAAAATTAAGAATAGTTTTATGGATTGCACAGGAGTCAGTTGCCTGTTACTGTGAAGCAGAACTTCTACAAAGCAGTTCTTCAGATGTTGAATACAGGCACCATTCAATAGCAACCTTCCACAGAAAAGTGAATAGTTATTTATCCATGAAGCTGGCAATTCAATAATTTAATGTCAGTGTAGTATGCTTGATCCACACTGGGGCATTGGGTGATACTGGAGTGGAGAATGCCTTGCAACTCACCCTTGGGAAGTATTCCCCTTCAGGCATCCAGAATTGTGCCTGTCCAGTCGCACTGATATGACAGGTTTGTGCTGCTGTTTGGGGCTGCCTGTCATGGTGACGATGGCTCTGCTGAAAAACAAACTCAGAATCCAAAATGTCATTTATTGTTCCAAAAGCCACAAGCACAGATGAGAGCCTGGGCTGTTACAATGCTGGTCTGGGTTTCAGCTCAGGAAACACTATAGCCTGAAGGATTTCCTGATGCTGGTGGCACTGCTCTACCTCTCAGGCGCAACACGTGGTATTTCCTCTAATGGTGACCCCCTGTGCTGAGAATGGCAGGCATGTTTTTGGTAAGCACAGTGACATCTCTTCTGCACATGAGTCACTAACTTCTCTCCACATTACCTTCTGCAGTCAGTGCCTGGTCAACTTCTACAACCTCAAGACAGGGCATATATTCGTCTTCAGAATGAAACAGGGCAAGACAGCAACTCATGGGAATTTACTTACAGTCCGAGTAGAGCAAGTGACCATCAACACATTCAGGTGTGACTTGCAGTTTTCCAAGGTGCAATTTTTGACCTAAGCCCTGTCAGATCTGCCACCTGCCTTGCTGAGAGACTGGTCTCTGGCCCCCAAGTGCACTGTGGCTGCTGAGAGCAGCTAATGCCCTAAGGACAGCCCTACACTGTAAAAATAAGATGCTGTCTATTATGGCTTTGCCTTATTGACTTGAACTAACCTGTTGTCTGACCCAAGGATGTGCTGTGAGGGATTTGGGGTATTGTGCTTCAAAAGTGCTGAAGGGCAACTGTGCCGCAGGGATAGGGAATTACTGTTAATCATTGGCTCTGCATAGTTACTGAATGAGCTATTGGGTGATTGCTAGCTGTTTTCTTACTACACCAATTATAGAGTTTATTCACTAGTTTTCTGTGCTTTAATTTGGTTGATTGATGTACCCAGAGAATACATAGTTCCAGTCCTTTTATAAATCCAGAAGAAAAACACAAGATAACACAAAATAAATTGGCTCTGGAATTAGCCTACATTCAAAAAAAGTGAACTATTTAGCTGATGTGCAGTTTTAATTGTGCTTTTCATGGTGCAGGGTAAAATCCTATCCTCAGGGGGAGAAGCCATTCTGGGGGAAGGGCAGAGTGCCAGCCTCATGTTGTTTCGAGACCCACCCTGCCATCCCAGTTTACCCATTTTGGGCACAGAGGCACATGCTGCTACTTATTTTAGGAATCACTGGCATCTCCTCCATCACAGACAAACGAAACTAGCTGTCCAGAAGAGAACTAATTATAGCTCTTAGGTCACCACCAGTGCTCGTTCAGGCTGGCCCCAGGAGTGCAGCACCTGTGTCCTACCCCAGTCCCACCCAGCCCCTTCCTATCTTTTTCTCCAGCAGCAGAGAACAAATTAGAATGTAACTGCCAAGTGAATGGATTCATGAAGCTGCTTCAGAAATTCTGGGGCTGGAAAGCTTGTTTGTGCTCAGGAGTTTTCAGTTCAGCTGCCCAAACAACTGCAGGTTTGCCAGTACCCGGGTGAGGACAGTGGCAGGACACAGAGCTGAGGGTACCACAGTGAGCAGTTGAACCTGCAGGCTCAGCTGCTTCCTGGAAATTTTGCTCAGTGTTCAGCTGGCTTTTCACAGCGATAAAGGCAGGGAAGGAGCAAAAGGTACTTCCTACAGTGGGATATGTACAGATCAAATGGGATTTCTTTTCCTTACAATTATTTCCTGAACTAGTATTTTAAATCTGTTCCTAAAAATAAACTTGAATTTAATATCTGATACTACTGTATCAGAAGTATTTGGACGTGAATTAAGATCTCCCTCTCTAAAGTCTCATCTCCATCCGGCTCATCAATGAATACTGTAGCTAGGTTCTCTTTTTCTGTCCCATCTAGTTCTGGACTAACAGCATATGAATGCAGTTCAGTTATTCCAGATTCACATCAGTATAAATGAAAGTGCAATTACTCTCTCTCTCTCTTAGCTAACCAAGCAGGGGAAAAAAGTGCCAAAGCAATGCAAAAAAATGCTTTCTCCAGGAAAAATCAAATAAAACAAAACTGTATAGCTTCAACCTAACACCATCTACAAAGAACAAGATGCGGCATACCATTGCAAAACCTAAAATCTCACATCCCACAACACTGGCAAAGCTTGTCATTTCTTTCTCCATCAATTTACTGTTATAAACTTTTGCAGCCTTTAAAAAATATTTTCCACATTGCTTGGGCATTGTATAAACTCAAATGAAAAGGTAACGCACATCTTTTAAGCCATCTAATAAGCTTGGATTGTAAAACTTAAATCACTCAATAAACCTCACTGTGCAGTAAAGTCTGCCAACTTCATAGCTTCAGAAAGCCCTAAGCTCCTGAATCTTTAAAAAGAAAAGTAAAATGTGAAGGAGTTATTATTTTAGATAACTTGGAAGGGTTTCTGAAAGTTAGGTACAATGCCTGAGGTCACTACACTTGAAATCTTAATCATCAGTGTCTCCAACACTTTGGATGTGAAAGTTTTATTAAAACAGAGCTAATAGACATTTTTAAGAGCCTCTACCCTTTAAAAGTAGTAGGTGCACACATAATGTGCCATCTCCTAAAGAATTATTGGCACAGATTTGACATGACCTACAAAATTAAGCCATGGCTTCACTATTTCAAACGTGAACTCATGAAACCTGTGAACTCATTACGACTCCGTTCTACAGATACGGAATTGAACTTAAAATCAATATATAATCCAATTGCTAACCTTCTGAGCAACAGAGAGATCTTTCTCGATATTCTTCCTCTCCCTACTGTAAATGCATACATGGGCTGATGAAAAAATTTGGTTGTTTATAATTTGTTTCATGTTTGCAAAAAGAATGTGATTTTGATGACTTCAAAATCAGAAATCTCTCTGATTAGAAATTACTTACCATCCGAAAATGGACAACAACTAAACAAAACTTCCTCAAAACATCTGAAATGGGCACCCACATCACCACCATTTGAAAATAAATACTGGACTTACCAGTCTGGCCTTCTCTGATGTACCATAGATCTCACTTGGGACTTCAGAGTGGTAATTTTTCTGCAACGCAGCGATCATTTACAGTGTGGCTCTAGGCAAAAAGCTACCGCAGAGTCTCTGCTAGAAATGCCATTAGCACATCCGATGTCAAGGTCATGCTCAAAGCCTGTCAAGAGCACCTATACAAGTTCCCCATCTTTTTTGCATATGCTTAAGCTCTAAGATTGATTACATTAACGGCATGCACGTAAGATCTGATTTTACCAAATGAGGTATAACATTTATTGCTGAATTATTTAATGGCTTGGGAAGCAGAAGCTCCAAACATAAATGCATCTCCAACAGAATCATTAATATACAGCCTCATTTAAAAGCTTGCAAAGACACTATGTCTTGGTACCATGACATATAAACATATAGTATTGTGGGTACTTTTTAGGGAGTTGAAACTGTGACCTCTGTATATTTTCTGACATACAGATAAAATAAACTAAAAACTTAAAATGACCCATTACTTCAATAGCTTGTAAGTTTCAGGCAGCTGGCAGTAAATTTACTTTTATATAAATAAATGTTATCTCATTACCAACAATCTCCATTAGGATCTAGCAGACCATGAAATAGACTTTGCAAGATCAAGCAATGTGCTAAGGCCCAGAAAACCATTATTTTAGCTCCCAGCTCCAGAAATTATGAGGGAAATGAAGCACTATATTACAGTGTGAAGCACACACACTAAATAAGCCTTTTTAGTCAAGGCATTAGGAAAGAGAAGCACAGATTACTCAAAGCTGTGAAAAGTACAGTTGGGTTATTTGGCACCTGCTTCTTAGCTTAATTTCCTACTGTTAATAACTTCTTATAGAATATGCTTTTTGCAGAGGAGAGGCTGTAACACTCCTAATACAGGATCATGAAGTATTTATTTTAGACATTGGGGAGGCAAGTCTATTCCAACATATTGCCAGAAACTACTTTCCTGTTCAGAGAAAAAAAAAATAATTACAGATCTAGGGTAAGAAAAAAGTCAAAGTAAAGGAAGAAAAGACAAAAATATCACTCCAAATTGTTTGAATAGAAAAAAAAAATCCAGTTTGTAAAACGCACTGAGCTTTAATCTCATGAAGCTAAAGGGATACATTTTAAGTCACATTTTTGGTTCCCCAGATGCCATAAGGCACCTAAAGCTCAGGCAAATGTAAACTGTCAACCAAATATAATACTGAGCCATCCAATCCACACTTTGGGGGAGAACAGTGATTTTTATTTTGTAAAGAAGCTGTGGCTTCAAACTTAATTGTACTTCTCAAGGTTTCTTGTCAGCTTGGGCTTGTAGAGAAGAGAGCCCCAAATTAGTAAATGCAAAGAGAGAAGATTAGCAGAGTTCATAAACCAAAGCTTTTCCCTCGTCAGCAACCATGTGAGGATCAGCACTCTTCTCTCCCACCCCAGCACTAACAGTTTTGTTCTGGGGGGGGGACGAGGGAAGCCACTACTTCTGAACACTTAAGGTACAAAAATGTTCAGAGTAAACAAGTTTAATTCCCTTAAGACCTTAAGAAACAACTTGTTTCTCTCAGCTAATGAAAACACATTTTCCAGTCTGTGAATATAAAGAAGAAACTTGAGAAAGACAATATTGTGATCCATAATAAGAATGCTTTCAAAGTTCTGTGTTTAGCACTTGTTCCAGCCCTACTTTTCCTGAATCCATATTTAAAATTATCGGAATCAATTTTTAAATTACCATTTAATTTAATATTACCTTACATGTGCAACAATTGAAAGTGAAGTTTTGTGACACAGAAATAATAATAATTAGCTTCTAGAAGTGCATTCTTATACAGGTCTATAGGTGCTTTAAAATGTCCATAACTGATACATCGAACACCCTTTTGGGAGCATTTACAGTGCAGCTGTCCAGCAATTTCAGATTTTGCTTTTCAAAATATTAACAATGATGAAAATTCTTTTCAGAATATGCAGCTATTCTGTGCAAATGGTTTCGTTATAGCCATACCATTATTGTAAAATCAGGAAAAAAAAGAAAAAAAATGTATTTGTTTGCCATGTTAGTGACGTCTACAGTAACAGCAAATCTACAGGTTAAAAGTCAAGGTATTATGAACTCTGTATTCTTAAAAAAGTAAAGGGGGAGGGGGCAAATTTACAACTAATTTCTCTTATCTTTCCCCCAAAAGACTCCAAAATGATGTATCGTTTTTCCCAGTAACACTCTTGAAATCAGTTGAAAAGCTTCTAAACTGAGAGATCTTGAGAGCTTAAGACTAAGCCCATAATTCCTTTGGGAGATTGTAGGTTTTCCAGCTTTAGCTGATAAACAACAGAGGCCAGAAAAAAGAAATCAAGCAACCCTTTGCTGGAAGTCCCTTATGCCCTGTTGCTGCAGCTCCTGGCTGTGCCACACCTGGATCCACACACTGACCTGGCAGCAAACGCAGCCCGACACAGCCACTGCTTTTCACCCCTGTCTTGGTCCAGCTGCCGGGGCTTTGGGCATTTGCCCCTATTTTTATTATCATGCAACTAGTAGGAAATGTATATCATCTGTGGGACTCAGAGTGAAAGGTTACATTCTCCACCACTGACTACAGGCATGTTTCAGAGGATTTGAAATAAGTACTAAACTGTGCAGCCCATGGAATGTCCTGTTCAAAAAACCAGGACAGTCCTGTGGGGTTGCTGAGATAATGGGTAATTGTTAATTTCTGTGGGAAGAATTTCAACTGTGACAAACCCAAATCCAGCTAAGAAAACTACAGTGGGCACTAATGTATCTGTCTGTCTTTGGGAGACATAAACCCACTCACTGCAGGGCACCCCAAAGAAACTGTACCCAAAAAGGTGCTGCCACTCTGAAGTGGATTTAGTGCTTTCTGTGACTTCACACACACCCAAACTAACCCACCTGGGTTGCAGTACAGCACCCATGATGCAGTTCCCCAAGAGCCTGGACCAGTCTCTCAGGAGATCACTTCCATTCATGCCCTCCTAAGACAACCTTGCGTAGCTCCTTCCCACAGAGCTTTACCGAGCCTGTCAGAAAATATTTCCCATTCCCCTCATTACAATTAGGCCATGTTCAATAAACCACTTGTCATCTGAGATCATTTATCACCTCCCCTTACAGGACAGTATTACCCCCCAAATGCAAGAGACTTAAACTAAGCATAAATTGTTGAAATAAACACTATTCCTACATATTTTCCCTTGCAACAACCACCTTTGTGTCTCTTCCAAAGTTTCAACTGGATTTTGTACTGGCTTTGACTGGGACTGGGTTAATGTTTCATGGCAGCCTGGAGGTTGCTGAGGTTTGGGTTGTGACTAAACCAGGCTGGCACCCTGTCAAGGCTTTCTCCACTCCCTGTTGTGTCCCCCTGGAACCAGGCTGGGGTTGGGGGGGGGAGGCTGGGAGGGGACAGTGGGGGACACCCCACGCCCCCAGTGCCACTGCAGTGGAGGAAGAAGCTGGGGTTGCCTTGCCAAGGTGGCTGTTCAGGGCTAAGCTGGTGGGAGGTGGGGGGTGATTCCCTTCCTGTCACTGAGGTTTTTCCTCCACCCATTAAAATGTCTTTATGTCAACCCAGGACCCATCCTGGGCCTATTCCTATCAGGAGACTTCCCTGCTCAGGTGCCCAAGCCACTGGACATTTAGCAGAGATGTTTCTACATTCAACTTCCTTCCTCCCTCAGAAATGACTATCACAATTTATAGAATAAGAGTCAGAGGGGCAGAGGGATCCAGCTGCTGGTAACTTTCCGCCTCTGAACAATTTGTCTTTGTTCTTTTAAGCATATTTCTGGAAATGCTTCTATGCCCCCAAAGCAATACAGCTTCAGTGCCATGTTATGCAATGACCCATATAAGCACAGAGAACATTTGGCAAATGAATAATAAACTAATCAGAAAAGCCACTCTTCCAAAATGCTGAGTACGGCTGGGGGTACACAGGCCAGCACATATTATGCAGAAATTTGCAAACCAAAATAGAAAATACAGGAAGCGTATATTATCCAGCTTTCTTGGCCTAATCTCCTAATTTTTAAATAGTCAGGTTGACAGACAGACAATTCCAGATGGCTCTGAGGTGATAACATGCAGCTTCAGTGATAATGTTTACCAAATATGTTTTAAAAAAAATAAAATAAAAAAGTAAATAAAGGCAAGTTACGGCAGCATCATGAAAATAAGTTTCTTAGCTCTTGAAAGTTCAACAAAAACAAGAGGGTAGCACTGCAAATTGTATGGAGCTGCTTTTCTTTGATGAGAGATTTTTCTCAGTTTCCTTAGGAAAAAAAAATAAAAATCTGGCAAAGTGTCTCCGTGGAACAGACCCATGGAAACCCCAGTGACAATATATGAATGCTTGGAGGAAATGACAGCTCTGCACATCTCTCATTGAGGATTAATGTGTTGAATCTGAAATACATTTTGTTTTACTGTAACCACATTTAAAGGTTATGAGCCATATGTAATGGAAGTGTGACATTTCAGAAAACATTCATCTTCCAAGTTCAAAATACTGAAGAACCTTTTTCAATTTTAACCAGCTCTCCTGTGCACACATTCCTAGAACAATAACTTTTAACTTTTACCTTTTCAATCTCATTTGGGAAATATTAAATGACAGTCCCACATTCATCTGTGCCTCTTGTGTCAGACAATCCATGCCAATAAATTTGATAGCTGTGCACCAGCATTTGGATTTGTCAGTTTCTTGAGCTTAATTTCCTGAATATTATCTTTTCCTTTATTATTTTTTTAATAATACTGTAAAATTCATATTTCTCAAAGTAGGTTTTAAATCACTGTCTGAAAGAGCCTCCCCATTATTATGGAAGGACCAGTATATAAGAACTTGGACACTTTAGAGGTGATATTCAGACTCCCTCTCAATGAAGACAATATTTGAAAAAAAACCTGTTATCATGCCAAGTTAAAACAAGGTCTAGTTTCACTAAGGTCAACATTTTAAAATAACTACTCAAAAGACAGTTTCAAATAAAATACATGAAAATAAAACTGACTGTTTCCCTTTTGGAAGGAAAATCAGCACTACACTGCCAACTAAGGAGATGGTCTCCTCCTCTGCAAGTGTATCTCATAGATACACAACCTCTTTCCTAACTGAGAAGGTGCTAGAAATACGCAAACAGGATGAAGCATTTTATTAAATGGGTCTACTCAAATTGCTGCCCCCTTCAATCAAATATTACTCCAACTGTAACTACTCCATCTTTCTTTAAGTACTTGCCTGATTATAGACCTCAGTTAGACTTTTGGAGGAAGGACTTCTCTGGGACAGGGTGCAACAGCAGGTCAGAATGTGAGTGAATTCAATACTTGCTCAGAGATCTCTCCAGGAATTTTCAAGGATTCATGGCCACATCAGTGCTCAACTTGAGCATATTTTCTTTCTTTATCCTTTTTTTTTTCCTTTTTAATATCTGCAAGTATTGTTTTGTTCCACTGAAAACCAAGGTGGAATCAAAATCTCTTTTTTAACAGAAATCTTACTGTTGTACATGGGTTAACTGGAATGAAAAGATTCTCTATCACACAGTATTATTAAAAGAGATCTTATGCACAGCAGATAGAAGTGAGAGGTTTACCACAGCCTGCTGTCCTATTTTAACCAGCAAGTAATACACATATTCTTTTATTCTCTTTTTTCACTAGGAAAACAAGTTGGCAGTTAAGGGGACATAGTCTAGAATTTACCCTATCAAAGCAGTTAAATAGTACTGGATTTTAGCATATTCAGCAAGTAAGGTAAATGCTACCAGATTCCACTTAGCTTACACACTTACAGTGTGGTCTGTATTAAAACATTCCCAAACATACTGGGAAAAATACCTGCAGATGTACAACCAAGATGAATACAAAGGGTATCTGTGAACATTTTGACCCAAAACAGTACTCCATATACAAAACAGATACATTTTAGAAACACTGCTTGGTTTTGATGCCCTTGAATGTACACAGCACTTTTCTTAAGAGACCAAATTACTTCAAAGCATTTCTGACACCTTGGGTACCTATCAAAATTACAAAAGCCCTAAAGCATTGCTAAAACCATTTTTGTTTTCCTCTGTGGTTTCTCAAAGCACTAAAACATTAAGGGCTAATTAGTTATCTGTAAGTAAGAATGTAGAGGCCTTAGCAAAAGCCTAGAGAAGAGCAGGCCTCAATAAATGTAACATTGAGTAACACAGATATTTGAATTGCAAATATATGGTCTGAATACTCTGTTTAGTGGTTTTCCTGTAGGAGAATCATTCGACCATACCTTTCAGCCACTGTGAATTACACCCCCTGATAGACAGTCAGATATTGGTGAAAGAAAAGTTCCCTGAAACTGGGCTCAGTGGAGTCACAGGAACTGCAAAAGAATCTCCAAGACGTGTAGTCCCGGAGTTGAACACTGGTTTTTTGGAACAGGTACCTGACAAGGCACACTGGCCATTAGCAGCCCCCTAAGCTTCCTTTGGCAAGATGATACCTTGCATCGACCTGACCTAGGGAATAACACACCCGAGCCCTCTGCACGGCTGTGGAGCTGGGGGAGCCCAAGCACTCTGCCCCGACACTCCAGGCTGCTGCACCAAGAGCGCCCGGCACCCACCGACACTTGGCCTTAGGCTTCTTTGTCACTCGGTAAAGAAAAGCATAAGTCAAATTCATTCTGGCTCTTGAATGCAAAGCAGAAAACAGTTACCAAAAGGAAACCAGTAGTACAAAAGATCAATGTCTACATGGAACGCAAGATGAGTATGGGCTGCTGAACAGATTTCCTTCTGTGGACATCTGTCAGCTGCCTGGACTGAGGTGCTATTTCAGCAAACATCCTCCTCTCATTGTTTCTTCTTTGGGAGAAAGAACTCATATCCTGGTTCGTGGTCTTCTAATCACATTTCTTTTCTTTTTACTAAATATTAAGCACAAATAAATCTTGAAAACAGATCCTGACTTCCCCCCAGTACTTGCTCTTCCTGCAATTCAGTATGTCCGTATCATTGTATATCACACGCAAATTACCAGGTGTAGCTCATGGGAACAAAAGCTCTTCTCTCTGAATGGCTTTCCAATGTGTGGGTTATTTTAAACATGGTTCACTCTGCCTGCAATGCATGTGAAGTGAGTTTAACTTAAAACCCATTACTTTAGCATATTGTTAATTAACCCACTTTCTCTAACCTAACCAGCTATGTTCAGCTTATTGCAATACTCCCTAAATCACTGTATACACTTAGAAACCACTTATCACCCACATACCACACTACTAGTGCCACTTGCAACTTATCCCCACCATTTTTATAGAGACAGAACACATCACAGAAACAGATGGAATTAAGAAGGTACCATGTCTGGACAGTGCAGCACCTTCTTCCCCATGCACATTGTCTGTAGGGAATCCACCACAAAGCTGTAAAAGGAGAAAATACTTGAGATGTTTTCAATACTAATTTAAAGCTATGTCTTATTTTTTTAATAGATACTTATTCTAACACACTCCTGTGTTACATCACAAGACTCTTAATATGACCATAACATGGTGATTATAAATTATCTAAAGGTCTTTTGTAGATTTGTAAATCTCACAGGTATCTTTAGCAGACAGTCAAGTCCCACCTTTCCACACATCTTCCAGGCACTTGCCTTTGCCCACAGAGGAGTTTCCCATATGCCTTGACATTTAACTCTACAAGTTAGAATTGGCCAAACATTACATTTTAATTTTTTTAACAATATTTACATAATAGAAAAAAACCTCTATCCCAAAAACTATGACTTACAAATCCCATAAGAGTGACTAGGAAAGAGTTCTACAGTCTCAGGTGAGACACATGTGGAAGTGTGGAATCACTAAGAAACTGCTGTGCTTTACCTTGGTGACTTCCTTGGGTGCTTGCACACACACGTGTGACTGAGCTCAGGTGCTCAGTCCCAGGCTGAGAAATCCCAACTAAAAGCCCTTTTGGTGCTTTTTGGTTGGTTTGGGGTTTTTTACACAAATGCTATAGAAAAATTCTAAGGTAATACATTCCCTGCAGTGTACAGCAGCACACAACAAAATATTCATTATTCAAGCAGTACTAAAAGACCACTTATGGATCAAGGTGTCTGAGCTACAAAAATTTTGTTACCTGCAATTCACCGACCATTATTCTGTGTCTAATGCAGGCTTAATGACAAACAGATATATGTTTTAAGAACTTGTAATTAATTGTTATGCATTCTGCAAAAATCTCTAAGATGCAAACCATATCCCTCTTAACAGGTATAATTTTTAAAAATTATTTCATCCTACATATTTTTGTGAAAGATCGGCTCTGTTTTTATAATCACAAAAGAAAAAAATATTTTCTATTCATACAGTGCATATATTACTTTTCTTTCCTTACTCTGATGCTTGACCTCTCAGCTTGTCATGATCCCCATGCTGGTCTGACAGGGCACAGCAGCTGCCAGGGGCTGTCACAGGTGAGCTGTGCGAGCGCTGACTGACAGAACCCCCGGACCGGCTAAAACACACCCAGGGGATTTGCCGTACAACGGCAGATTAATCAGCAGAGAGGCTCAGTGCTTAGATACAATCTCCAGGGTGGTTGGGCTTTGCCATCTCGCAGGGATATAAGAAATCCAGAGTGGTGAGGAAGGCCCCACCACGGCACTGCTGGTCAGTGAGCCCCTGCAATGCCCCTTTTCTGCTGAGACACAGAAATCCCAATCGTGGCATTTCTCTCTTTCAGTGGGGAAAAAAAAATTGTGTACTGGGTAAATTTCAACATAATTTATGATACTTTACTTACCCAAGTTGTGCCTGATCCTTCCACGTGACAATACCATTCTTTTTTCACTCCTCAAACACTATTTCTGATTTCTGGACTTATATACTGGGTTGCAGTCTAAGGCTGGTGAACTGATACCTCTCTGAATCAGCCAGTGTATGTGTCTTTATTTTAAGATTTGCTAAAAATGAGATTAATGGCCATGTATGTACTGAAACTTCCAATGCAGATACCATGGCAGTCCCAGGTACTTTGAGTTCACATGAATATACCTCATACCGTGGCTAATGTATCGGTACCTAAGCAATGCAGCAGTTTGTTTGTTTATTTGTTTGTATAATAGAAAAGTTCTGATAATTTGCTAAAGAGCAGTGCCAGAGAACAAGAACATACACTACTCCAAATGTAACTGCAATTGTATCCATACCATGCATCAACTTCAGTGGTAACAGACAGAAAAAAAGTGCCTCCTGGGTAGATCCAAGTCTGATACTGATGGTTGTGGTGGGCAGCCAAAGTTCAGTGTCTAGTGTTCCAGTTATTAGCCCAAATACAGAAAAAAGCATCCAGAAACAGTCACAATATAAAAATGTGGTTGCATTTGGCAAAAATGTTTGCAATTACAGCTTATTTATGGAAATACAACATATTAAAATGAAAAAATTCTGCTTAAAAGGCACTAATGCAAATTGCTAAAAAGTGACTTCTGCAAAATTTTAACATTATAATGGCAACATAATTAGATTCATCTCTCGAAATGTAATCAGATAAACTGTAGACTCTAGACAAGTATGGAGTAATGCAGAACAAATAAAAAGATTAATATAAAATAACCTATAAGAATATATTTTCTCCTTTTCACAATGCATTTGCCTTAAGGGAGATGGGTTGCAGTTTCTAATGCCTCAAAAATCCAGGCACCAAAAGAAACAGCCTGCCTCAATTCTGCAACCAGTGAAAACAATATGGTCCTTGGGGGAGTATTTCAGAATTCATATGATGGGCTCTGTTGAGCACCACTGGGCATCTAAAAGCCAGTACAGCAATCGTTCTGTAACGTTATTGACAAAACACCCAGAGGTCTGTAAGACTAGTATTCCAAATCAAAACAACACCTTCATAGCTACCAAAACAGTCAGAAACCATTGTTTCTTGTCAGTAAGGCACCAAAATATTAAAACAACAGTGGCAGGCAAGCTCAGTTATCACATTGGAAAGCAAAAAAACTTACTTAAAATTACTTGAAGAATAGGATCATTAGTTTGTTCCAAATAATACCTGGTTACAGATTAACACTAGTATAAGATCAATTTTTAGGTCCTTAAGACCTCGTATCTGATGAACAAAGTCCCATGGATAAAGTCAACAAGGCAGGGAAATGAGATTCTCTGATTTTCCACAAGTAAAACACTTCCATTGAGTAAAACATCATTAGATGAGGACCTGAAGTCCAATCCAAATTCTGCAATAGTAGCTTATGCCAAATATACATATATGGTATATACATTTGATAAAATACATAAACAGATACAATTTGAATATGACATCAGCAAAGACTAATATATAAGTGATGTATAAACTTAACTCACAGGAAGCTCAGTCAATGAAGGATCCTCATTCCACCTAGCGAAGAACACCTTCAGCTATCAGAGTCTGGGTTTACATTGACCATGTTTGGGAGGTGTAAGAGTTTAAATTAATCTCTCAATCACATTCCCACTTCCAGGTGTGGATTTAGTTGCAGAGCAGTGTTGATTTACATGAACCAGATTCCTTGCAGAGAAAACTAAGCCAGAAGCTCCTATCCACAATGCACATCAAGTATCTCCCAAGCCCTAACAGATACATGTAAATTCAAACTAGTAAATTGAGCATAAACATACTGAAGACATTCAGTCAAGGAGATAAGTCCCAGTTTAGGCTGAAGGAGATCTCCAATTAATTATTAAGAAAAAAAGATGTTAGCAGAAAACAAATCCAGTCTATCTATACTATTATAGTGCTGAATTATACTGAAAATAAACAGCATATATAAAGACCAAAGAGAAGCATCATTTAATAACATATGTATTCATAATTTTACTATTTGGCAGAAACAAAACACCACCTCTTCTAAGAAAGTTGTTAAAAAAATTCTAATATAAAGCTTTGTGTAATATTTTCAGGAAAAAAACAGTACCGTATTCCAAGTAACTAGAAAAATAATCAGGCAAATATTGTAGTAGACTAGCTGACTATCTGCAAAAGAGACTGGGGAGAACTGTATCAGGATGCACAGCTGAGAGACGGGAAGGCAAAGAGCTGAAGGGACAGCATTGAACTGGCTTTATCCTCCCTGGTCTCGCTCTGCTCCTTTGTAAACTAGGGAGTTTTTAAACAAAACATGGCCAACAACAAAAATAAACACAATCAAGAGCATCTAAGGCAAAGAACGCAAGGGAGTGTTCTGAGAAAGGAACATGTTTTCCCACCCTTTGTCAAGCCTCATCTTCCTGTAAAACAAATTGACAGCTGTCAGGTGTTCTCATGTGTTGCTTTTATAAAACAGTAAGCAAATTAAAGGAGATTTTTTTTAAAGTATATCAATTCATATTAGAACTAGACAACAAGCAGGAAATGAGCTCCAAGAAACTAAAAACCCAAAGCATGCTTTGCCATATTCCTGTAACTTTGTGTACTCACTCAGTGTGCTGGCTGTCGATAACAAAGAGAGCAACTCTTAAAAGTTGTTGACAACTACATCTGCTTTCTGCCAGAGCTCTGAATTTACCCTTAGGAGAGTGAGCAGGAGTATGCTAAGCTCAACCATCTCAACATACAGTTTTTCAAATGAGTGTATCTAAATAAACAATTCGAAGCATTCCTGATATTATACAAGAACTGAAATAATTAGGCCCATTATTGGTATACTAATTTTCTCCGGTCAGGCACTGAAGTCAGCAAGTTCCCTTTCATTCCATTCCCCAGCAATATTCCCTTAATTTTTTTTTCCTCAGAATTCTGATCATTATTTTTCTGTAGGCCCACAAGGAAAATGCAAGTTAATTTGTCACAGTAAGCAAATTTTCCAATATGTGAAACGGCCAAAAATTCCCACAAAATAAGAAAAGTAAGTTTTCCTGTTAGGAAAAAATATCTATTAAGGTCCAGGTGACAAAGCTGCACACTGAGAACTGCTACATTTTAGAGAAAAGCAGATGTTCCTATCCCAGCCTGAAAACCAAAGAAGCTGACAACTTTCAAGTCAAAATTAGACTGCATTAATGGTTGGCAGCAATGAAATCAGCTGCTCAGCTACTTTGAGGTGTTTCAGAACTACTTTTGGAGGACAAGAAAGGCAAAAAAACCCCAGCATATTTTGAAAATATAAATGCCATTTCTTTAAAACAATACAGGGCATTTATACAAGGGCACATTAAACGTATGCACTAAGGCTCCATTAATAATATCATCAAAAGATGATATTATGCAGTAGAATTTAAGCATATACCAAATATCATGTTCAGGATAGAAAGATGTGTATTAAAATTGTTTGACTAATACTCTCTCCCCCAGAAAGAGCTCTTCCTCTCTAAACAGAAGCTGTATATTCAACAGCCTATTCCTGCTTTCCCAGTGCTGTTCTCAGGAAACTGGAATTAACTCACCAAATACAAAAAACAGCCTTAGATATTTTTCCTTTTAAAGTCAGAACTTTCCTGCTCTGACCTGAACATGAAAGTCACTATTCCTGGCCAACATTCATTACTACTGCCCTTAAAATTTGTCCAGATTTCCAGCCACACAAAACAGGTACTTTCTCGTTCTTCCAACGTGGCAACAACAGACACACCTGCTGCCAAACCAACAGACCCTTCACTGTCCTGGCATCACCTGCTCCCTCTGCAGAGACACCCAGCAGCCACAGGGCCCTTCGGCAGCCAGTGAAAGCTCACTGGTGCAGTGTACAGTACATGGCAGGCCCCCAAAGACTTCTGCCTGCAAGAAAAATGAAAAAAAAAATTCCTGACAGATCATACTTTGGATCAAAAAATCTACTAGAAAGGAGGAGGGGAAAAATGTTCCTATTTGTCACTTTTGACAATGGTGAAATTCTGGAACGCTACAAAAACTAGGTCTATGTATACTTTTATGGATTCTAGACTAAGTCAGTCCTAAAGGACTTACTGATCTGAAAATGAATATCTGAGATGAGGTTCTTAAAGTATTCTTTATTAATATCATTAGAAGTTGTAGAAACAACTTTCTTGTAATAGAAAGGCACAGGGAGACAGCTTTGATAAAATATTCCAAACAAACAGTAACTTACAGTACAAAAGGACAATTTTAATGCACATACAAACCCCAAACATCTCATTCAAAAATATTTTACCATGTTTATCAATAATAATGGGCAATGACTAAAAATATAAATTGTTACTGTACAATAAATATCTGATAGGTGCAAATGGAACAAGATTTATTGCTCTCCACAATGTTATCCCTGTAGTGTTTTTGTTGTAGTGGGTTTTTTTGTTGGGGTCTTTTTCTTTGTTTTTTTGGTTTGGTTTCTTTTAGAGTTCCCAATTCCTTTTATAATCAGCTTTAGTAACTTATTTCTGGAGGAACTGAACCCCAAACAAAAACTAATAGAACATTCTTACAGTTACAGAACTGTCTCAAGTAGTGACCACAACTGGCAGTGTTTGTTCCTTTCACAACTTTAACAATCACACTCCACTCGCTCGTTGAGAAACATGGTAGATGTTTAAAAATCAACTTTAGTGGTAAGTCAAGGCTTCTATGGTAGGGTAGTAGTACCTAGTCTGAGGGTTAGTCTATTTTCCTCAATTAAGTGGATTTTATGATGAAAAATAACATGGACCTGCTCCGACAGCTTACGCCAGAACAAGCACATAAAACTGTTCAAATGAGGGCAGAAATTCAGACTAAAAGCTGCATTGGACATTTTAGCTTCAGAAAACAAGACAAAGGACTGGGAGCAAATCAGGACTACAGAGGTAACGATGAGTGAGAATTTCCAATTCTGAAATATCCTTAATCACGGAATTGTCAAAGCTGGAAAAGACCTTTAAGATCAAGTCCAACCATCAACGCAGCACCACCACCATGTTCACCATTAAACCATGTCCTCAAAATACAGTGACCTAAGAAATCAAAAAGCACTCTGCATCTCTATATGTCTCCACTTTGAGCTTTGAGAAAGAAGGGCCAGTCAGTGAGTTTGCCATTTTCCTCACCTTGCACTTGCAGCCACAGTTTCCGTCAGTCTTTGAATGCAGGAAGGAGGCATCCTAACTCTGCTCTTGAAAGTAGCACACAGTACCTCGCTCAGAGTTCTGTTTAGATTGTACAAAATATTGTTTTATGCATGCATTTAAGAAATACTAGTTTCCTTCATTACTGTTACAAGAAGTAATATGCATACATTTCCTAAGAGCATCCCTGTATGAGTAAGACTTCAGGAAAAAAGCATAATAGTTGTAATAAAAAAAAAAAAACAAAAAAAAAAAACAACAAACTGAGGAGCAAGCTTTGAAGTGATTTCTTGTAGCAGTAACTGAGGTTTTTATAAAAACTGTAATTTATGAGACCAACTCCATATTTACACAAACCTCAACAAGTCAATTTTAACTGCACTGGGAATAGTCAGAATTGGTTCAAGAAAAGGTAACTAGAATGAGTACAGCTTACTGGTAAACCCAAAGATGAATATTCAGTAAACTCCATCTCACCTGAATTCAACAGAACTCGGAATGATGTAAAACAAGCTGCTTTCTTGACATTATTATTATTGAAATTAGAGTTTTCCTCTGGCACAACTGCACAGTTTTAGAAGTTCTTCAGAGAGGACCTCCAAAATCTGAATTTTGACAAGTATTCACATCAATACAATACAGCATTTTTTTCTTTACTATTTGTTTAGAAACTAATAAACAAAACCATTTTCTTTGGTTTATGCTTAACTACACCGGGCTAGTGAATTTTTATTTTTAGTCAAGCTTCTATCCCCAATTTAAATTAATACAGATCTTTTTATTATAGTCTTTCTCCAGTTCTCAAATTATCTCTGTTAAAAATAAGAGTTTGCTCATACCATGATTTCCTGCTAAACAGTCGTGTAGATACTGGCACGAAGGGAAAGTTTCGTACAATAGTTACATTAAGTGATATTTCCAATGGCAGAAAGACAAAAGACATTAAATGAATATTAGTTCAAGTGACATTTGAGTTTATGGTGATCTTAAAAAAATAAACCACAATGTGTAAGTATAGTAAAATACAGTGTAAAACCCCCTAAAATTAGACAGTAAACTTGGGAATCCTGCACTCACAGTAGGAATGTTCTGCACAGCATTAACGTGAAGCTTGTTCAATCTGAAACAATGCAGACAGTTATATTTACCTGGATGTAAATGCCACTTCAAAGTGTTTAAACAAACACAAAAATGAGACAATGATTTCAGGAAAAAGGCCTTTAAAACAGGCCACCAGTCTAACTTGACTTTCCAAGTAAGAACATCAGCTTCACAAAACTGTGACACTAATGCAGTTTTACGTTAAGTACCCTTTGACACACAAGCTGTCAATTAAGCTATCACAGTCTTTTGTGACCTACTCCCTTTTAAACAGTTAGGGAGGACAGTCAATAGTAGCTCAAGTTTTAATTCAGTAAGTACCTTGTCTGTTTGCAAAGGAACATTATAACACCATAAATTTTTACGGTATTTAGAAAACTGATAAACTAGGGTTTTTTTATTCTCTCTTTTTAATACACAAGTCCAAGACTTCATTTTCTACGTGTCTTTGCAATAGTGTTTTAGCCAGTGTTACAAACAAACTCCACTGTGGACTACCTCACGTTGTTACTCAGTTGTGCAAGGTATTCCCGCAGTTCCTTGGCGGCTTGGAACCGGCCATATCGCTTCTTTGGGTTGGCACACTCATCCAGCAGGGCCTCCAGGCGCCCGTCTTTGGCAATGTCAGTGGGGGGGTCATGCAGCAGCCCTCCCGAAGTGCCACGCCACATGGCATGTCTGGATAAAAGGTTCTGACAAACAGCATAATAATTGTGGTCCACAGTGACGCGAGCACAAAGAATCTCTTTTGAGAAGGACAGACAAGCTTCTTTATCACAGTCATCAAACTTGCTTTCATACCAAACGTCCCAGTTTTCAGGTTTATCTGTGAAATATAAGGAGACAGTAAAAAAAGTGAGAAGAGGAAAGAGCATGTGTGTGTGTGAATACAATCAGAAGCTCAATACACAACAAAGTGGTAATATTCAAACCATAAACCAACTTTGTTTAGATAAACTCTCAAGTGTTCTAGTCTAAAATTGCATCTGACAGTTTGATACACCCTTCTGCTGAAATGGTCCTGGCAATACAAAAAAACAAGGGGAAGAAAGAAAGGGTAAAATGGACAGCAAAGCAAGGAAAGCAAAAAAAACAGCACATGAAATCTACATTCATGCATACCCAGAGGAAAAAATGCAGCACAAGCAAGTAGAAGAGAATGATCCACAACCAAAGTTGAGAAAAACAAA
This sequence comes from Sclerurus mexicanus, assembly GCA_013396755.1. Classification (NCBI taxonomy): domain Eukaryota; kingdom Metazoa; phylum Chordata; class Aves; order Passeriformes; family Furnariidae; genus Sclerurus; species Sclerurus mexicanus. The sequence continues at coordinate 1,319,612 of VWZF01000181.1, read as the reverse complement.
CAAGAAACATGATTTATTTTAGTAACATAGATTTGGGTTCTCTGGTTGCCCTGGAAACTAATGCTGGTAAGTGGTCTACCAAAAACCAAAAAAAACAATTGCAATGTAATTGCCATAAACTTCTGAAACTTTATCTTCTATTTACTTTAGACATGGTAGTAAGCAAGAAGTACATACAAAAAAGCAGATGTGTTAGTTATAATCTTTGAAGAAAGAAAAAAAAATCAACAAAGCAAATGGCATTTACGTACATGTATAAACCCTTCCTTAATATACATTAAAAAGTTAGCAAACTTGGAAGGTGTCTTGTCACAGCTTTCTTTAACTAAAAGCTTATTTATGTACAATACCTTATACACTAATAATGTGTAAAAGCTTACTAAGTGTGAGATCTCCTGAGCTTTCACTACATTGCTTTAGAAAACTTTCATCTTCATTTTCGAGACTACTGCCAGCTTTGAGCAGAGGTCCTTATCATGGAGCATCAGTTTTACAGATCTCTCTTAGCAATGTGAGGTACAAATTAAAATTAATCTGTGCTTGGCAGTCTCTGAGCTGACTATTGGTCTTCTAATTCACAGCATACTAGAGCCAAAAAGAAAAGCATACTGAAAGATAACTGCTAAAACTATAAAAACACTGCATAAAATTTGTAAAATTAATGGAAAATTCACAAGTGGAAAAAAAAAGCCAGCAAAGAAAAATGGGAAGGACTTCAGCAAACTCAAATATGATATCCCACACAGAGTACCTTAAGTATTGCTGTACAGTGCAACTGGTCAGAATGTACATACTAAAACATCTAAACAGGCATATTAATGACTCTGGACAGAAACTGTTTAATGAATCTTTCCAAAAGATTAATGAAATCAGTATTACATGTCAAGTTTATACAAAAATCTTTCTCATGTCCTCAATTGTTTTCTGTGTTCTTGATTGTTAGATCACAAATCATGCAGCAAAATCACAGAGCCAAATTAGTCTGAGACAACAAACAACAGATGCAAGTGTGACACTTCAGCATTCAGCTTCTGCAAGAAGCTACTTGTTCCTATTCCACAGACACATCAACTTCTTCAGGGTTCATTTGGTCATCTTTGTGACTAAGCAGTTCAGACATGCTTCAAAAGTCAAAGTCTTCAGTAAGACTATTTTAAGAGGGTGGAAAAAGAAAAAAAAAATAAGAAAAAGAATTCTAAAGTTAATGTCCTGGGTATCCAACAGATTAAAAGGTTTTCTTGGCAGGCTCGGATAGTTTTAATCTAAGCTCCTAGAGAACACATAATAAATCTAATAAAAAAACCAAACCAAACAACCCCAAAACATACTTCTTTGTAGAAAAGTGTGTGGATAGAAAAACACAGTCTTAAAGTTAACTCTGCAGTACAACACATGAAGTCTGTATGCAAAGCTTAAAAAAAAAATCCATTCACCCAAAGCAGACTGGAATCACTTGCAGAACCCAGGGTTTCATGTCCAAGTTCTCCTGCAGACCCCAGGGTTTCATGCTGTCTCCAGCCCTTATATCTGTCACATTTTCCTCATAAACTCAAAAGGAATATAAACCTGTGTAATGCCACTTTGTCAAACATCTCTCCTGCTGCCACTGCTTTGAGCTTTTACAGTCGACAGAAAGATGAATGAATTTTCTCTATTCCCATTTGGAAACTGCACTAAAATTACCCATTCCTTCAGTTCCATTATTACAGAGCACCAACCGGAACAGCCGAACCCAAGGCAGGCTATGGAACTAAGACAAAGCAGCCACTAACACTGCCTTGTCAGACACGGAAAACAGAATTCCAAGACTTCTATCCTTACACAGGTGTCTGGAAAAGACAAAAGGAACCCCTCTCTTTTTACTAAAGTAAACAAGAGAGCCAGGCAGCTTATCTGTCCATCCATCTGTACAGACACATCCCAATGCCTACACTCTCTCTTCCCACTCCCACCTCTTCATTTATGCAGCTTTACAGAGCTTAAAGTATATGTAAGTCATGTCCAGGTATGCTCAACACCTCATGAAAGTGGCAAAATGGTTAAGTTAATTAGTAGTCTAATTGAAGAAGAAAGAAGAAAAAAAAAGCTTTCCAGAAAAAAAGCAAATTAATCTGTTATTAGCAGTCTAGCTGTAAAGCCAACAAAATAGGCATTTAGCAACTACACACACTTTAAATATTGTGCTTGTAGAGACAGAAATGAGACACAGGCTGTGAAGGGAGCGAAATACACTTACTTTGCCTGATTAACCTTTTGTCTGCTACCAGAACGTTTTCTGCATCTACAATGATAACTTTCCCATCTCTTGGTCCAACTGCAAAGTTGTCAAAGCTGACATCAAGGAGGTAGAGTGCAAATTCAAAGTCATTATTTGTCAGCTGCTCAGCTATTTCCATTAATTGCCAGGCCAGATCCACTCGTTTCTCCCATGGTGCATTAAAGTAACTCCAGAGCTCTTCTCCAACGTAATTGACAGCCACCATTCTTCCACATGCTCCCAAGTACTTTGCAAATGGCCAACCTTCATCAGATGGAAAACTCTATGTAAAAAAAAAAGAAGTATAAATTTTAATTAAAACAAAACAGCTTAAATTTTTAAAGACTTTGCAATAAAATTTAGAAGAGAAACATAAATACCCATCAACACTATATTTTCATATGTTTCTAAGTTTTGAAATGAAAGAATTATCAACACAAAATATATTATGTGAGCAAGAGGCCTTGCTGGACTACTAAAGGGAAAGAGTTGGAGGACTTGAAGCAATACACAAACCATATGTAGCTTTCCATATACTACACACACGCACACATATATATGCATATACACAATTCCACTATCTTTTTCACTTGGTGTGTTATTACACATCTGTTGTAGTAATGCAAGTATGCCTCCCACCATAATTTTGCATCTGATATTTTTAATTAAAATCAGTTCCTTTAATAACCTAAAGGAAAAAAACTTTACAAAGTGGCACCTCCTTCTCTTCAACAGCACCTCTTCCATTTTTCTCAGCTAACTGGATTCCTTTGAGGATCTTCTCACTTAAGATCTCCCACGGAAAGCATTACAAAACAGATTTATGTACAAAAGGAAGTTTAGGGTATCTTATGTTTCTACACCATAACAGTCTACCTCTTGATTAACTGCTACATACATACTGTGTTTATTACAAACAGCCATGCAACATTTTATCAGAAGTAAAATCTGTCACCAACAGTAGCTTTCTTGGACGTTAACATAAAAGACTGAAAGAGTAACAACATACTACAAGCAATTACAGAACAACCCACAACACACCAGCACATTTTTCCTACTTCAGTTGTGCTGAACGTGCTCTAAGACTTCAATAAGAGCAGACAAGCATCTAAAAGGTGCCCTGCAAACTATGGTCAAAGAGTGAATAGAAAACTGCATCAGGAAGAAACCACAAAAATACTAATTTAAGAAGCCCCAAATTGATAGAAGTTAGCACTCTGAGAATACGATATACACCAATTCTAACTATTAGGAGATACCACTATGTGTACATGCTGTTCCCTCATGTACTATCTTGCTACTGTGTCACCAGACACAACTCACAAATCAGTTCTGCAACAGTAATGCAGCAAAGGTTTTACCACACTTGGGTGGAGCAGCATGGTGGGTTTCAGGATGAATGGAAGATTTATACCTCTTGGGAAAAGACATTTGAAGGAAACACATCACATAGAACAGACCTGAACTACAAGAGCAGTCAGGGAAGAGGTGCCTAACATAAAAAAAACCTTGTCTTGTACATGTGAAGAAATTAAAATCATAATTAATATATATAACTGACATAGTTTGCCATTTTTAGGGCAAAAGCCCTTAAGCTGCTCTCTAGGGTGGCAAAGCACAGAAGACGATTTCTGGGTAAATAATCATGTTTACCATTGCAAGGAAGAAGCTTTCTTGCTTGGTCAAAAGCACATATTAATGACAGAATAAGTTTGAAGTTTTTGGGGTTCCCACATGTCTGAACTTCAACTCTATTACCTGATCCACCCATATAAGTGAATCAGGTCATGATAAATCCTGAGGATAATACAGAGCTAACCTGATGTGTTTGAGACCAGTATGGCATTTTGAAGCTGTGATACCATGTAACTGAGCAGAACTGAACCTCTCTCACCAACTGCATTCACTTTGCAATAGGGACAACATTATCCAGTCTCCTGGCTTGTTTACCTGCAGCCTTCAGGGCAATTTATGAAGGTGGGAAGTACAAGCCAAGTAGTCAAGTGATACATTCCACACTTAAGAGAGGGGGTTTAGTTCTTTTTTTTTTTTCTTGTTTTGTACGTAGCAACATAACCTTCCAATAATAGAACTGTGTGCTAATTCAGTGTTCCTTACTTATTCTGAACAGACCAATATAATGAAAACATGGCTGTGGCATCAATAAACATCACCAAAGTGATATTTCATGTGCATTTATTGTTACTGTATTCAGTCCTGGACCAAAACAAACCACACAGCAAATGGCTGTTCCATCTAATGAAATTAATTATTTACAAACGAACATGCCACTTCACTCAAAGAAGCAAATTCCAGCTACTTTACCCACATCATATAAACTCATATTTATATCTTAAACTGAATAAAATTTACCTGATTACATTTTCTGATAAACACAGGTCTAACTGATTTCACCAATCGTGCATAACATTTTTGTATTGCTGCATTTTATCAGCATTCAATTCAATGGTGCCTAAATACTCTTATTTGACTTTGGACTACCCCACTCCTTTTCTTTTCAACCCTTCTCCTTTCCTGTACTCTGATGCTGCCCTGCTTATGACTTTAACTCCCTTTCCAAATACAAATTCCACAAACAGTGGAACCTGGCAAAGGATGTGCTACCACTGGAAGCAAAGGTGTCCATCCCTCCCAACCCATCAAGCAGGCTCCTTTTCATCCCTGCCTTCACATCATTTGGAAAGCAAAGGGCTGGTACGTGCTGGGCTGGTGTTCCATTGGATCAGTAGCCTGATTTCTATCATCACATCATGCTAGGACTGCCCTGGGAAAAGGAAGGGAAAAGGCAGGTGGAGAACAGGGAAGGAGCTAAAGGGACTCTGCCTTTCCAGCAGCAGCAGGGATTTATGTAAAAGATTAAACTGATTTTCAAAGTACAGCACTAGTCACTGATCTTCTAAACACATCTATTATGCTTCCTGCACTGTGTACACTGAATTCCATGTCACACAAGAAATTCTACGAGCAGTCTGGTTTATTCAGAAGTGAACACCCTTCACATTACCAGCACAATATCTGCATGCCATGCTGTAACGGAGATATATTTATAACACTGTGGCAATAAAAAGATCTTTTGACAACAGGAGTGCAGGGAATACTGCCAACATCTGCACATGTACAAACAACATCTCGGCCTTGGCTCCCTTCCAATTGGCATGTAACAGCCACATCTACACTTCATTACCCAAGTCAGGAGCTGAAGAAGGGGATAAAAATATGTACAAGTGCCTCATTCAGCAGTTTTTATATTCACTTGGTGAATTTGACAAGAATATTAATTGAAGTGCAGATCTCTTGTCTTTGCAAGCACCTATTTGTAACTTTTTGTACTACTCTATTTTAAAAGCAGTTTTTTAAGATTAAACTGCTGCTAACTTCACATGAGGATTTTTTTCTTCATGTATTAAAACTCTGAAAGACAGTAAGATATGCACACAAAGTTGTATGCTTAGTAAACATGTTTTCCATGAACGATTTGCTTTTAGAAACAAAAAGCTTAGGAGATCACTGCCAAAAATCTCATTTCTGTGGAGTAATGCATAACATTCTTTTAGGTTTTATTTTAATTCTCAAATTATTAGTAGTATAAATATTTAATTAGATAATTTTGTACTTGAATATGCTATTTGAAGACTTAAAAATGCATTTGACAATTAAGATAAAAACTGACCTCTTGTTCAAAACCAGAAACAGCTGCTTGACAAAAGAATCTGATTCTGATGCACCCACTCTCATTTTATCTGTGAACATACACACACATGCCATGGAAACCACACAAACTTTTTAGGAGTTTCAAAATAAAGTAATGCACATGAAAACCTACAAACAGGTACTTAGTAACCGTTTCCCCTCATTAAAGCTATCTTTTTCTTTTCAGAGAAATATGCATAATTTTCTAATATTAAGATGGAAAACAGCAAAGATGACAAAAACTTCTACTACCTCCATTCCCAGTGACACATCCACAAAACATTTTAGTTGCCCTAATTAGTGTAGCTTCAAGGTATCTCTCTAAGCAAGACTTCAAATTCTAAATAAACCTTGTCAAAGGGACAAGGGCATGTTGTTCCTGAAAGAATGATACTGCATTTATGCCTTTAAAACAAATACACTGTAGTCTCAGAATAAGTATTAAGAATTAATAGAGCAAATTTATCACTTCACTGAAGCATAAAACACAGTCAGTGCATTTGTCTTCCTCATTTCCATCTGTTTAAACCTGAGGAGACACACAAATCTGCTCAGTGGTTTTTATTCAGAGCTGTGAGTTACATCAGGCAGTGAAGACTCACCAGCTGGAAACTGGTAAGGCCTATTGTAATCTGCAATAACACAAATCCCCTTTGAATTAAACACTTAAACGAATATTAGTTTATCATAATCAAGCATATAATTCATCCTCAAAATCAAGACAAAAAAAGTCAAACCAGTTTAAGCAACAACTGACATCTCTGAGCTATTGTTCCAACTGTACCATTAAAAAAAAGAAAAACCAACACAAAGCCCACCCAAACAAAGAGCCACACCTTATATATGATGAAGTTTAAAAATCACATGCAAAGCAGTGTGGGGACTTCTCTCTTTATGACCCTAAAGAACTTCGTGGCAAAATTACACTCTCCATGATGCCTTCACTAAAATCACCCCACTAAACTGTGTTTGCCCAGGCACAAACTGGCATGGCAAGTAGAATTTAAGTAATATGCTCTTCCTCAAAAGGAAAAGTTAGTCCTCCCTCACAGAACTGTTGGTTCTGCAGTGTAAACAAAAGTAGCACTCGTATTAGTCACCAAGGCAAGTAAGCAAAGCTCTGCAATCACGAAGAGCTGGAGAGCAGATTTTACAATGAGGCTTTTCAGATCAAAGAAGGTTAAAAAGTACAGCCTAAATGAAGATGCATCCTTTTGTCAGGAAATGATCTGCAGTCTGGAAGATATGTATTCAAATGTATTTCTGAATGCTAGTGAGTATAATGAAAACCATTTAATCCTCAACTATATGCCAAACCAGTTGACATTTACCTATAGCTCCCACAGCAGTTATACATATATAGTCTGTGCACACACAGCAAAGAGTCGATTGCATTGAATCCTCCAAATAACTTCCCATTGAAGTTATGCTTCTTTCATTTATTTGACTTTTGTTCAGTTTGATTACGTTTCAACCAGCTACTATATACAATCCATGCAAACAAGAGGTACATACCAGGCATAATTTACACACCATAGGACAAAAATACACAACAAACTAAATACTCAGAATTAGAAGTTGCTCAATTAAATTGAACACTTCAACTGTAAAAATAACATTTCAGAATGTTGGCAGAGGTATACCATTTTCCAAAACAAATTAAATAATGATTAAACTCGAGAACAACAGTAAAGCAAATTTGATGTCATTATTATTGGTCACCTGTTCCAATTAGTTTGCAGTTCATAAAAGTTTGTTCAGACTAAATTTGCAACAGATAAAAATGATCACTAGGTATTTACTTCCACTCAGCTATGAGTCTGGAATACATCACTATAAAGGAATCCAAGCAGAGATTGTTTAGTCTTATTTTTGGAAGTTATTTTGCAAAATAAGAGAGTAAAACAAAGCTTCAATTCCCTTAACTCAGGGAAGTAAAACACAGGTCCCCTATATATCAGACACACCAGAACAACCCTGGTATTAACAAGGTTTTGAACGTGGGGTAAAAAACTGGTTTTGTGCTACTGAAAAGTTAAGAGAATTACAATTTCTCAAGAGAATTTCTATTTAAGTCTATATAGTGATTTCCCAGCAGCCTCTAAATGCAGACAGCCATTCATCATAATACATACCCTACCATAACTTCAAGAACTTCTAGACTATTTTAAATATCCCTTTTCCTTTACTTATATGTCATCACTCCAGGAAAGTTTCACCAGAAAGAAGCATAAAAATAGTTTTGATAATTTAAGGAACATAATCAAACATGACAAGTACAAGCCAGTTCTGGCCTACTACATAGGCTAGTCATGTCACTGCAAAAAACAACTCTTCAGTTTTCAATACAATCAAATCAGCTGAATATTCTTGTAACATGAGGCCAATCAATTTTAACTCAACAACGAACAATTTTCATTTCTCTTAAAAATGTGCACAATGGAAATTCAGTGTATCGAAATACCAGTATCTGTATGAGCCAGATTAAAGTCCACTCAAGGACATGTCAGGTAGTGCAGATAACTGCCTTTAATCCACTACCTGGTATATGGCATCAGATTTATGGATCAGAAACACCAGATTGAGTAATGAAGAAAGTTTAAAAGGTACCAAGTATTAAAAATTAATTGGCATCCTATGTTATACCAATGCACTTGGAATAGAACTACAGGAAACAACCTTTGACTAGAGCAGTGTGTATGACAAAAAATAGAAAAGAGATCCTAAGCAAGAGCATTTGCCCATTTACTTCTTACTGAGTTATGTCTGGATCAGCAAAAATATTCTGGGGGAACATTTGGCTAAATTGCTACTTTGAGTGAATGTAGTGCAAGAAACTGTTTCAAATTGATCACAGTTAATGTTTTAATATATGTTTACCAGATGTCAATTATTGTTCTTCCCGTAACAAAACCAAACAGAAAGCCCAATGATAACATGAAGAGAAACCAGAAGAATTTTAGGTTATGTGGCAACAGACTGTTCATGCAGAGTAATTATGCTGGGAATAGAGATACAGCTGTTTGGCTTCATTTGTATTGTTTTGCTTTTTCCCCCACAAGGAATAAGAATGATCAGAAGTTGTGAGAAGAATAAAGCCATTAAGCTTAAGCATTTAGAAAGCTAAAAACACATTGGAGGGAGGGGCCAGGATTTACACAATCTATTACAAATGCAGAAATACTGCTATTTTGCACATAAGTATTGGCATTTTTCTTAGAGTAAGAACAAGAGAAGTCCTTGAGACTTACAGTTTACATACACAATACAAACATTCACCATCAATCTTTGAAAAATCTCCATTTAAACAGATTGTTAAAAGCTACAGCTCAAGACAAAGTTGTATTAATGCATGCTGGATTTAATTGACAGATACCTTTTATAGTTGGAAAAAATCAGTACGTGCAAGCATTTTATTTTAATAGCAAAGTATTTGTGCAAAGTTTGCTTTTTGTGCTGGTTTTGACAGAGATCAAGTTAAATTTTTCCACAGTAGCTGGTATGGGCTGTGTTGAGGATTTGTGCTGGAAACAGCCCTGGGAATTCAGGCACGTTCCAGCGATCACTGAGCAGGGATTACACAGAGCCAAGACCTTTTCTGCTCCTCACGCCACCAGCAAGGGGGATGGGGGTTCATCAGAAGCTGGAAGGGGACACAGGCAGGACAGGTGACCCCAACTGACCCCAGGGAATATTCCATTCCATATGGTGCCATGCTCAGCATATGATGCTGGGGGAAGGAAGGGGGCACATCCAGAGTGACAGCATTTGTCTTCCCAAGGCACCATTAAATGTGATGGAGCTCTGCTGTCCTGGGGATGGCTGAGCACGTGCCTGCCCACAGGAAGTGGTGAATGGTCAAAGAGTGAATAGAAAACTGCATCAGGAAGAAACCACAAAAATACTAATTTAAGAAGCCCCAAATTGATAGAAGTTAGCACTCTGAGAATACGATATACACCAATTCTAACTATTAGGAGATACCACTATGTGTACATGCTGTTCCCTCATGTACTATCTTGCTACTGTCTCACCAGACACAACTCATAAATCAGTTCTGCAACAGTAATGCAGCAAAGGTGCTGCATTTGTAGCAGTTACTGTGAGGTTACTGAGGTTAAAGGTGCTGTGAGGGGAGGCAGCGAGGGGGTGCTGGGGCTGAGCTCCGGCTGGGGCTAAACCACAACGCTCTGCAAACAAAGCAAATACACCAACATTTTCACAGGACACCTGGCAATCCTGTACACCAACACCACAGCCAGCACAAAAGCAAGACTGAGCATTGCAAAACCAGCTCTAGGTGCACTTTTGCCACAATGATTTATAGAGCCTGTGTTCCAGTTCTGCCACAACAGATGTACTCTCTTTTCAGCTAAGCATCAGATCTTATGAGAAATACACCACCTCACTGAAAAACACTGAAACGATTTCTTATTTTGGCAGTCTTGAGTTACACTGTAGTTTGCCCGACTCCCAGAACAAGGAATTCTTTACCCTGGGTTTGGGGCATTGTTGGTTTTGGGCTTTTTTTCATGTTTAAGTACAAAACTTAAAACTCTGCCACTGGCAAACTGTGTTGGACAACGTGTGGTTGCACACCATGTCCCACAGCACGTTCATGTTTTGTATGAAATATTAGAGGCAGCAGATTTTGATTAAGCAACTGATGTTATTTTACTATAAAGTATTCACCTTTATTGTAGAAAATGACCACTGGAAAGAGACAGGCTTGGGGTTTTTCCTATCAGAAGTTAAACCTTAAGGATATAGGTTCTTGCATTTAAATGTGAATTCAGATGAAAAATGTGAGAGGATTTAATTAGTGACTAGCAGGATTTTACTAAGGTAGAGTTAATACTTGAATATCCAAGAAAGTATTAAACTGTACAGAGTACTGCAGCTGTCTTTTCATTTGCTTAATGAAGTAAAACGACAAAAGAGGTTGATTTGTTCCCTGAGTCACCTACACAACCACTTAACAAATGTGGGCAAAGAAAGTTATCAAGAAAGTTATAAAAAAATACAAATACTGAGTTAGGATTACAGTAAGTAATCAGTACTAAACTGTGCAGTTTTGTATTTTTGATACAAATCCCTGAAAAGTAGTATCGTGCTATGGGTTAAAGCCTAACCTGAAAAACTCCTACAGCAGCAGTTCTAAGTCAGTTGTGACAACATACAGTTTGTAAGAAACACCAGTTTAGGAATAATCCATACTCCAAACAGGCTGCAAGCTAAAATCCCAGTCTCTGACGAAAAGTCTTATAATCCACAAATTACTAGCTCTAGTAGATGACTATAGGGAATTTTCTATTATAAATGAAGGATCAAGCCCTAAATTCAGGGCCTGTTTACATTTGGCTGCTCCTAGGAATACATCTAAACAACACAGAACATGAATGCACTGAACACCACGAGTTTTGATGTTATCTCTGCTTCTAAATCAAAACTGTTACAAATAACAGTGTTCAAACAGTCACTGTAGTGTTCCAGAAAAACATCAGGGCAAAACGAGCAATATTTTTCCTTCTGGTGCCTTCTGGTGACAAACTGACAGCACTAGTTAAATGCCTCAATGTATTGACTGATTTATTTATTTAAAATTAAAAACTGATTCTTCACATGACACCATACAGGCTTCATTTCCTGGAAGTAGCTGATTTTAGAACAACCCTACAAGTCTTATTCCCATAGCAATACCCGCCTTCATCAATACTGCAGAAACTACACCATAAAGTGTTTTATGTAGGTTATGTATAAATACAAACAACCCTCTCCATACTCTCAGTTCTAGAAAGTAACTTCACCTCTCAGAGTGCCTCCCATCTTGCTGTTGCAAGAGCTGCATAACACAGAATTACCCATTCCTTACGTGTTTCTCAGGTAGAGGCTGAGAGCCAGAGTGCTATGAAATGGGAAAAGTTCATTCAGATTCATGTATTTAAGATATTTCATTTCCAACTCAGGGAAGGGATTGAAACCTCAAGTACCCATTACCAAAGTTAATTAAAACTCTTCTGGAGAATACACTAACAGTAATTCAGAACATGACGCTGGCCTCAAGTTTCCCAGAAATATTTTCCAAGATATGCCTATTTATCAATATTTACAAGACTATGCAGAACACTTTTGATGTGTCAGAAAGTGACAGACAACATTACCACACTCTGCACTGGTAAAAGCTGCCTCACTTCCCACCAACTCGACCTGCTCTGCTCTCAGCAGCACCTTTGCTAAATGCCAAGCAAAACGCTTGTTAAGTTCACAACCAAAGATTTTCTTCTCTTCAACAGATTTGCTCGACAGCCTCAGGACCCACCTACAGCTCAAGCACCTGACAGGAATCAAGGCTTAATCAAGCAGCGCTGCCCACTGCCTTTGATCCAGCCCATAACAGTAAATGCTGCAAGCACGCCATACCCTTTGTCTGTAAAGAATATGTTGCCCCCATGAATTATGAAGAAACACAAAGCGTTTTCTGGTCATCCAGGTCTGTGCTCAGTATGTTGGAACCAGTGTTCAAAACCAGGAATCTAAGTTGTATGAAAGACGGCCAAAACAAATGAAGTCTCAAAGAACCTCCAAATATAGTCAGCAAAGCAAAGCAGTTTTTATTTTCTTACTTAAGCGGAGCTTTTTTTGTAACTGTGCTCCTCTAACAGGAGCAACTGCACAGCAAAATGGAAGAGACACACTGTACCCTCAAGTCTGCTGAGAAGCAAACTTACCCTGAAAGCAAAACTGAAGAACTGAACCTGGAGAGATTGAAGGGCAGAAGGCATACTACCCAAACCCCTATTTTTATTTAAGTTCATAAATGCATTTTCTAGAAATTAATAGGTAAACTTGCAAGAGGGTAAAGCCTGCAGCACTGCTTTTTAAGCATTTCTTAGCCTCTCACTAGAGAAACAGATGTTAGTAACAGTAATTATGAAGTTATGTTTTCAAATATATTTGCAAATATTGTTTTAATCATACACTGGATAAAGGCAAGGAGAGTTCAGTAGTTAGACAAAACAATTCTGAGTCCAAATCCACGTACTAGAGCCACACTTGAGTTCCAAGTATAGCGTTAAGAGCCAAAATGCAAAGTTCCCCAACTAAACAGATATGCAATAGCAGCAACTGAGTGATGCCACAGACTAAAAGTTCCCTATAAATTTCTGACGTAAGAATTTCGCTTTAAGCACAAATTTCAGGTCTGTACACATAACCAGTTCTCCTAATTAAAGTGCATAAAATACGTAACTGCTGAAAACAGAACACCATTTATTTCTCGCTCTATTTTCAGGCTACAAATACCTGCTTCTAATTTTACCAGCAGTAACTATATTAAGTCCCTATTAAGAACACAACATAGCACGAGTGAGCGTCTGACAAGGAAAGCACAACAACATCACAGTAAAGATTCTACCCACTATCTATCAACCCAGACCCTGAGAAATTAATCACGGACGCCCATAGCTGCCTAGGAATACACTTCTCGTGGGAGATGCTGACACGGAACGGTACGAAAGGCACAAGCGCAGCAGAGCATCACCCCACGGCTCTGCCCCGCCGTGCTCCTGCCGGACCGACCGCGGGTGCCGCTCGGTACCCGACGGCACAGCCAGGCACGAAGGATGGGGCTGGAGCTACAGCCCCGAGGAGGAGGGCACATCGGGAAAACACACAGTCTTTGAGGGAGGAAGGATGGAGAGAGCCGACGAGGCTGAGTGAGCTACAGAAACGCCTCTTGCCCAGAGGCAGGGGCCGCAGCCCTGCGGGTGGCTCTGCGGGAGCCCCAGCGCGGACCCCGCGGACACGGCAGCGGTCCCGCCGCCCCACCGGGCCGGGCCGCGCTCACCTGCAGCACCAGCGGCTCGGGGTTGAAGGCGAGGGTGATGAGGAGCTGCATGCGCTCCGAGTCCTTCAGGTTGCGCAGCAGGAAGCTGCCCGAGTCCTTGGTCTCGGCGTAGCGGCGCACCAGGCGGTCGAGCAGGCGCTGCGAGGGGCAGTGCACCAGGTCGGACCAGCCCTCCACGGCGCCGGGGGTGAGCAGCCGCACGTCGCCGTTCAGGCTGGCGAACTCGGTGGCGGGCAGCGCCTGCAGCAGGTCGCAGCGGCCCCTGCCGGTGGCGCGGCGGCAGATCTTGGTGTCGATGTCGG
>VWZF01000181.1:1126606-1305081 GCA_013396755.1 Sclerurus mexicanus | reverse complement strand
CGGGGCAGCGCAGCCCGCCGGCTGCCCCTGGGGATCGGCGCTGGCCGAGCGGTTCCCGTCACCCCGCGTGTCCCCGCCCGCCCCTCGCGGCCCCTCACAGCGCCGCGGGCGCGCGCCCCCTCATCGCCCTCACGGGTCCCGGCCGGGTCTCGGTTTGTTTTGGTGGTGCCGCGGGACAGATGTGTTTTCAGGCGCTGTCCAGGGGCAGCTCGCGTGTGTGGTTTTATCGTGGGAACACCACACCTGATCCTTTGGAACGCATCCCGTGCCCGCCGCCGAGGGCAGAGCCGTGCGTGGCCGTGGTGGGAAGGTGCGGGCGGCACGCACGGCGGGCCGGGCACCCTGACCCCGCCGCGGTGGGACCGCGCTGGCCAGCACAGTAGGGTACGGGATTGGGAAGGGAAACAAAAACGGTGGAAGTCTCGATCGCTTCCAACACTGCTGTTCTTCTAGTGAGCCCGTGCTCTCACAAGTTAAAAGACACCCCTCATGTTACCTGTTCAGTCACAAAAGCACAGTACAGATATGTTGTTGGGGGAAAAAGTGCATCATTTCCAGTTATTCCATTTTGGTGATACATAAATTTAAGTGCTTAATATCTACAATATTGGAAATACATTTGTCTTTTTATATTAGCATGTACTCATCTCCCTAGGTACAATGTTTTGACATTTATATGTATAAAACTAGTCTAAAGTATTTATCATACTGAGATTTTGTCACTGACCAAAGCATTTCAACATTCTTTGTTAAAATTCCGGTGGGGTCAAATCATCCCATCAGCAAATTCAACTCTACAAACCACTGATTTTCTTAGAAAATAAGTGTATATGTAACAAATAAACATATATAGTCTTCCTTAAGTCTTCATTTTGGGATGCACTGCTTGATGCCATATTTCAAATAGTCATAATTGATCGTGAAAGATGATCTGATTTTTATTTTTTTCTGGATGTAAACCACAGACTCAATAGCCAAACCTGTTTGGTCTTTAGATGCTGGTAATGTTTTTTTTTTCATCTAATAATATTTAGTCTGTAAGTTACTAGGTCACTAACAAATCCAAATATAAACAAATATGTTGAATTAATGTCTATTTTCTGCATTGCTTATTTCTCAAGCTTTCTCCTTTGCTAATTTATAGGGAAACAGCTTGATCCTTCTGAACATGAACAGAATATTTTAATCTTTACTAGATGAAAACATTTTAAAGTACAAAGAAGTATTTAAATAGTTTAATACTCTCTTTCAATGACAATGTAGTGTTCTTAAAGCATTTGACATTGCAAATTCATAAACAAATCTGCTGTTTCTAAACAGATCAGAAAACTTGTTCTGAGTTACATACAAGTTGCTATTTCTGGTTTAACTGGTATCCACTGAAGAATTTGAGGGTTCGTGAGGGATAAAGGAAGGTCAAGGCTGTCCTTTTACACAATGCAGCTGTAATTTGGTTTCACAGATTTACAAACTTTGGTTAAAGACACAGACGAAACTGGAAGATAAATGCAGGACTGAAATCTAAAATGGAAGGCGAAAATCTGCAGGGGAAAAAACGATGAAGCAGGGTTGGTAAGTAAAAACCAAGGAGGAAGAGCAACTGAGTGAAAAAATGGTTAATTCCAAAAGAATGACAGATATACCTTGTAGCTTTTATAAAGCATGGGTTGTGAATGATCCATTTCAAGGTGCAGGGGAATGCCACATACACTAGATGATGCGTTACAATACATGTATTTCCTGTCTTTCTAGAGTTGCCACCTTTGGACTAAGCTTCAAAATAAACTACAGTAGTTTTCCTGTGAAGACTTCATTCTATATGACAGTGTAACTCATCAAAGATACCAGTGCCTGGGATGAAAACACAGCCCCTCAATGGAGTGCCAGTGCATGACATTCTGATGTGCAGCAGGTTTGTTACAGAGGGCTCCTGGGCAGTAGCGCAGCAACAGGGTCTCACTTTGCTGTATGCTATGAAGTGCCACTCCAACAATTACCTATTATTGCTGCCCTCCATCTAGGGATTTTTTACATCTCCCATAACAATGGTGTGTTGGAGTTATGCATAGACCTTTTATATGAGTGGACATAATATATTCCCGCTGTTTTTAGAGACATCAAGAGGCTTCACGATGATCACAGGCTCTACGGCTGCAGAGATGCCTTACACAACATTAAATTATCTAGTATATTGATTTGAAAGAAGACTTGAATAGATCCAGGTCTTTTCTCTCCATAATGAGAAAGCAAACAACCACCCAGAATTTAAACAGTTTAGAATGAAAAGATAATCCAGCAACTCTATTGAAAGATCTGATAACAGACTGGCTTACTAGGACACTTCACTTTCAGCCCTTTTATTTCAAACTACAGAGTAAGCAGCGGTTCAAAATGACAGCTATCTCAAAATACTTGTAGATACTGCAAAATAGTCTGGAGTATATTTTCTTTCTTTTTTTTTTACTTGTCTAGACACTCATTCCCACATTCAATCATTGAATCACTTTGTCACTTTCAAAATAGGGATCTTTGTCACTTTAACTGGGCAGGTCTAAAGATGTGCCAGGAAGGACAGTTCTAAGTTTGCACTTTTATAATCTAGAGTTTAATTATTTATGTTCACATGCAGTGGACTGTCTGCACACACATAGTTCAGAATTCTGTGTCCCAGCAATGCCTGCAGTGAGCGTGCCTGAGATTTCTGAACATATTGCTTTTTTATATTTGGGGGATATCCACAGAATGGGACAAGCGTTCAATATCCTCAGACATCTTTCAAATTTGATCTTTTGGCAGCAAATAGAACATATCTGAAGAAATGTCTGGGCTGTGTAAATGATCTATCCAGCCAACCATCCATCCACTCATCCTAAGAGACCAGGAGGGAGGGACACTGCAGTTGTCTGAGGGCGTGTAGCACAGCCTCTATTGTACCACTTCCTGATGGCAAAATGAAATTAGTATGGTGGTTCTGGAAAAATAACATCTAAAAAGTGGGTTAGGTTAGTTTGTCATATGAGAAGTGGGAGGGAGTATCCTTCTTTAATCAATAAAAATTGCAGTAAGTTGGGGTTTTAATTGTCTATGTACAATACTAATTCATGATTAGTGTGAAAACAAATGGAAAAAAGCAACAAGATTACATTTTTTATAAAAATCATAACATTTTTAATTGGGATTAATTTCATGCACATAACATACTGTATGTGCTGCAGCATAACAGAAATACTGGCTCTTTAGAATTCTTACCTTTACTAATCTGGCATTTTTCCTCAATTTCTTCTTTCTTTTAATTGCTGCCTGGGTATTACAGCCTTTGAACAGCTGAATCAACATCCTAGAAAATGTGTTTTATCATCATGATGTGGACATTTACTGATTATTGCACTGAACTTAAATATCAAAAGCTGCAAAAAGTATTTTCAAGTTTTCCTTTCTTTTTCCTCACATCTTCAAGTATAGATTAAGGATGGTCATTATTTTTGTCTTTTAAAGTCAACATCTCTTTTTATCCTGATTTCATGCAGTGTGTTCTTCCTAGTGGTGTAAGAATAAGGTGACAGTGCTTATGTCCTTGTGTGAAATCTAATTAATTTGTTTTTCATGGAAATTTTGAGACCTCTCAGTGAAAACAATAATTTGTTTTCATCTTTGAAATTTACACAATAGTTTTACCATAAACACATAGTATCTTTTCTTTCAGTGCAGAATTTTGCTACTTTTATGTGTAGCTTGATTTTGTTCATTTAGTTCTAAGTGTAAATATTATATAGCATCTGACACATCTGTTTATTTAAAGTATAATTGCTTAATGTGGATTTTCAGGTTTATCTGCTGGGAGGGTTTAGTTGGTTTTTTTTTCCTTTCTTCCTATATACCATGCAATGATCAGTCTGTAAGTTTTATATTACAGAATCAGAACTTTCATTATGTGGAAATTTTGCGCCCCTTAAAGTTATTTTTCTTATTGTTATTTTTTATACAAGTGTGAACCTGGTCAGACTGCACTAAATTTAATATATCATTGTTTGGACATTGGCTTGGACTTTATTGAGTTGTCCTCTGACTGATATTACTGATTCAAATGATAATTTGCAAATAAATATTTGTATTGGAAGAAAGAAACTGAAATCCAACTCTGTAATTTACTTTATCATGTCCCTTCAGTGGTGACTGTCCATCTGTTATTGAAGTTAGTTTATTATAAGCAGTGACAATCTGTAATACATGAAACCACCTGAATGCCACTGGCAACTTTTACATTCTTGTTTACTAAAGCTGCTGTTATTATAAATGAATTTGAAAGTGACTGTGGAAATGCATTGCTATGGTAACTGTGATCCACAACAGCAGCTGCTTACTCTTCATTGCTGTTGCATATATACATTAAAGCTGACAATGCCTCTTCATTCAATTTTAACATCTGCAACCTGAAAAAAAAGATAACAGCATTTCAATAGCTACACATCTGATGTCAAATAAAGCCAATCTATGAATTGGTGTTTAGTCTTTTGGTTTCAGACTTGTTGAAAACTAGCTAAAGCCTAAGCTTTAATGTGATTTTGTGCCCTGAGAAGTTACTGTTTTGTCAAATTCAAAACACTGGAATATTTTCCAGTAATTTAGTCTCAGAAAATGTCTTTATTATCCATACTTAGCAATTTTTATAGTAATTGTATTCAATAGTTTTCCTCACTTGCCAGCCTTTCCAGGAGGAATCTGTAACTGAGGCTTCTGTTCCATTTCTTAATGTCCCATAGTCTAAGAACTAAAATCCAAGTCAGTTGTCCTCTAGTTCTGCACTGTATCTATTTTACATTTCAGAGATGTCTTTAACTCTAAGCTGTGCCATTCTCCTGTGCCATTGAAATGCTTCCTGAACAATGTGTTTCTTGGTCTGGTGGGCACAGGAAATATGAAGTGTGTTCCTCACATCAGGAAGAGTAAAATAATCCCATTAATCTTAAAATTCTTGCCAGAGAAGTATTTTATGTTATCCTTCTTTAAAGCTGAGGAAAATAGAACATAGAGAGATTAAAAGTCAGATTGAAGTCTCTAGTATTACTTGTAGAAGTAGAATATTACTTGGCATAAAAAAGGGTCAAAATAATTAAAATTCTGCCTTACAGTTTGCTGTGCCAGTCCTCTTATCAAAAAAAACCCCTACAAATTAGGACTGGAAAAGGTTCAGAGAAGAGCTGAAGAGTGATCAAATAAATAACTTCCTTACTAGGAGCCATTAAGTAAACAAGGATTGTTCAGTTTGACAAAAAGATATCGTGGAAGGATATGATGCAAATACAAGATGGTGAGTGTGATGGAAAGGCTGGACATGTCCCAGGGGTTCTTCATCTTTTCTACTGCAAGAACAACAAGAACCAATTAGCCTTCCCCAGCATCCCAAATTAAGGTTGTAGGATCCTCTTTCAGAGCAATGAGAGCTGGAATGGATAATAGTGGAACCCGAGAAAGGGCATTCATTGCAAGTGATCAGAGTTTTCACTGGTCCTAAGGAAGACTGGGCATGTTCACAAAAGAGAAGCACATTGGGACTGAGGGCACAGAAACTGTATCTGATTTTGGAAGTCCCTAAACTGAAAAGGATTGCTCAGGGGCAAAAAGTCTGTGTATGTATTAGGTGGAAGTATATGTCCACCCTAATCCTAGTGCTTCCTAGGCATCCATTTCATGGATACATTTCACAACAGGGTATTGGTCTACATGAATATTTAGTTTGGCCCAGTAGGATTGTCCTTCAGTGTCCATACCTATCATTGCCTTTCAAAGTATAAAACATAAGGTATTTAGTCTTACTATATTTGGTTTTCACACATGAAACAAGTGCAAATATTTGAACATTGTTGGCAGATCAACCATTTGACAGTAGGTCCATTATTATTCTGTTTATAAAACATTGCATCTTCAAACACTTCAACTCCAGTGTAAACTGAAGGGCTTAAACACTTGCTTTCATGTCCGTTTATTGACATTTTTTAAAACCTAATTGAAAGTTTGCTGCCACTGGGATGAAACTTGAAAGATGTAGAAATTCCCTTAACTGCATTTTGATAACTTTCAAGAGCAGGGAACACAATGTGAAATTACTGAGCTCATTAAAATTGTCACACTGGAAGAAACAAAGAATTGGTGAATCTGAAAGTACTTACCACAGTAATGAAATGCAGAACTTGACTTAGAAATAGCTCCCACAAAGGACACTACTTTTTTCATACAATTTTTTTTTTATTTCTTTATGAATATCACTTATGGTGCATTCATACCACCCCTGCAGCACACACCCCCCCCCCATACCCCTGCTAGCAAAACCTTGCTACATAAACCCAACATAGAAATCTTTGAGGAAACTAAATATTTTGAATATGTTACACTTGCCAAACACTCTTAAAGCTTAACTGAGCAGATAAATAACAAATTAAAAGAAAAATTAAATAAATTTTACAGTAATACAAAGTATGTGCTAGAATCATTTATGACAGCTAATCAGAATAGCAGTAATGAGATAAAACTAAATTTTAAACTATGAATTAAGTTTTTGCAAGGAGACTAAAATACAAAGAATAAAGACAGGACATACTGTATGGCAATAAATATGTTTAAAAATTAATGTTTAATATATAAAAGATAGAACACATGTAGGAAATGGTAGCTAAGTTCAAGCCTTAGCATAGGGCTGCCAATATAATTGTGTGTTTAGGTAGAGCTTCTGTAATACACTGCAAACTGTTGTAAAGAACTATAGCCAAGGGATTGCATGAATACTTATAATCAAGGGACTGCACCATTTTAAGAATATTTGCTTAGGAAGGGAAGATCTGAAATTGGCTTGTAATTAAAAAAATGTTGCAGTCAAGATTAGATTTTCAGAGTAAAGGATTAAACACCGAAAGAGTTACCATGATCCACAGGAGGGCCTACATGCCCTAACTAAGGATATTTTTTTCCTGTGGGGACTCTTTCCAAGCTGTTTTCTCCTGCTTAGATGATAACTGAAGTCACAGTCATCTCAGCTGTCAGAACTACTGCAGTGCTCTGGACGCAACACTATGAATCCCTTATGGTTCAAGTGTAAGTAATATATGAACCACTCATTTTAAACACAAGTACATCTGATAAGTGAGAGCATCAAGGAAGTATGTGCTAAAGCAGCAAACAGGGGAGGGTTTTTTAAAAGACATGGAAGACTCTCTGAGTCACTAAGAACAGGACTACTACAGGGAATTGAGGTGTTTTCTTCCTCTCTAAGTGTTGGATAAAGTTTTGATTTCTATGAAATTGAGAAAATCCATAAAAGGTGAAATGAGGCTTTTACATCTTACAGTAGTGGATAAAACCAAACTAGTTTCATTACCCTTATGTGAAAGAGAACACAGAGAGACAACCTGGAGAATAATAAACCACACCAGGATATACAGATTTTTTAAAAATTTTAAGGGCCATGCTTTCAAAGAAGTCTGGCCACATCAGAATTTAGCTCACCTCTTTTCCAAAAAATACAATTCAAAAAGAATGTAATTTCTTTTCTTAACTGTTAAAAATGTTAGTTAGTTCAGAATCAGAACTATTACTGTATAGGAGCTATGAAAAGTCCAACATTGTCCAGTGAGATGGATTAGTTTAGCCTAGGAACAAATCTCTCCAAAGTATTTGTCTAACAAAAGAGAAACTTATCTCTAGCAAGGAAATAATTCTCTAGAACAATTTTGCCTTAATTTTTACAGGCAGATTTTTCTTTTTTCTTAGTCAAACAACCACTAAAGATTCTTAAAAATCCAGTAAAACAACCAAAATGTTTTGGAATCAGAATTCTTTTTCAATGTTGCAGGCTGTTTTACAAGCTTGGAAAAAAAATTGCACCGAGAGGTGGAACATACTGTATCAGTGAGCACCTACTAAGTGCAGCCAATGACTGCAGGTTCAGAGCTGACACCAGCTCAAAGCATGGAGGCACAGCTCATTCCCATCTACCTGTCAAGTCCCCCAGAGCCATACTCCTGCTGGCCCAGGGTCTTACAACAAGCTGAGAACAAACCTAGAAGGGCAGGACCTGGGGCCTCATAAATTAGCTGAAGGCACCCCATGCTGAACATCCTTTCATCAGGGAAATGGAGTAGATGATCTGACTTCCTTTGAAATCTAAATTAATCTGCAATTCTGTGATTTTTTTCTAACTCACAATTGCAGAAAAACTGTTGGTTAATTAAGCAGTGGATTTAGCTTAATGAAAGGGTAACTGAAATCTAATCATATGCAGTAAGACACCAAGCTGTATGACTTAATACTCCCTTCTGGCCTAGAAACTATGAAGCTCATGAAAATGCAACTCCTCTTTTAATGCTACAATAGTAGGTATACTGGAAGGAGAAAAAGGGATTTGATATATACAGTCATCTGCTCAACACTCTACTGAGGCTTTGTTGAGAAATAAATATCATATTGCTGTCAAGTTGGTGTAACTTAAAAGCCAGTTCTAGCTAGTTTTTGCTTCAGCCAACAGTTTCATACATATAAAAACATACAGTGCTTACTCTGCTTTGCAAATGGACATGGTAGCAAGGCCAAATGTTTGCAGACTTTAGAATAAGGATGACTAGACTAAGAAGTATCATGGTTAATCATGCCTCAGACTTTCAGGAAAGTTGGTTATGTCCACACAGCTGGGTTTAGGTAGATCACAAATTAGCAAATTCAGCTGACAAGTTGGTGCTTATTGGCCACTGTATTAAGAGACAATGTGCTTTGGGTCTTTAGACTGAAGTGGTTTATCCAAGGAAAACAAATTACAAAGTGGCCTAATTTTGTGTCTGAAGTTTGACTTATAGATCACAATCTGAAAATACGCGGTTTCTAGCATGTAGCCATGAAAATGAATAGACCTGTACTTTGTATTTTACAATCCAAAGAAATTTAGGTATTTGAGGTCATAGGATTGAGCAGCAGTATTCGAGAGTGCTGTTTTATTAAAATGGCATGTCTTTCAAGTTCAAAAATAATTCACATTTCAGAGCAAGTTTTGCAGCAGTCCTTACCGATCACTGATACATCTTGTATGAGGGAGAGAAGAAAAAAGGAAATGGCCTCACCAAGTCAAAACATCAATAGTTTCATCCTCTGATTCTGAAAACTCCTACAGAGACAAGGTCAGTTAAATTACATACTTTCTGTACTTTACTCCAGCTGACAATCTGCTGGTTATAACACAAGAACACAAGGGCTCAAATAGATTTTTCTGCCATGGTGTGCCATCTGGCACAGAGCAGTCTCGCAAATGCTGCTTCCCTGCTCTGCTTCTGCAGATCTAGTGATGGGATAATTGTAAGTCCTGTCAGTTTTCAGCAGCAAAGTCAGCTTAATGCAATCTAGCTGCAGGTATCAAAGTCACTGTTGCCAGATGCAAATGTTTCATGGTCCAAACTTAAAGATATTAACTGCATTTCCAAGCAGAAAATAAATCTCCAACATTGGAAGCACATTTGAAAGTGTAGCAGGATTGAAAAAAAAAAAAAGGTAGGGATTATATCTGGGACTGGTTGGGAAATTGGTGCTTAATGGAATAATGCATTAGGTTGCAAATGAGTTATTTCAGTGTTATGGGGCCAGATTGTGATCTTGTTTCCTCAGATGCAAGAGAGATGAAAATCTGCTTTTAGTAAGTGAAGCAGTAACAGAATGAACCCTCATGCAGTCACCTGCTTGAATGTTCCCAAGCAGCACTATCAGTCCCTCTCACTGCTGAGGCAACAATGTGTGTCTTCATAACTTCAGTTGCACAGCATCCTGAATGGTGCTACAATGTGTGGTAATGCTGGGATGCTGCGCAGATGGGCACTGTCATAAAATTACTCTTTCATTTGTGATTCAACTCAGAATCCAGCCTTACGTCTGCAGCAGGGACAGGAGAGAAAACTAACTCATTGCAACAGTTCTTTCAATGAAATTTTTAAACTATCTGTTTGATGCTGCTGTTGCTGATGAAATCTTGTTTCCTAAACATTAATGTTACAAGGGAAAAAAAAGACCTGCAGAGTTTATAGTAAAAACATCATGTATTCTGATAAGCTGAATATCCAGGTCCCCTGTTCTGAAAAATACCTTTTAATGCAAAGATTCCAACCTGTTTTTTTCCACACTTATTTATGTATGGCACTAACTGGTGTTGGTCTTCCTCAGTACACTCTTCAGTGTTCAAGTGAACAGAAGGCTCTCCTTCAACCCATTTATGATATACTATTGTTCACTGGAGTCAATATACATCTCACACTGTAGAGGTACACAAAGAAATTGTGTGCAATTGCATTTAACAATCATAATTTTGTACTCCTACAGGTAATATTCCAACTTTCTGTGATTCTGCAGTTTTAGGAATGCCGTTCTCCCATGGAAACCTCTGTGCACTGTGGAAGTAACTTAAAAATGGAGGCCCATGAGTTACACTCCATAGGGTACATAGTGTAAGGCACATTAGTGCTTAGAGAACACAGACACATTAGTTTTCTGTAAATGGGATTGAAACAGAGGGCAGTTGAAAGAAAAGATGTGTCTTCTATATAGTTATTGGCAGCATTTCTTCAATAACATATCCAAAAAAAGGGTTGAGCGTGGTGGCATCAAAATATTAAGCCCCTATATAGCTGGATGTGTTCCTTTAGGAAAATGTTGAATTACTTGGCAATTCTTCAATAACCCTGCTGAACTCTTGTATAGTAACTACTCAGAAATCCCAAAATAATTCATAAATGTGAGTAAACTATATCACACGACAAGTCATAAATGATAATGATGGAGGGAGAAAAAGGACAGGAGTAAGAGGAAAGTGTACAAGAAAACACAGTGGGCAGTTGTTATATCCATAACCATAAACTAGGAGTTCTGTCAATACAGAAACTCTGCTCCATGCAAATCACCATCTCCCACGCCGTCAGTCTTAAAATTGCAAACAAGATGGAACTGGGAACATGGGGACAGAGTTCACAAACTCAGTCTGTCCGCTGCAGCAACTGTTTGATTGGGTTTTTGTAAGAGAACCATATCATGTGAAAAGGAATGGGGGGGAAAAATATCCTATTTATAAAACCCAAAATCTTTATTATTATTTAAGAAATAGATATCTTTTTCCCCATTAAATAACACTGTATTGAGTGCTATTTGCTTTGCAATGGAAGCTCAAAGGAGGAACTTTTCCTTACATACATGGATGCTGGAAACAAAATCCATTATTTACAGTACTTTTGAAAATGTTCTCTCACAGAAAGATGTTTGGACTATTTACAGTAATTTTATTGCTTTCTTAGAACAAAGCACATACTCTATTTTACCTTGCTAACTGCTATTTAAAAAAAAAAGGCCTAAATATTTAAAAATATCAAATGGGATTTATTATTATAACAAATCCAGGTATGACAGAACACAAATAGCAAATGGTGAATTGCTTGTTTTTATGACAATATCACCTTCATGAACTGCAAAACAAATGTGTCTGCATTAGATTTAGGCTGCACAGAAAGAAAAGCTAAGCTGAAGCAGAACAACAATAATTTATGGCTGAGCAGATGGCAACTCAGGCTAACTCTAGATTTTATTCCAGAGCAAAATTTCTGTTTAAAATACATTGTTTATCTGGCTAGCTACTCTTATGGCCCCCTTCCATTCACTGCAAATGAGTGATAAATTTGAGGATTGTCTCAAGGGGTTCTTGCAATATAAAAAATTATACTATTTTCCTTTACAAAATTATAATTGTAATAGAAATTCTAAAAATGTTAAGAAAGGACCTGTAAGTTTGACAATTCCCATTTAGTATGCAAATATTCCTCTATTTGCCTACAATGACTGCAATACAGTTTAAAATCACATCTTAGCCTACCTTTTTAAAATGCAATATATCTTTTGAAATATGACATGAAAAGTTATGTGACCCACTTTTTTTAAAAACAGCAATGTAGTAAAGGTATTTCTTGGCGTACAATATTTCACTTGGGGGAATATACTGAATGACATATTAGTCATAACTTTAAATAATATATTAAAACATTTTTGCTGACTTTTTTCTAAAAATTCTAGCTCTTACATGAGATGTGAATTATTAAATTTCACAGAAACAAATTACATGGGGGATTTAGCAGGAGATTTTGAAATCTTAATTTTCATTGAGGAAGTACAACCGTTTGTATACTCTCACTTTTCTTCTACTGTTTTAAGACATAAAATACCTATCATTATAAAATATTATGATATCCACATTCCAAATATTATTCTTAATATTCTATTTTGAGATCCATGATTCCTAGATAGAGGAGCAACTCACAAAACATAATGGTATTTTTAGTTTTACTTCCTTTAAAACCCCTAAAATTAAATCAGTATGTAAGATTTAAACAGAGTTCAAGAAATAACTTTCTTTCAGAGCCAGTAACTGACCATTTGTTCACCCACAATGTATCAAAAGGCCATACTGAAAACCACACAACAGATAAACAAAATAGTCTGTGCTTTGCTGGCAGGGTCTTCCAGAGTCACAAAGAGAATCTTTAAGCCTGCACAGGAATGTGACAAGTGTTTTATGATGTAATATGTCTCATTTAACACCCCAAAATACCTTTTTTTTAACATAGGGAATATTGTGAAATATGTGAAGAACTACATTCAAATACTATTTCTCTGTACGTTTAGTATGTGGGAAGAAGATGGAAGCAACAATAAGAGCAGTGCTGAATTTTTATGCCTGTTCTGTGTCCACATCCAGTAAAAGCCATCTGGTCAGAAAGTCCCAACTTTTCCTCTTTTCCAAGATCAGTTCAATTCACACCTCTTTGGAGCGACAGAATATGTGCATGCACAAAAGTTTTGGGATTTGCTGCTACTAAAACAAACCAAAAAGGACTGCTGTGAGACACTGATTTAATAATCCCTTCTTTATGGCTCTTCTTGGTTTAGAGAATTTTATTTCTGGTTGGTGAGGACCTGTCCTGCTGTCTTCTGTCCACCTGCAGGGTGTGCTCAGCAGGTAGAGTGTTGCCAGGTTTACACTGTCAGACACGGGGCAGAGAACATCTCTGTGGAAGAATTCAAGCTGTGCTCCAGGGGAGAGATGTCAAGCAACAACAGTGTGTAATTCTAAGTTCAACACCCTTTTTCTTTCTTCTTGCTAGAGTTGCTTTTTAAGGAACAACTGTTTCTCCTGACCTGCAATGGAGGCAGAAGACTGGCAAGAGAAGGGACATCAAGATGGATAAAGAATACTCTTAACAGCAAATCTGAAAACAAAGCAGGAATGCCACAAGAGCTGGCTTGGCTTGAATAACTTTCTACAATTTTCTATCTGGGACATTTAGCTGATTTACCCTAACATTATTTCCTTTTACTTTTAAGGATGTTGAGCAGATATGCTGTTCTTCCTTAAAAGCATCTAAGCTGTGAGAGACATGAACATCCACAGAAGTCTCAGCATACTAGAAGTGCATAGGTTAATCAGTTGAGCAATTATTAAGGAGCACTTGTCAGGAAACCTGTGTGATTTGAAGACACATAAACCTAGTTTTGTTCCAAGCCTTTAGTACACTGGGCTGGTGAGCCCCTGCAGGTCCTCTCCCTACCAGGGCCAGGGAACTGCTGTAAGTTTTTAGATGAGGCATGAATGGAAAGAATATCCTCAAACAGGGAATTAGTATCTGTTCTCCTCAGATAGCAACACAGTTTGAGTTTGTTTCTCATTTCAGAAAGTGCATTCTTACTAGAATGATATGGAAAATAATATCTCTCTTTCAAATACCAGAACATGTCCGTAAATCATAAAAAAATGCACTAGACGTGCACACAGACAATGTGAATAATCCAAAATACATTGTATATGCATATTAGAAGATAGGAAAAGATTCTTCACATGCCTCGGAAATAGAACAGATTCCTCACTACACAATTCATAGAGTTTTTTCCTGCGAAGCAGAAAAATCCCACCAAAATTAATGGGCCCCAAGAATTTTCAGTATTTCTGTCTCCTGTGTCTTTCGTAACAGACTGGTGGAAGATGTTCATAGAAAGCTTAGCAAAGTGAAACTTCAGTAAGAACAACAATTCTATCGTCATTCCGTGTCCAAACTGACAGAGGAATGAAAATGCAGGAATCACCATAAGGTGCTTTGAGAACAAGGAGTTTATATGTATAACTTTTGAATTTCAGCTTACATTGTAAGTGGGTTTTGTGTGTATAACTCAAAATGCTATCATTATTTGAATGCAGTACTTGTTTGCTTCCTTGCTCCTATTACCTGCAAATTAAGTNCGGTGAGAAAAAAACCAACATACTGAGGCATTGAGCAATTTGGAGCCTGACCTAAACTGGCTCAGACTTTGGACCCGATGACCCCTGGGAGTCCCTTCAAATCTGAACTGGTTTTTTATTCTGATTTTTTCATGCTAAATTGATTAGAAATTTGAAAAGATTCATAATAGACTGTTGTCGACAACTCACTGAACCTCTGCTCACAGAGAGCCCAGCATTCATAAACAGTAAGAACAACCACTTTGGCCAACAGGCTTGTGTCAAAACAAAGAAACATCTAGATGGACTTTGATCAGCAGATCAGACTGATCACCAGAAGAGAGCAGAATTCATAAGAGAGGATTTATTTTTTTTTGTGATACATTTTAGGAGTCTTCCACATCTTATCTCTGGAGAGCAGAAGAAAGAAACAAAAATGACTGCTGTGGCAAGAAGAAATGCCAAGTTTTGAGGAAATTATATGAAGGGAAAGAAGAGATAAGTGAGTTGGATTCCTTCTGAGCCTTGGTCTGGGTCCAAAACAACATTACAGAACAATAAGCACACCAAAAGCATGGGGGTACACACATAGTTCTGGTGCTCTGCATGTATCTGACAGTGCCTGGAGGGTGGCTGTAGTAGAAATTTATACAAAATATGTACTAATAGAGGTGTCACTTTAGTTTTTAAGTTGTATGGCAATGTTTCTCCATTTCATACTTCTCCCTTAGCAAATGAAACACTCTGTTCATTCTGGCCTAGCTCTTTAGAAAGGGATCAGTGGCAGTTATTTCATGTACTTGCACGATTCTCTTTCATCTAGTCATGACTGCTTAAAATGAGCAGATTCTCATACAAAATATGCATGATGGAAGTCTGTAAGAAGACTTCTGAGGGTTTTAATTTTGCAGCAGCTGTTGAAGTGGGCATGTCAGAGTTGTTATTCTGAGCATGCTGAAAATTAGACATTTTGTAATCTTGCCTGTAATTTTGCTCTTATTGAGGGGATCAAGCAGAAGAACTGCTGTTCTTCTGACACCAACTCACACCATATTTCCCCATAGGTTCACAAAAACAGTGGATAAACAGGCGAACAGTAATCAGTTCCTATACAGGCCACCAGATGAAGGCACAAGTGACTACAATTTACATATTATGTGATAATTTGGGTATAACCTAACAAAACAAGCATATGTGGATGGACACATAAAATATAGTACTTTGCAGTCTCAATTTCTACTTGAATTGGATTCCCACAACTTTAAAAGTATCTCCAGGATACCTTAAAGAGAGCAGAAATAGCTCAAAGGCAAAGTTGACTTTAAGACATTCTTCAGAGGTCATTCCCATAGTGTCAAAAAAGATTCAAAAAGACTGCCAAGAAATAACATCCTCTGGAAGAACCGCATTATACCTACCTTTTCAGCAGGGATATTTCTTCTGTGAAGTGATGATACCTTCTTGAAAACATTTACTCTCTTGTCACTATTTCCACAAAGCAACAAAAAGGAAACATTTCTCCTGAAAGGAAAACAAATTATCTAAGTATTTTAAAGATTACATTTTTGTTTTACAATTCTTCTATGTAAAAGAATGCAGACACCACCTCCAAGAGGGCCATGACAAGTTTGATCTGACAACTGACTGTTTAGAATCACAGAATTTCTATAATATTCCAAAGAAAAAGATTGTAATTTAAGTCAGACTTTACTAAAATACATTCACATCAAAGCTTTGTTACCAGGTTCAGCTGTTACTGACTGAGTGAAGCCATACTCTGTTTGCCACTGTGCTGAAAGTAGATTCCTTTTGTTATTTATGGACTGGGGAGTTTAGGATCAAACTGTGGTCTCACTGAAGTTAATGGCAAAACTCCCACTGACTTCAATTAGAACAGAATTTGGCTCACAGTCTCATTACTGAGCATAACAATTAAAAGAAGCTTTTACAAGCTGTATTGCTGTGTAAAAGGGCATGAACCACGTAGCAGATTTCATTGAACCCAGAGCCAACAGTCATTGCTATAGCAACTGAGGTTCTAACAAAGGTAGTCACTGTCTCTGTAATCATCAGGTGTCTCTATAGCAACTAGAGTTTCCAGAGAACAAGAGAAAAATATTTGAAAACTGTCAGTTGGAAGAAAAGAGGCCTGTGAATAAGGAGGTTGGAACCAAAAGCAACGTAAGGGTAAAACATGGCTCAAAGTAAAGAGAAATGATTGTCGTGAATATACACAGACAATGGCAAAGGAAGAGAGAACACAGGCCAAGGGCTCAACTGGAGATGAGAGAGGGTTTTCCCCTGGGTAAGAAAAGCAATATGGCACTCCAAAGAGATATTCCCAGATCTAAATTAGTTACATATCAGACATAATTCTCTTAAAGAAAGATTGGTTACTACTTGAGAGAAGCAGGGCCTTGTCTGCAATAGGAATTACAGTCCACTGGGATATTCAAAAGCACCTGCCTGCACTTCTTGTGCCTACATTCCTTTACAAACATAGCCCTATTTCTCTTCAGAATGGAAGAACACAACCTGTGTTATTGAAACTGCTGCTGTTAGCACGGTGCAATTATGTAGAAATGATGACTGAATGTTCTTAATGTTTCTTATTTACAAATTATAAACAGTGTTGAAGTGAAAAAAAGAACAGCTGCTGTTTGGATACTGCTAGAGATGAGAACAGCATTGTTCATCATAGGTCTATTTCAGTAAAATATGTTTTAGTCTCTGAGGTAGGAAGATAGCAGGGTTATCTGCACATAAGATCAGCATATGTAAACATCAGAACCCACAAACAAATACTTTAGTGGTATTGGCAGAATCCATAAAATAAAAATTTTGGACTAATCTGAGTCCTACTGATATCAGGGAAATATGAATTTGGGTGAGATGTTTAATTTAAGCAAGAATTATCCAAAATGTTCATGTTCACAGACTAAAAATAATTCAGTTGGATCAGCATGTGTCCTGTGAAAATAAAGTCACAAAAATAATTATATATTCCAAATGGGATCCTATCCAGTATACTTATGCACTACAATGCATTTCTTAAGTAAACCAAATCCCATCTTTAACCTGAAAAATTGATAGAAGATCCAGTAAGTCAGATTTCTATTTCACATGTAATGAGAGCCCTCTAGTGGGATGAACAGATTCAGCTCATGGAAAAGAGTAGTCCTTGTCATGCAAGTCAGTGAAATCAGGTATTTCCCCTACTTTTGTTACAATGTAATATAATTTGTATTTGAAACAGAAGTCACCAAATGACACTGATGAACAATGAACCTGAGAAAAACAAAAAGCAGTGTACCAATATACTTTATCATGCAGCTTGTTTGTTTGTTTTTTTTTTTTGTTTGAGTTTGAGGGGATTTCAGAGGGGGAAGGGAAGTGGTTAAGCTTTAAATGGCAGTGACAGTCAGGGTGTTTGCTGCTGTGGTGTGGCAGTCCTGGATTTGGCTGTATTTCTGTAGTTGCTGTTTACTCAACACAATTGAATCAGTGCTGCAATATCACTCTTGGTATTAGCAACAGCATGGGGTATTAATGTCACCAGCCCAGGAGAGCAAATTGATCTCCAAATATAGCTTCTTCAAATCACAAGGACCTCCCAGCATGCAGAAAGTCAAGCAAATATGGCAGAAGGCTGGTGTGGATGAAGAAAGAACACCCCAATGAGCTCAAATGGGAAAAGGAAGCACAGAAGGCAGAAGCACAAATAGGCAACCCAGGAGGAATTGGAGACATTGCCTGAGCACACAGAGAAATGCTGAAGCAGTCAGAGTTGAGACCCACTAGGGATGTAAGGAAAAGGGCTTCTCTGAGCACACTGGCAGCAAAAGTGGCTCTTGCAGATGTGGAGCCAGGGCTCAGTGAGGCACAGAAACTAGTGACAAAGGCAAAGGAATTTAGCTAGTTGTTACATCACAGGGTGCATCAAATTCATTCATGCTCAAAAAGGAGAAGAGATTTTCCTGAGTTGATACAATGCCTGAAGACAGTGACATACGAGCAGAAGTATCACAACTCTTGGGAGACTGAAAGTCCAGTTCCACTCAATGTATATTCATCATAATTAGTATTGTATTGTGATTAGTTGCTAAAGCACACTCCAAACCAAGGAGGGAAAAAAAAAACACCACCAAAAAAAACCAAAAAAACCCAGACCCCAGACTTTACCTTTGGGATAGAAAGATGTATTGCAGTAAGCAGAAATTATTTTTAAAGCTATTTTTTGCTAAGAGTAATAGCTGCAACACAATAGATAATATAGATTATGTGGATTTATTTCTGTCACTAGAGACTCTGTGACCCGTGTAGGTAGAATACCAGTAATGTCGAATAAGCAATAGTAAAACCAGAGTCTGACCTCAGAAGGAAAGAGAGGACAAGATCAATAGCAACCAGCAAATAAACTGATTTCGTGGGAAGCCTATCCTAAGCAGTAGAGGAATAGATTTCAAAATACACTGAGGCCTGACAGTTATAAACTGACACTTAGTCCACCACTGTGGGCTTAGTGGCCTTAAGTGGCCTTAGCCCACAGTATTTCCTAGGCAGCTGAATATCAGAAGAGGAGCTAGCAGGGCAGATCTTCTTGGCTGGAATGGATTAGAGGAGGATAACCACTTGTGATCCCACTAATCCTGTTCCAGGCTGTCTGTGGATTTTAGACAAGCAAGCTGTGACAGAACATTTGTTATCTGTGCACTCACAATGTAGTTGATTTCTCAGTTTCAGAGTTGGCTTTTCTTGTTTGTTTTTTTTTTTAATTACATATACAGATGCACTTGTTTTCAATGTTTGCTTTTACTTTTGGCTTTACTTTTCCCATGCTTGCAGAATTGCCAGTGATGCTCAAGCATTGTCTCTTTGCTTGGAACTCCCATTAACTATAGTTAATTACAATTTTTACATTGTGCTGCTTTTCTGACTGTATTTTCCAAGGTGAGAACCCCTCTACTAATCTACAAGATTCCTCTTGCTTTCTATTCCATCTTGATAGTTTCTATAAGAACAGACTTCTACATCTGCCAAGCTAAGGGAAGAAAGGATTACTGTTCTGTGAAATGCACAGAGTTGATAAAGTGAACATAAAAAATAAGAACTACCTCTTGCTCATCAAAATTACATGCCAAGAGAGATGAGGTAAATATTATTTGTAGTAAGAACATGGTATTATGAGAATTACTTGACATACTGTCTTCCACAAACTTTAATTTGTTTTGACTTTGTCTTTTTTTAACCTGTATGTGCCAAAATGACTTCAGATTACCAAAAGCAAAAAGCATTCTTAAAATCCTGCACCATCAAGTTCCAACATATTTCCCCAGTAACACATGTATAAAATTCTCACTTGCAAACATGTAGCAACAGATAGTTAGCTTGCCTTAATAATATCTTTTTTTTTTAGACAGTGTATAGTAACAATTAATACAGTATCTGAGAATGCAAAGAGAAACAGCAGTTTTGGGTATTGTTTCTGCATTCGTCATAAGCAGCAGCTGTGATGGGTGGCTGTGTCTGCAAAGCTGATTTGAAACTGTCTTACATCTCTGAGACAGAGCACTACCTGAAACCCCAGGCCTGTAACTTGATGAGTGCTCCTCACAACAGATCTCCCCGAAGCTCTATGAGCTTTGTCAGAATTGAAGGCCCAGGTCCAATACCTGCAAGCCTGGTAGTAAATCTGCCATTCTGTTCTCATTTAAGCTCTGCCTTGGTGCAAATTGCTGTAATGTGTGATTGTTTGACAAACATGCACCAGATTATCTTGTGGGATATGGCAGAATCATAACCCAATTTTGCTTTAGGAAATAAACACTCATTTGTTTTAAATGTTTCATTCATTCTTCACCTGCTGTAGCAGGTTGTCTTAATGACTAAAACTTTCTTACAACTAAGCAGGCTTCTTATGGCTAAGACACTCCTTTTTGTTTGGTGAAAAATATGAGGTCAGGTAAATTCAAATAAAAAATTGAACCTGGTCTCCCAAATCTGAGGTGAATTGTCTAATCACTGAGATTCTTTTTATAAGTGACCTCTTTTCACAGTTTCATGCTTCTTCTCCATTGATTTTATTATAAATGCCTGCAAATTACCTATTTGACAGGGTGGAAAAAGAACTCTGGTTTTATAATGAACAAACCTTTGGTGTTCATTGTGAAAGATACGGAATGTGATTATTTTTAATTGAACTTTTTTTCTTGCTTATGATACCTCCACAGTGGACATGGATGATCAAGCTCACAAAATTGAGGTCATCATCATTTCTAAATTGTGAAAATGACATCGAAATCAAGTCTTTATTTTTTCTTCTTTATAAAGGGTACAAGCCTAAGCTATGTGACTAAGTTTTTAAATGGTCACATCAGTTGTATAATGAAATTGCTACACCTAATTCCCTTACATATTGTTTTTTAATTCAAAATATGGTATTGAATAAGTCTCAAAAAATACAGGTTAGCATCATTATCCTTACTTAAAATTGAGTTGCATGGTTCATTAGGTTGGGAGGTGTCACCTCGTTTTTGACAACTTTTCATCTCACAGAGACTCCCTTGAAAATCCTTTCAGAAATACATTTTTGACTTAACCAATCCTGACCATGTTTGCAAATTATCAGGTAAAATTACAAAAAGAAAGAGAAAATGAGGGAAACACAAAGGAGAGAAGACAGTGAAAGAGTGGAGAGAACAAAGTGAAACTGTTCTCTGATAGAGATGGAAAAGTTATCTAGCAAGCAAAGAAAAAGCATTAATGAAAAAAGAGCTAGAAGGAAACAGCTTTTCTTACAGGGTGAGAGAAAAAAATGAAAACCCATAAAATGTGATGAAATTAGTTTATATAGAGGAGAAAATTGATTATCAAGCAAATATTATTTTAAAACATGGTAGACTGAAGCAACAGTGCCTCCAAAGGAGCACTCATACTGTTATGAGCTACAGCCCCAAAATTACTGAGAAAGGGACAGCTGGGTGTTTCTGGTTTATTCACCTTTGACACACAGCTGACTTGGAATGGATTCTGTAGAGATTAGTTTGCTGCAGAATGTTTTCTAAAAATAAATTTTATGAGATTTTAACATCAAATAATGAGAAGATTGTCTTTTTATAATGGGAAGCAGAATCAGTGTTTTTTCTGATGAAGAAGTTTGTTTGGAATTCTCCCACATATACAGGCATTGCAGCCTTGAGCTCAGATAGAAAAGTTTCCAGGAGTATTTGTTATACATAGAGTATTTCTACTGTTTTCCTGGCTTAATTGAGTAAATGAAAACATGTAAATATGCTGGCAAGTAAATTCTACTGCATTTTATTCAGTTTTATAGGAGTTTTCAAGTACTTTTAATTCTAGCCTTAATAATATCTTTTTTTAATTCTAGGTTTTTTTACTTCTACCCTTGCTTTTACAGAGATCACTCTGTCTTCTGGCAGGATCAATGCCTAAATCTTAAAATCCTTATTCACTGATTTGTTTTATTCTTCTATCTGTAAAGTGCCACCTGTATTCTATGTCACCTTCATTTAAACATGGGAAATTGGGAAAGAAGAAAGATTTTTAAACTTCCAAAATGTAGCAAAAGTTGCTACACCATTGTTTTAACAGTTTTTTCATTTTGAGCTGTCAAGGCAAAAGAGGATTTTTTTAGAATTCAGATTGTGTTATAAACTACAGGGACAAACATTATGAACACATGTAGAGTTTTACAACAGAATTTTAGAAATTAAGAGAGTCTGAGCTACAGAGGCAATTTGTGCATCCACAGCTTGAGCAAGCGCAGTCCAGCGACACAACCGTAACATTAAAAATGAGACAGGGCAGCTTTAAGAGAGAAACAGGAAGCTGTAACTAGAATCCAGCTGAATTCTGAGCTGGGGCACTTTACCATGAGGCTGCAAATGAAACAGATGTGCTTGCTGTGAATTTCTGTAGTGTCTGGACTTTTTTACCAAAGGTGATAACAGTTTCCTTCCTGTGATTTTTTTTTCTTTTTATTTTTCACTTATTTTTCCATAAAGGGAATGAAATGGAGAAGTTGAAGAAATACATATCACTGAAAGATGAAGATCAGTTTTATCCTCAGGGAGCCGTGGAGCTGCTAGTCTTTAACTTTCTGCTAATTCTTACAATATTAACAATTTGGCTGTTTAAAAACCATCAATTCCGCTTTCTGCATGAAACTGGAGGAGCTATGCTTTATGGTGAGTATGAATTCAAGTGCCAGCATAACATGGGACTAGTTGCATATTTTTGATCAGGC
Source organism: Sclerurus mexicanus (assembly GCA_013396755.1). Lineage (NCBI taxonomy): Eukaryota > Metazoa > Chordata > Aves > Passeriformes > Furnariidae > Sclerurus > Sclerurus mexicanus. Next base: position 1,282,540 of record VWZF01000181.1, on the reverse strand, counting down.
ACTTGAGATCAAGTGCTGACAGAGCTCAGAAAATGTATTGAATTAAATGCCATCAGCTCCATAACTGTACAGTAAAATAATAGTGTAGTAGCATCTCTCATGAAGTAGCTGGAGGCTGCCTTGGAAAGGGAGCAAGTGCCATGAGGTTGTTATCCTTAGGATGTGCATGCTCTGTTCCTCTGTGGTCAGACAGCCAATGCAGGACACCTTGGGAGTTACGGAGTTTACTGCTTACAAAAGAATGAAGTGCCCTCAGTGACAGATTATTTAGTTTGCTTGGGTTTTGGTAACATTCAAAGGTATTAGACTAAGGAGCCACGTGGATACAGACACATTGTCTAGTAAAGCTTAAAGGATTTTTAGAGTTTTCTTTTGGTTTTGCTCTATGCCTTTGAAAAAACACACTATGAAGAATGCTTCTCTCAAATCTTCTCAGAATGCTGTCATTGTACTGTAATTTGAGTTTGCCTGTCTAGTTCTAGTCTTCGTTTATGAAGGTCTGCCGTGTTGTGTATCACTTTCATGTAGAACTTCCTGCATTGTCCCCTAAGAGCTCACTAGTTGAATGGTACACACTTATGTATATAATGATTTCTCTTGTCATTCTCTTACCGTTGTTTCACTTTGAGAGATGTGACTGCCATTTCTCCTGCCATAAAACACACTGCCAAAATGGAAGATAGAAATCAACATCTCAGTCATTACCCATCTAAACATCAGCCTGATCGGGCAGATCCTGTGCACATCACATACTCTAGCAGTGTAATACCCAATACTGATTTTGTTAAGACTCCATATTCTGAAGAATATTTGTTTATCATGACACACCACATGCAAAAATGTTCATCTGCAAGCCTGCAACAGCAAAGGCAACTGATCTCTCCATTTTCACTTGCTATGTAAAGCATTTTAAGGTGATCTCAGCTCCTTAGGGGGACTGAAGCTGACACTCAGTCTTCCTTGTATCCCTTATAAGCTATTCTGTTTGAGAAATTAATTTCCAGGAACACTGGCTATTTCATGTTCTTTGCTTACTGTCTTCACAAGTGACTCAATACTTTAAAGGAAAGCAAGTTAAAAAGGAACTCTTGCATTAATCCACTCATTGAGCCTCTAATACCTGGGTCTGTGGGATCTCTTCATTCTCATCTGCCTTGCCTGTATTTTATATTTGTGGAAAAGTATTTCTTTATTAATATATCCTTTTCCTAATCTTTAAATCTGCTACACATAGAGACCACACTTGAACTGAATCAGTTGAGACTGAAATACACATCACACAATACTTACATGGAATACTTTTTGTTGTCAGACATCACCTGGATTGTTGTTTAACAGTTTTATGAGGTACAAGTTCCTGTTGCTGAGAATACATTTGCTTGTTGCATCTGTTAACATTTCTCAAAAGGAAAATCATCACTGTGCAAGATACTCATTATGATCAACTTGTAAATTGCAATGTTTTTCTAAATACATGGGTGCCTCTTCTTTACACTATTGTGTCATTTCCCATGTGCAGCTGTTGATATTTGTTGAAGATTTAGACAAAAGTCTGTCAAAACAGAAATGAAATATGGGGAAATAGAGCATAACACAAACCAGTATTTAGAGTTTTATCTGTCATTTGGTTCCTTTTGCTGTCTGCCCAGAACACACTCTGCATATCATGAGGACAACCCGCTCATATTCTTTTGATCAGTTCAGAGATTAGTGCTCCAGCAGGACAGAGCTTTTGAATTATTAAAACATTCATGAACAAAGGAAACATTCCTCATTATTGTAAATAAACTGTTTAGTCTTGCATTATTTATGACAAACTTCAAACAGGGGAAAAAGGCTTATTTGTAGGATCCAAAAAGCTGGTGATGTCCTTTTTATCCTTCAAAATTTCGGATATGAGTTTTGTTATCTTTAGCGTTGTGGAATAGCAATAATGAAAAGAAATTGAAATTTCAGAGGTCATGATAGAGCTGTCAGATCAACAGGCAGCAGCTTCAGGAGTAAATCTTCATGGCACCAAGCCCTGCTCTCCCTTATTTCTTGCTTTTCCTATCCAAACAATTCTGATTTATACATGTTGTGTACAAACCAAAAGTCTCAGTCCTACAGTTTGCTTTGCTCCAGCCCATTGAACTGTTTATTAGATACATGAATAGCAATAACAAGAAACTGATAATTTGCCTTCAAGTGACAGAAGAATGTGTCCATTTATTGCAGAGTGTGCCCCACAGCATGGCAGATGGGTCTGTATTCCGCATCAAGGCATTGTGCCAGTAGGGTAGCAGTGGAGAAGATAGGGCAAGTGAAGTGTGAGGAAGAGCAGGGGAAAAAGACCCACAGCAGTACAAAAACAGGAAGTTTTACAGTTACTGCAAACTGCTGAACAGCCACAAATTGAACACAGCCTGATAGAAAGTTCTATTTAAAGTACAGAGCAAATAAAAAGGGGGGGTTGGGGTTTTTTTTCCCCTCACATAAACTTTGTAGGAAAGTGCAGTTTTGGATTGAATGGTCCAGCTAATTAAAAAAAAAGTCCCTAGTGGAAAACTGTCCATTTAGAAACTTTAAAGACTGAGGTGTACTAATTTTACTTTTTTTATTCAAAAAAATGGTTAAACACTAAGTATACTTATATTTAATTTGAAAGTCCTTTTGCAGTTAAAAAGAAAAAACCAAAGCATTTACCATAATCCAGGATTAATTCACAGGAAATAATCCAACAGAAATTCAACATTATTTCACCAAGAAATTACATGTATATATGTGTGTATACATATACATTGAAAGGCATTCAGCTTGAAAAGTATTTAAAGACTCAAATTATTTTTTGTTTTGAGACCAAACTGAAAAACCACTCACAAACAATAAATATAGACATACCTGTTTATTCATTCATTCCTTTGCTTTCCTGTATCTCAGAGAGCAAGTTTCTCTCCACACTGTAGTTTGATAAACAGACCCCAAATAATAAAGTCAACTTCCTGATTTCTCTATACAAGGCAGCAGGTGATTATCAAAGAATAACTTTGTGCCACCCAGAAGGACCTAAAAGCACCACTGAAGCTCTGAGAATGCCAATTGTTAGAATCTTCTCTAATGTCATTTCTCCAGTATGTGTATGCTGCTGAATACGCTACAATTTCCTTGTTCTTTCATGATCATTTCACTATTTGTGTGGCTCTGTACATCACCCCCATCTGGACTCCATCAGAGGATCAGATCTAAAGCTGGTAGAAGAAAACCCAAAAGACAAACTTAATTTCCAGTTGTAAAACTCAGTCAGTGTTGATCCCTATTTCTCTACAGCTACTGTGATCGTATTTTTAAAATATTCTTTTTCAGCAAATGAATTTTTTTATACTTAAGAGCTATCTTGCAGGACTAGAATTGGGATATTTGCATTTGTTTCCACTCCAGAAAATTCTTACAGAGGCAGTTTGAGACAACAGCTGAAGATAACACATCTTCTCAGAGTACAGAAAAAGAACAGTCCTCTACTAATAGTCTAAACTTTGTACTACAGGTTGAAATAATTTGCCCTTGAATAATTCAATGCAATTGCATGACTATAATTGAGAAAATTTCTTTTAATTTTTAAAACAATCAAATGGAATTTGGTTCAAAGCAAATTATATATTAGCCAATATAACACACCTACCAAGATCCTGGAATCTTGTAGGACACTGTGCTGGTTTAAGGGTAAACTGGCAGGAGAAATGGACCCACCACAAGAGGGATTATAAGTCAGAATTACAACTTAATGAAAGGTATTACAATAAATACACTGACACAAAGATAAAACTGCTTTCAACTCACCAAAACCCAGCAGTATAACCCAGTGTCCCGGGGCACAAGCCCAAAGGGATTTGTTAGCCCTTGTGCTGAGACCCGCGTGGTTCCCCCAAGTCCAAAGCAAAAGGAAGTAAAGAACCTGTTGGTGCAGATGATGGCTGGGGTCTGGTCAAGAGTGATGGTTTCCTCCCGTCAAGGTCCTGCTGCTCCTCTAGATCCAACTAGACCCTGAGGTCTTCTTACACCCGTTTATGTACCTTCAGGGAGCACCCAGTCCCTCCCCCAGGGCAGGGACTCACACAATGGGCAATTAACTCTGAGCCATGGGGTATTGTTGAACCGTTGATGGCCCATTAGCAGCCATGCTCCCTCAGGCTGGGTGTGAAGGTGCTAACAGCTCCCTGGGCAGCTGCTGCAAATGGTCCATTGTTCTTGGGAAATGAATAGAGGGGGGTAGAATACATAGCTTTGATCACCCCCACACAGTGATGACTGGTCCCACCTGCTGAACTAGGACAACACAGTAGTCCACCTGGCTCTACAACAGAGATATTAAAGGCAGTGTCAGTCAGTCACTGCTGGTCTCCCTTGAGCAGTTTCATGTTGCCATTCTCAATTTATTGTGTGTACAGGCCGTGTAAACAGCTAAACTTCAAAGGCTAAAACATAAATCACAACTCTGAATAGCAGGACCTAAACACATTAAAAATCGCTTTCATGACTTTTTGAGCTCTCAGTTAAAAATACCAAGACCTTGAAGTCTCATTTTCCACATGCAGCAAGAAAGTTGTTACTTGTACAACTAAGCATGGTGCTCATTGTTGCTGGTATAACAGAAACAAGGTTAGTAGGAAAAAGAAATTACTGTCCTATGTGATGTTGGAAGACATCATGTGAGGGTGGAGGTAAAACTATCCAGAGAACAGCAGGTTAATATGACAGATGTTGTCAACAGGTAAATGTTACACACCAGGAAATGCAGCAAGGCAAGACCTTGGGCAAGCACAGAAGAGTCATGTCTGGGACATACAGGTAATTTGGTAGGGAGAGAGAATGCAGATGGCAAGATAGGGAAGGGCAAGGCAGGACAGGGCAGGGGAAGGAAGGGGAGGGCAAACAGGCTGTAACAGCACATCATGTAATCACGTCTTTCTCCTGACTATTCCAAATCTGTTCCATCTTGTGACCTGATACTGATTCTAGCAAACTGTGTTGCCAAGTACTCCTGTTCCTGAATAGTCTTTTTCTACCTGTGTCCTTGTGCAGGCATTGGCAAATGTCTGCAAAATATTTCTGTTACCTGAGCATATTAATTCTGACTAATACCTGATAACAGAAGTGCATCAGAGGCTATAGTTTAAAACATCAAGTCTTAGGAGACAAAAATGCTAAAGGAAAACCCGTAAGTTTTCTGTTTTAGAGAATGAAAACATCAAGTCCTGTCCAAGCATCAAATGAAGATGAATTGTTAATGTATTTGAAATTGAATTTGAGAACTAAATATGTGGTTCTTCTAGAGGAAATCTAATAAAAATAAGCTGAAACCCCTGACTGGCTTAATTACTGGTTTCTTGGTTTCTGACTCATGATTTCGGACCTCTAGCCTGACCACTGCAGAAGTCATATTTTATAGGAGCATGTGCAGTGCTTCCTTCCCTTTACATATGCATGCTTTTTATTAAAATTTTGAGGAATTCTGTCTTTTACTACAGGTAGCTTTGTTATGTGATTTATTGCACAAATGCTGTGTAACTTAAGAAAGTGGCCTTGGGATTTTCTACATCTTATCGAAATCCTCTATCATTTAAAGAAAGCAACCATAATAAACAGTAGATACTAAACAAGCACAAATGCATACATAGACTAAACAGGCAATACAGCTGTTACTCAGTTCTAGCTTCAGTCCAAGAATCTACAAACCTGCCTTATGTGTATAGCAGGAATCTGAAGTTCAGAGAATCTCTGTTATGAGAAAACCTGACAATAACAAAGACATCCTATTTATCTCTCTATGTGTTTGTGATCCCTTGGCATCTGATTACAGGATAAAACTGAAACTGTAATATTGTATTTTTCAGATGCTTCTCAGCCATTTCCTGTAATTTATTTTCTGTCTTATCTTTCATCAGTAAGTCTATCTATCAGATGGTTAGATGTCTTCCAGCAAGATTTAATCTGAGTATTCTTAGCATTTTACAAATGTGTTCATGATTAGTAACTTTTAAGCTGTTCATCCTATACATGGTCCTTAAAGCACATAGGACATAAAAGAAGCATGAAATTTAAATTTGAAACCAAATCCAAGTCTCTGAAGGTGGAAATAATCTCAATAATGTTATCTAGTTATTAGTCTCCTGTCCTGAAGTAAACATGGAATCTCCCACTAGAGCCAACAGAAAGAATCGTACCTTCCAGAGGATGGTTGCAGAAGTACATTTTCCTTTTGCTAAGTGTAAAGGGAGATAAAATATCTGTCTTAGATAAGAGTCCTAAATTGTAGATAGTCAAAGCAATTAATCCCAGTATAAATCTTCCTTTCCTTCTCCCTGCTTTTATTTTCCTATGCTTAAGCAAGTCTTAAAAATAGTCTTCTACAGAAAGCAGAATGTGCCTGAGGATGTGTCAGAGTTTTGTCCCCACAAATGAAGTGTGTAAAATCACCAACAGCACAGCTGATGTTTATATGCTCAGTACAGCACATTAGTTATGCAAGCATCTCCCTACTCTAAATATCTATTGAAAATCCAGTGGTTGAGAAATTCAGTTAATAATTAGGCCAGCAACTGGACCACAAAAATAAGAGTACAACTGCACATATGTCAAACCAAAATCTGCATTCTAATGAAATGACCACATTGCAAAAATATTTTATGGTCGTCCATGAAGTGTTGAGAGGTGTACCTCTGTGAAGGTATAAACACTGAGAAGGTGTCCTAGCTTTGACAGAATTAATGTCTCTCTAAATCAGTAATTGTGTAGCATAAAATACTTAAAAGCACTTGAATCTTTTTCATTTTCCTTTTTTTCTTTACTCTCCAGGCCTTGTAATGGGATTAATTATACGATATGTGACAAAGGCACCAGATGTGGAAAGTGGGACTGTTTATGAATGTGAAAATCTGAACTCTGGGCCAGCCACTCTGCTTATTAATATAACAAATCAGGTCTATGAATATCAATACAAAAGAGAGATCAGCCACCACAATGTCAATGGTCACCAGGGCAATGCAATGCTTCAAAAGGTAAAACCTATCTTATTTTTATTCTTAACTGTGTAAGATACTTTATTTTCACCCGTGAGGGAGGAAAACAAATTTCAAGTTAAAATGTGACAGACTTTTATTCTGAATTTAGGGCGAGAAAGGTAAGTGAGGAAGGGGAACAGTAAAGGAAATCAGGTGTGGTAGAAACCTGACCATCATTTCACTCACAGCTGACTGTATGCTTGTGGAATAGTTGCCTGGACTCTTCTAGATGGCAGTCCTGGCTCCTGCAGACACTGGGTTCATTGCAGACATAGTTGTTATATTGGATTCATTGCCACTAAACCTTTATAAACCCCACTGATACCTTTATTTGTCCTCTGTCTTAAAAGGGACTGGCTCTGGCAGGATAATGCAGGGGAGGTTGTTGTCTCCTCTGTACAGCACAGGTAACTACAAACTACACAATTTTCAAAACACAAACTCATAAATATGTAAACTCCCATAGATAAGTGGGGGGGTTATAACAATTAAATTCATCACAACATTCTCATACATTCTTCCACTCCTGCAGTGGTCCTCAGCAGGGATTTCACTGGCTGTCCCCAAGCTTGGGGAAACAGCACTGTGGCAATTCACGCTGGCTTCAAAAAGGGAAGTGTGAGAAAAAGTTTGCAGTCTTTCACAATGTCATGACCTTTTCTGTTTTCCAGTATGTAGAAATTACAATATTTTACTTTGTTAGTATATTCTTTCCCCACCCATGTAATATTTACTTCTTATAATGTTCACTTTCTTAAAAGTGGCAGCAATTTGAAGAACTCTTGAGTGCAGAGGCACTTTTTAAAACCTGGCTTTTGTGCTCAGAGACATTGCATACTCACATGAAGCTTCTAAGCCCTTGCCAGTGGCTTTTTACAATATTGCAATATATTATTTTGCTTTTTTCGAAGTATTATTGTTTATCTAGGACAGCAAAACATGTTCCTGTATATTACAGTGGTTATCGTTATGAAAACTTTTAAGTTATGCTTAGAATGTACACTGGGGAGCTGAGGAGAATTAGGACTTCACCATCTGCTCAAATTTCTTGCTGATGCAGCACCACTGTGTGCCTGTCTGCTGTGACTGCTGGACGTGCCCTTCTCAGAAAGAATTAGACTGTCAAGGACTATTAGAGTTGTGGTGGGTGGAGACAGGAAAATACTGGGCCAGTCAGACTGATCGGGTTTTGCTGAATCTTCATCCTTTTTCCTGCTACTTGGTTGCAAGAGGTTTGTCTTAGCCAAAGTGTGTGTTCAGTTTCCAGGACATAAGTCCATCATATTTGAACATCTTCATCAAACCTGGTACACTGAAGCTGACTTGTGTTGTGAGAAAGGAGGAGTACTAATTGCACAGAAGTTTCTGTTGCCCTTACCAGGGATTGCCCAATCTTCTTTCCGTAGTCTCACTTTGCTGGAAGGTTCTTAAAAGTCTCAGCTGTGAATTGTGGGTTTCTCTGTGTTATTGGAGAGGCCTCAGTCTGCCTGGGTTTTCACTTCTTTTCCCTTTAAAACTATCTGGCAAATGCCCTCTTGAAAAGAAAATAAATAAAAAAAGGAAAAGGGGAGAAATTCAGCCATATTTAGGAGACAATAGCAATTCCTGGCAGCCTTCCTGACTGGCAAAAACACTAATATGAAAAACAGAAAGCATGACCACACCATTCCCTCAGTTTTGTACAACTGTAATTCTCTTCTGACTACAGCAAAAGTGTTTACTTACTGCATTTATCAGACCGAATAGATTATGCCATGACTTACAAACATGTATTCTTTAGAACACGGTTTTGAATAATAAAACATGCAATTAGGATTTCGGATGCCCCTGGAAAAGATATTTTAACACATTTGCTGAATTAATTCCAAAATAAACATTTGGGGCTGTTAGTTAATAAATGAAGAAAATCTTTCTCTCCCGTGTTTTCAGTGAAGGTGCCAGCACAGCTACTGTTCCTGCAGGTTATCTGCCAGCTCACTTTTTTCAGCTTTCTAATTCAAAGTAAGTAGGATGAAAAAAGTCTCAACTCTCACTTCCTGTTTATCAAATCAAGGTGACTGTTAGTAAGACAGAAGTAATTTTTTAGACAAGTTTCACTCTTTGGAAGCTTAATAATTATTCTAGAATACTTCAGCCTTAAAATATCACTTTATCTGAACAAAGTAGCTGCAAGCCTTTGTGTTAGTTACCTCCTGCTTCTTTTAAAAGTATTGATATAATATAGCCCACTGACAGAACAGTAAGTAGCACACAGGCTCATTAAAGTATTTTTTTCTCCAGCAATGCTGTGGTTTTAAAGCAGATTCTATTTTATTGAAAGATACTTGTAATGAATTGCAATGACTGAACACTGTCCTTGGTCTTCCTCTGTGTCAGAAGTTGAAGGTCAATATGAAGAGTGTATTGACAACAGCTGGAATAAGAACTTTTTGCCTTCTTCATTCTAGCATTACTTAAAAAAATTTAATGAGTATTTTATAAAAGGTTTCCTTCCGAGGAAACATTACACTGGTTTTAGTATTGTACACCTTTTCTTATATCACCACTCTGTTCATGGGGAATTGAGGCACAGCACTGCTGATGTGTCTTTCCTGAACGTGAACATGAGGTCCATGTCTCAACCAGCAGCTACTATGACAGGTAGCACTGCTTGTATGTGTTCCCTGTAATGTAGTACTTGACTGATTTCCTTCTTGAAGGAATCCTGTTCAAGCAGTAATCTGCATCATTAAGCTGTAAGGAACTATACATTTATAATTGCAACAAAACAATAATCCTGCAGACACTGAAGGTGATCCTCACATCAGTCCTCATAAGAGCTTACAATTAGAACCTCTCCTATCAAATTAAATGCTACTTTATTTGTCCTTACCCTCTCTTTTGTCCTTTCTGACAGATGACATTTGATCCTTCCATCTTCTTCAATATTTTGCTGCCACCCATTATATTCCATGCTGGATATAGTTTAAAGAAGGTACGTGCCTCTGTTTTATGTGACAAAAGGGACTGAATGAGACTGCTGCTCTGTGAATCCAACAGGCCAGTGACAGAGGAAAGAGTCAGTTAACAATTTTGTTGCATGGGATGAACTTGACGGGAATGGCAAAAAATTAGAGGCTCATGACCCTCACTCTGCTTCCTTTCTGCCCCTGTGCAGAGATCTGATTGTGTGGTTTATAACACTTGGGCCTTCCTGTTTTCAGGAAGGACCACTTTGAATCTGGTGAACTGCAGGCAGCAGCCTGTCTGTGTTTCATGTGCTGCCTGATCAGGGCTTTCTTTGTTCAAGGGATGGGGCCATGATACAATTTGCATCAGATGTTTTTAATGTGGACTTCTGTTATGATCCTGAAACATTTCTCTAGATACGTGAATGAGGGAACTTTGATGGCATTCCATGTGGCAAACAAACATCTTAAATTGTATTTTTCACAGTAACTGAAGTAGCCTATATTGTTGCATCTTATATTTGAGATGTGTTGCAATAAATGGCACTTCTAGATGCAATGTTTTAATTTGGTCTGAATGCTTTTTTGTTTACTCTATTACAAAGGACTTTTTCTCAAACTTTCCTCTCCAGAGACATTTTTTTCGTAACTTAGGATCGATTTTAACCTACGCCTTTTTGGGAACTGCCGTCTCCTGCATTGTCATAGGGTAAGTGAATGCCTCTGCTATTGCTGCATGTGTGCTATCTTTTTAAACTAAACTCCAAGAAGAATTGCAGGCTCTGCATTGTCCATATACTTGGCAATTTGTGTAACAGATAAAGTAATTCCTTATCAGAGAATGCTGAGATGGAAAAGGTAAAACTCTTGGATAGCCAAGAACTGTCCCAGGCATTCATATAATTGTGTCCTTCATTTCATGGTCTATGACTGGTGTAAGTACGAACTGCCTTTTACACTCCATAGTTTTAACCATCTGTCCTGAGAAACAGAACCATTCTCTCCATCAAAATTCCATGCTACTAACCAGAATTCATTCTAGAGAAGTGCAGATCTCTAACAGAAAAGGAAGGACCTTAAATCTCCAAGAGAGTGAGAACAAATGTCTAGTAGCATATATGTAAAAGAAACCTGGAGTCATTTCACAGGCTAAGTGAAACTTTTTAATTGAAGGTCAGCTGAAAAGCCTCAGTCTGGAACTATGTGTGAATTTAGCCTGGGTGTGACTAAATGGCTTCTGCAGAAAAAGAGAAAGGGAAAAAAGCAGAGGAACAAAGCATCTTGTTTTATTTTCATATCTCCTTAGTGAAAGACTTCTAAATTTGTTTCAAAATTTGCCTAATGAAAGAAAATATTTGCCAGTCAGAAATGGATTATGTATTTACAGGCTGCCAATGGTGTGAAACTTCTGTTTGATTAACTCAATCAAAATTAAACAAACCACTTTAAGATCCTTTAGGATCTTAAAAGTTCAAGTGTTTCATAATATTTATGAATATCACATATACACTTCAGCTCTCATGTTCTGGGAAAATTCCTGATGCAAGTGAAAATGAATGACCAGAGTGGCATTCTGCAGTGAGAGTGTCTCTGTGCCTGCACAGAACTTACTGAGAGAAGCAGTTCACTGATCGCCTGAGCATCACTAAACATTTCCTGGCATTTCTGTGCTACTGAGACAACTGAGCTAGCTCAGTCTTTATGGGCTGGGGAGGTGATGGAGCAGTGCTCTGTGTAAGTCTTGCTGAGAGGCCTTGATCCTGCTGGTATTGTGCAGAATTGAAATGGAAAAAAGTCACAGAACATTCTGGTGATCAGGCTTTAGACCAGGATGCATTCTATATCTTGTAGGTCTTATTTGAGAGCCTGGGCTGTAGAACTCTGAAATACACCATTTACATCTCTGCATGATATGGAAAGATATATGGAAACACTTCAGCTATTGTAAGGGTGCTTGAATTTAAAACTGGTCAAAATTCTGAACCTATGAACAGCAGTTTCAAATTATAGAAGCAGTTAATTTTTTTACTGTCTGTCTTTCCCTTTCTTTATGTTAAAGATGTATGTGCTGGTATATAAGGTATAAGGTCCTTGCTGGCATTATTATGAGATGGAACATTCTACTTTAATGTCATTTTAATAATAGTAAAATACGTGAATGACCTATAACTTAGAGTTCAATGATTTTCAAACCATTCTTTTATGGCTATGCCATCATATCTATCTTGATATCCTAGATTCCTAATAATCAAGTAGCTCAATAAGCATAATGCACCAGAGGCATTGTGGTATTAAGGGTTCTGCAAGCTATGGTCACTCCAAATGTCAGGAAATGTTAGGCTGTGCAGTGAAAAGCGACATTAAAAATGTAATCACCTTCTGTGCTGAACTACAAAGGGGTGTAAGCTCTGTGTTTGGCTGCTTCCCCTTCATATAAGAAAACCCACTGAACATCTGTGGGCTAAGCAGAAAGGATTCCTTCGATTTCAGACACAAACCTGTAACTACAGGAGGCATCATGCCATGCATCATATTTATTGGAGAGGAAAAGCTTAATCTCACTTTTCTTTCTGAAATTTTTCTTTCCTTAAGGAATGGCATCTCATTACAGCTTGAAGACCACAGCTTGGACAGCTACACCACTCATGTTTTTCCCCGTCTTTATTTGCAATAATGCACACCTCTCTATGACCCTAACTCATGGAGCTGTTTCTTTTCATACTCATTTATATGGCAAATAGCACCCCTAAGCAAGGAATTAGAAATTCAGCAAAAAAATCTGCATCCTGACAGCAGGCTGAGTTGAATGGTAGCACATTACTGAGGTAACAGTGACTGTGGATCTTATAGGACCCTTCCTGCGCTTCCTTTCACATGTCTCAGCTATTGAACATTTCTCCCGCAAGCCAATAGCCAATAGTGAGACTGCAGGAAAGCACTAGGGCCATCCAGCCCAGTGATCCTTTTAAACATGCGTTTGGTTTATGACTCTGACATGTGTCATTGCCCTTTGCAAATGGAAAATGCCACAGCAGCTTTGATAAAATTCTTAAAAGAGACATAATATATTCAGTTTAGGCTATATTCCAAATACCAACATTCCTGTATCCATGCTATTTTATCTAAAACAGAATGCATATAGAATGAATGCACATAGAATCTACTACAGAAAGTTCCTATTAGGGACAGTGTCTACTAACAATTCAAAGCTGAAGCCCAAAGTCAGGGATAAAGATCCAAAGAAAACCTTAAGGGAAAGAGGAGTAAGAACTGGGCCTTGCACTGTGTTCTGTACGAACCCACAACCCCCACTGGAATCACTGCAGAGAAGGCAGTAATATATTCAGAGCAAGGCTTATGTGAATGTGAAGCATGTTTGCCTAATGTACATGTCAGGATAAGAAGGAGATAATGAGTGCCTGAAGAAGAAAGATGATATAAAAACTTTACTGAAGGGAATGAAAAATAAGTACTAAAAGAAAAACATTTCCTAAGAGAGAAGGGGTAAAGAACTACGGTTGCTGTTATAAAAGAAAGGACAAAACCCCAAGGTATTTCTAGGTTGCATTGCTGTAGACAAATATTTTGTGCATAGGTATGATTAAACATGTGCTTAATTTTTATTATATACACACAACACATACATGTACAGTACCTTGGTATCCATAGGTTCAGGCCCTGTGTATCTGCAGCCTCTCCCTGGACTCTGCTTCTCCTGCCTGAGGGAATTACAGAGCTCTCTGTGTGAACCCTCCTGGGGTCTTGTGGTAGTGACAGTGCACAGCCTGTAACAAAGAAGGACCAGACCTCTCTTTGTCAACCAGAAACAGCTGGGAAATATCATTAATAAAGCACAGAAACATCATTTGGATGGCTGCAAACTCTTAGAGTGCTAAAACGTTGCCATGGAACACACTGATACAATGGTGCCTGTCTCTTCTTTGTGAGTCTTTGCTTTTGTATGAAAGGCCTCAAGAAAGGGGAGCTGTGTGGAATTTGAGTGAAAAGGCTATAATCAGATATTCCCACTGAGGGCTGGGGAAGGAGGGGGAAGAGGGATTGCTTTATTTTAGTGAAGGCAGTGCTGAAACGCGATTGCTTTCAGCTAAATACTGCTCTAAGGAATGCCTGCCCATGTTAGCTGTAGCAGTGTGCTCAGCCACTTAACCCACATGCAAGTTATAATAATCCCCAAGCTTTCCCAGCAAAGCAAAATTATGCCCTTTGCACCACGTTTGACTAGGAAGAGATCCCATAAGGTAAAGGAGAAATTCCCCCACTCCAAGCTCTGCAGAATTGCTGAAGTCATCCCCTTCACAGTGACTTTGGTTTGCTTAAGTTGTCACCTTCACATGCTGACTCTGGGTCTGCATGACATAAGATCACATAAGATCCAGTCTCTCAACAGACATTTTCCTGCCAGTGGTTCCAGTTTCCTGCCTCCTGAAGAACAGTGTGGGATGATCACTGCGACAGCACCTTGTTCCTCAGGAAAACCATACAGGCCAAGTCTCTCTGAGGCTTTCTCTGATACAGGGCAGGCAGTCTCTTGCTGTAGCAGAGTACTTGAGTTTCAGAGAGTCAGAGAATAATTTAGGTTGGAAGCAATGTCTGGATGTCTGCAGTCCAACCTCCTAACAAATGCATGACTGGCTTCAAATTTAAATCCAGGTGCTCTTGGCCCTGTCCAGTTGACTTTTGAGTATCTCCAAGTATGTGAATTCCACTGTCTGGGAAATCTGTTCTAGTCCTAACCACCCTCACTACAACGACTGAAATTCCAACTGGAATTTCCCTTGCTTCACCTTGTAAACTTTACCTCCCATCCTTTTCCTATGCACCCCTCAGAAGGTGCCTTCATGTTGTCTGTAACCACCAGCAGACAGCAGTCAGCTCCCCTCCTAGGTACAAGAGAAAGCTCAGCTACTGTCTCTTCTCATACGTCATAGCCCCCAAATTATCCTGGTGGTTCTCTGCTGGACTGTCTCCTATCTGTCTTCCCTGTCCTAGAGGTCCAAAACTAAAAACACTATTCCAGATGCCACCTCACAAGTGCCAGCAAAAGACTTTTCTTGGCTTGCCCACTGTGCTTCCATGAGCACAATGCAGTTTGCAGAAACACTGCTGTTGGGAAGTCCATTTCTGACTCATGCTCAATTTGATATCCTCATGGACTCCAGGGGTTTCCTGCACATACCTGTGTAGCCAGCCATGCTCCTGTGGGACTGTTGTGCAGGGTTATTCCATCTTTTCCGTATGTTCCTCAATATTAGCTGTGTATAATGACTGATTGTAAGCTGAAGCAGCACTGAGCTGAAGCTACTCAGTGAGCACAAGAAAACTGGGCTGCTGAAAAATTAAATTAACATCTGCTCCCTCTTACCCTTTTTTAATATATTTTTTACATCTTAGGCAGAGGCAGGGAGAAGGAACTAATTTCAACTTCTGCAAGGAATAGTGTTCCCTTCCCTTGAATTCTATTTTTAATAAACTGTGCTGGGAAGCATCTTCCAGAATTGATATCTGTCATAGCTATATTTTCAATTTGGATAATGGAAGAGTGCTCATGTATTTGGAAGGATCTTGACACTATGTAGAAACCTATCAGAGCAACAAACTGAGTGGCAGGGGGCGTAGAAAGATTTGCATTTTTTCACCCCCTTGAAATCATCTTGACTTGATGTTCAGTATTCTCAGTGGCAGCCAGAGCCAGGGTGCCTATGCACAGGAGCACTGGCATCTCTAAGTTGGCCTTATCTGTGACTTTTGATTTGGTTTCACTTGGGTTCTCCTGAATTGCAATGCCAAAACCACATTTCGATATTCAGAATGCAGCAAGTTTGCAGTCACTTACTCGTATTTTTCCAGCCTGTCTAGTACGTTTGGCAAGGCCTGATTTTTCTGGAATTTAAAGCTCTCTGAGTGTGCAGCTCAAATAACAAATGTATTTGCAGACAACTTAGGCTAAGTTTGATTTGTCTTTATGGCTTCAGTGAGAATTTTGCTTGAATAAAGCTGAGATTAAAAATTGGGTTTGGATCAGAACAAGGAGAGTAATTGTACTTCCGAGCAAGTGAAGTTATGAAATACAAACAACCAATAATACTGGTGTTAGGAAAAGTCATTGCAAGATGAACACTTTTAAGGGGAAAGATGTTGGTGTTTATATTTGCTACTCAGATTGTATAACCATCTCTGGCTGGAGAGACAGGACTTCTCCATATTTCAATGGGAGCCTCAGTTAGTTAGTTTGGCCTCATTAATTCCAGTATGTCTGTGAGCACAGGAGTACTTGCTTTACAATAAGCATATCAGATAGTTTCATGGTAATCAGTGCTTAAAATTGAACTTCTAATTTAAAAACCCACATAGAATCAAAGTACTTCTTTTGTGAATCTGAGTTTAAGTGCAGTGACTAACAGTTTGGACAAAGAACTCTCTCCTGACATTTAAATTTGAGTGTGAGGAGTAAGTCATCATCATACTTGATTCTCACAGGCAGTCTAAGAATCCTTTCCCTTGCTGTTCCTCACCATTCTACAAATGAATATTCAAATACTTTCTGCATATGAGCACTAAATGGCAAGATTATAATAATAGAATTCAATACAATATAATAAATATTTTCTAAATTCTTTCTTTTAAAAACTGAAGCTTAAATGGTTTTATTTGAAAACCAGAACAATTTTTTTGTTTCTATGCACACACATACACATAGATAAGTAAAAACTTATAAAAGAGAGAAAGAAAGATTAAGAAATATCAAACACCAATCCAGATATTTTTGTAGGGGGAAAAAAAGGACATGAGATTGTGTTTTCGACCATAACCTTTCTATGAAAGTAGACATTTTCCATTCAAATGTCTGTGGTATCAAGATTCCAACATCACATGAAGGAATTCTTTTTCTTCACTCTGAACTGCACTGTTTTAGCAGCCCCTCTTTGTGCCTCCTAAATGAGGAAGGGTTGGGCTGAGTTAATAACATTGTTGCCCAAATGCAGCAGTAGCAAGAAATGTTCGACTTTTCTTTACAGGGTTTACATGGGTAAGATGCATTCTGATACAACTGTACACTCAGAGATTTAGTTCTCTCATCGTTATACCTATCCAAACACAATTCTAAAAGTTAGGACACAAATTCCTCCCATTGGCATGCCATTAAAAAAGACTAGTTACAATTTAAAAATTTTTAGTAGAAAACAGTCTTTCAAAACAAACAAAAGCGTGTGTGATGTATTCATTTTGTCCTCACAAGTCAGCCTGTTTTACAGCCACCTTCTCCCCTACAAGTGGCTTGGTGTGACCTCACTGGAACACGGGATGGGACTGTGGGTGTGCAGGCACAGTGACAGTGCTGACTCAGGCTTCATCTCTCACTGAGCATGGAGCAGGCAGTGCACACCCAAGAGGGTCGGCAGGCAATCGTTGCGGTTACTGAGCATGGCTGGGGATTTCTTTTTATTTTCATAGATATTTTGGTAGTTTGGCAAACGCTAGATGGAGGTTTAGTTAGGTTATGAGTGTGTTTATTACATGCTGTTGGGAGCTCCGTGGCATATACAAATGGGAGCTGCTGTTGTGAAACAGTTCTGAGCTTACAGTCTGACTGTTCTCTCTCACCAGAGGGCTATGGATAGACTTTACAACTTGGAAACTGAACACTTGGAGCTATGTGCTTCAGCGGAGCCAAGCCAAATGCTGTTTGGCTTGAATTCACTGTGCAGTGCTCTGGGATTCTTCTGGATTTTGGAACTGTTTCTGCAAGGGAAAATGGGGCAGGTTAAGAGTAACAAAAAAAATTTTCTCTCAGTTAAGAGAGTTCTAAGCTCTCCATAAACTAAGCAAATACCTTTACAAGGATTATCTGCTGCTACACCAGCTAAGCTCTTGCCTTCCCAGATGATAACTTCTGTAATAATTTAGACTTACTTCATGTTCAAAGAAAGTAGTTGGTTGGGGTTTTTTGTAATAAAATATAGTTTTCTACTACATGTTCCCATCAAATGACACATAAAAAAACCCAAGTCCATCTTTACTCCACACACCACCTGTAAACAGCAAATGCTTAACCTCCCCCCAGGCAAGAATAAAAGCTTTATTCTTGGTACAAATAGAAACTGGTGAGGGGGAGTGTTAAAGTGTCTTAGTGCTGCAGAAATTAACTGAGGAAGAAAGGGAAAAATTATGTATAGACGATTTGTCCTCCTCTGTCATAAAACCCTCTGAACATCAGAGGTCTGAATTCAATAATTTCTAATGGTCTTTTGAAGCTAGATATTCAGCCAAGAGTGGACATAAAACTAGTGAGCAGACATTAATTTGAATGTAGGATAACTTTTGTAAAAGTACAGTGCCTGTGTTGACACCCTTTTAGGGGAGTTTGGCTGCTTTTGTGTCCCATTTGGAATGAATACAGGCATTTTCCTTCAGTCATGAAGGCAGTACTGCCCCAGTTTTGCATTGACTTGAGGAAACTCGACAGAGATGATATAGCTGAAAAATCAAGCTAAGTCTCTCCAGAGTTCTCCAAAAAAGGCAGCCCAACAATGAGTCCCAGCAGGAAAATTGCTGGTGTTTAGTTGTTCATGTGCAGCTCAGTTTCCCAATGCAGTAGCTTTGATTCTTTGGTCAGTCCAAATCTGACATAATTCTGTTGCACTCTGTGGAGTTGCAAGGGGTAGTTCCTGCTTATCACTGCTGTTTAAAGGTGTTTGGTGAATCCATAATGGCTTAGTAAAGTATGAGTTTAGAGAAGTTTGAAAATATACACCCACTGTGATTCCTGGTTTGGGGAATTCTGCACAGGGAGTAAAAAGGGAAAAGGCTTCCTCATAAGTGTAACTCTCGGAGACTTCTAGCAGTTCTAGAAGGGTTTTTTTGTTTTGTTTTGTTTTTAAAGCCTCCTGCTTGTATGACTTATGAAACTATGGATAAGAAGCTGGGTTAAATCAAGACACTGATATAAAATAGTGTTTCCCAGACCACTAACACCCACACAGAGTGGAAAGTTCTTCTAAGAGTACTTTGATACTTCAAATATGTGTTGCTTCAAGTTCAGTCAGAATATGTAGCTATTTCGCAATAAACATCTGATATTGTTTATTGCAGCAGAGTTGATCGTACAGAAAACTGTTTCTCTTCTCATAAACAGATGTGGTAAGCAGCAGGGTGTAATTATTTGTATCGTCCAAAAGAAACCCTCAGCATACTAAGGGTTTTGAAAGAAATGTGTTATAGGGAACACCAAAGGTGTGGGGCTGCAGAGACAAGCAGAACCTGGGATAGCAGAAGATTCATTTAAAATAAAAAAAAAATGTTTAATTTGGTATTTGATATCCAAAAGCTTCTTCAGGAATCCATAAAAAAATTTAAATTATGTGCTTTTCTGAAAAACATGCAAATAGCATTTTGTTGCAAAACAGACAAAACACTCAAGTCCAGACATTTCCCAAGAAGAAACTCACCCTGGAGAGAAGAGTTTGTGGGGTTTTTGTTTGGTTCTGTGGGGTTTTTTTACAAAGTGTCTTCCCAGTTGCCTTGAAAGCCAAAGCTTTTACTGCAGGAATGAATACTTTTGGATAGATCTCCTAATGTCTTCTTCCCTGATATTCATGGATCCTTTAAGAATTGATACCCAGTGTGGCCTCCAAAGACTGCCATCCTCTATTTCTCTGGCTATAGACCATTGATACACCTGTGCAACAGCTTCCTTGGCTGCAGCATTTTTGGAAATCTCAAGTTTTCAAGATGATTCTCACAGTCTCTATATTGACTCTTAGGGAAAACATCTTTACAGAGCTGGTGAAATGTAAAATATGCATCCCTTATGGCCCCTTATCCTGACATCCTCTGCCCTTCTCAGTACATACTATCTTCCCAGAAAAATTCCAGGCTGGAGGAGATGAAAGCAGAAGGAGAAGGAGGTATATTGACTCTGATGTATTAGTTTGTTTTCCATCTCATACAGCTATTTTTCCACACTGCATGAGAAACCTGCACACCAAGCCTGTGACTGAGGAAGATACTTCCAGTTCAGTCCATGCTGTGCATTGCTCCAGTCCATACATACCTCTATGGCTCTGCTAGCCCATGTGTCCTTCTGAATCAAAATGGGCAACAACATGACCTCTGTCACTCACACAGGAACTTGTGTGCTGCTTGCAAAGCACTTTGAGCTGCTTCACAGGGAAAGGTGTAACAGAGATTTCAAACAGAGGAGGAAAAACATATTCTACTTCAGTAGCAGGGAGCTGCCTGCAACCTTTAAACTGTTCTTCAAACTCTTTTGGAAGTGTACAGGCAGTAGTTTGTTGGAGCAGGAAGAGAGAGGGTGATGCAGATCTCCTACCTGTTACCTTGAATATTTCATAATATGACAACTCAAAGGATGCTTTGTTCTCTCACCCACCACCATTTTACATATCCCTCTTCTGAGCCAGTTGATCAAACAGTGCACTTGCATCTGACAAATCTTTTTTACAGAGCACAACTGTTATTAGGCTGAAATGTTCTGTAAACACACGAGTTTTCACAATGGCCCCGGGACAGTGGGGACAGAACCTACAAAAGCCGGTCTAATCAGATGTCCAGATTCCCCACAGTGGGAGAGTGATGATATTTAAATAGTTAACAGAGCTTTTCTTCAGCTCCTGGTTGTTTCTGAGTCTTAAGTTGATAATGAATCATCAGAGTATTTCTCTAGTCTTGGCTCTCTTCTTAATACTCAGTGTCTGAGAACTCCATTACATTTGACTTCATATTCCATACATTTGACTATGATGATAAATTGCAGCAAGTCCAGTGAATGGCCACCAAGATGAACAGGGGCTGGGACATTTGGCCTATAAAGAAGAAACTGAAGAAACTGAGCTTATTTAGCCTAAGTAAAAGGGGCTTCAATGGGAGATTATCAAGAAAGCAAAGCCAGGCTCTTCACAGTAGTGCATAGTGAGAGGACAAAATTGAGAGACACAATTGTAATTTAAAGATGGTTTGCTGTGATATAAGCAAAAACTTTTTTATCACGAGGACAGCCAAGTGTTGGAACAGATTTTCCAGAGATGTTGGATGTGCAATCTCCATCCTTGGAGGTTTTCAAGACGTAAATGGCTAAAGCTCTGAGCACTCTGGTTTGGTCGCATAGTTGACCCTGCTTTGAGTAGGAATTTGGACTAGAAACATCCTGTGGTCCCCTCTAACATAAATTAGTCTACAATTCTATGTTGCTGTAAATAACATACCTTACAGCAGATCACATGCTGCTCCTAGTCTATCCCTTTCAGCCATTTTCTACTTTCAACTTTTCTAACACTTTTTCTGTCGATTCAGTTGTCTTAGTGCCCATCATCCCATATCCAACAGTTAGCTACAAGGAGGTTTTTCTTTCTCATCACCTTTTGTTGAAATATGAAATGTGCAATAAAAGGGTCTTTCTGAAGAAAAATTAGGATTATTTCACTTCCTGCTGCAGCAAGGATTTTATGCATGAAGATGGCTCTTAACATGCTAATTAGCCTGTGTTCTTAGTCAGCTCCGTACCTTAAAAAGGAAAAATCACTTGCATTTCTGTAATACATTGATTTGGCACTTCTTTTCTCTTTGCAACATTACCACTTCCTGGTCAACCACTCTCCCCCTGAAGCTTAGCAGCAACCAAAATTGAAATTAAATTGAAGTTAAAAGACCACAATTTCCACTCCCTTTTGACCTCTCCATTACTGGGAACATGGGGGCTTTTATCTTTTATGTGGAATTTATATGCATGCTGCAAACTTTGAGCAGCATGATTCCCCTGGTAAAAAACGCACTTGATCTGTAAAAAGACAATGACTAAATAGTGAAACCTCTGCAATCAGAATTTAAGGTCACATATAGGCACGCTGACTGACCCAGAGACTGTACCAGCAATGCCTTTCCACAGCCTGCTGTTCTCTGAGAGGATTGCTGTTCCTCCAACTGAAAAGGAAAACCAAAAATTGTTCACCTTTCTTTCACCCGTCCTTACTACCCACTCAGTGATGAGAACAAAACTCCTCATTTACCAAGGTGTAGGGATTATTTTCAGAGTTCTGTTTACCTATTTTATTTAACCTAAGTGAGACTGCACATGAAATCATTAGATGTGTTCCCTGAGAATGATTCTAATTTATTGGATTTTGGGAGGGGAGGAGTGTGTGTTTATGCAATCTCTGTGGAACATAAGTATCATAAAATGAAATTAGGAAATCAGCAGAACCTATCTGGTGTTGTTCAGTTCTCTTGCAAATTATGTCATCCAGTTTATGCAGTTGCCCTTCGTTGTTCATCAGGATGTGAATACAGCTGGTTTCAGTTTCTCTCCCTTTGAATAATATTCTGAGCGAGATTGCTCCTCATCACTCTTTTGCCACAGTCATCAAATAATTTAGGGTGGGATTGACCTTCAGGACCAGTTCCCTGACAAAAACAAGTTAGAGCAGGTTACTTGCAGGCTGCTGGTCCCATTTTGAATGCACCTTACTGTCCATCTCTAACAAACAGAATTAGTATCCAAGTTCCAGCTGGATTTCAAACCAATGTTCATTATTCTCTGAGCCCAGCAGGAGGGTGGGCTTGTCACCTTCCAAGTCCTTCCAAAGTGGGTGACTTGATTTAACCAACTCTCAGTAATCTTCCTGTAAATGTTGTCTTACCTGGCCCAGACAGACATCCACAATTTGTGCTAAAGCATAACATGTTACCTGTCTAACGTGCCTGATATACAGACCTTCTCATTCAAAGATCTTAAGGTACTTTTTAAGTTCGGCTTGATTTCTAGGAAGCAGAGTATTTATCTCACTTTAGTTGTGGAAAAATGCACTTGCTGACAGGTTACAGGATGTGACAGAGCTGGGAGACAACTCCAAAGCCCCCTGCCCTGCCCTGGATGTGCTTCCCCATTTGCTCTACAACCATAAGTATCTGAGAAGTGCTTTTTTGCCATCACCATTCAGATGGCTCAAAAATTCATGTATTAGGGAGGGGAGAACAGCCTTGGTGAGGCCAGCACCAAGGAGCACTGCCAGAGCCAGAGGCCTTATGATGTAGCTGGGATATTCAGGATCTGCATTCCTGTCCAGATCCCAGTCGTATTTTGGCACCTTTCCAAAGCAGCCTCAGCTGTGACCTGAGGACCCTTTGTGTTCGATCCTCCATCAGGCCGGTGCAAGGACTCCGAATGGTCACATTTTGCTGCTGAGCACAGTTTAATGCAGAGCACGCGTGGCTGATCCCTTTCCATTCCTACCGCAGTCACGCGAGCCACCGGCTTTCCTTCCCAAGCGTCAGACAGGGGAGAAAAAGCACATCGTGACTGCTCTTAAAGCACAACTAAACCGTGAGGGACGCAGCAAGCAGAGGTACATGAGAGCCGCTCGCAGCACCGCGGGAGGAACTGCAGCACGGCGCTCACAGCGGCAGCGCCCGCAGCGGCCACCGGGGGGCGCCCGCGCTCCGCCCGCAGCCGGCGGAGAGCGATTCCAGTGAAACGCCAACGAGGGAAAGGCGCGTCTGGGTTCGTCTCCAGCGAAACTGCCTTTCAAGTGCCTGGGTTCTACTCAGAGCTTCTCTGGGCCAGGATAACGGGGCAGGCAACGCTCCAGTTCCAAACCGGGAAGGGCCAGTGCCAGCTCTGTTGTTCATCCTGTGACAGAGCAGCTTCCAATGTCTGCAGCAGCCGGGACGCTCACTTCCCTTTTCTCAAACTTTGGGCATGAGTTGTGCTGGCTATACTACAAGTTACTAAACAAGCATCACCCTTTACACATCACTCTTCAAACACTGGTCTACCCAGGGATTCTGAATAACACGGTAAATGAAACAATTCTGATGAGCACTTCTTAGAAAATTAGGGATGTTTTGGGGACACAAGGGAGTCTTTCAGCAAAAATTATTGTCCAGTTTGTCTAAATGTCAGAATCTTAATAATCAGCCTGATTTTCAAATGTTTTCACCTAGTTTTCTAAGTATGGACTAAGTTACTGGAGTTGTGGCACAACTTTTTGAGGTCATTGCTAACAAAATTACACTTTGTGGGAACACTTGCAGGACTGGAAGTGACTCAGGAGCCTGAAGAGTGGTTACGATGCCCTCCTAGCAAAAGGAATAGACTGGAAAAACCATTACAGTTGCAACCTCTCACTGGCAAATTGCAGCCTCATTAGTAATCTTGGCAAGATGACGGGGGTTTTACATTACTGATCCTCTTGTTAGCCCTCAAGTGTGCGACTGAAGCGCTCTTTCGGGAGCAGTTTGTGGAAGTGAATGTTGTAAATATATTTCCTTTATAGGCAAACAGATGCTCTCTGTCTTTGGGGCCGTCAAACTGGCACATTCACGAACACAGAACTCACTTAAAAATAAATGGGAAGAGAAGGTAGTAGTTAAACCTGCCAAAAATTAAGATCTAATGATAATTGTAAGGACATAAATTTTGTCATTTTTCCCAGTGAGACAAGACACATAAAGTAACATAAAGGAACCTCCTCTCCCCCAAAAACTGTCTCTTCAGAGGTGTGGATGTTCTATATAATTTTCCTGTATGGTAAGGATGAGATAGATATATAGATATAAAAACAGATCAATTTATCAGTGACATAGTGACTTGCCATGTACTGATGTTACTATAGGAACAGCAGTTGCTCTCAGACAGACAGTAGGTAGTCCTGTTCAGGTACTCCACTAAGACAAGAAAATTAATCGGGAATTGGTCTGCCACAAATGTCCCCAGGCACTCCCTCAGTGTCCCTCACACCACAGTCTGGCCAACAGCATGTGTAATGTATGTAGTAAAGGAGCATCATTATCTCTCACCTTTTCTTACAGAATGTTTAAACCAGGCTGTTCTTCCATTAAGTTGACCTGGGAAAGCTGTGGAGCGTCCAGGCAGACTGCTTCCAAATCAGCAGAGCACACTGGTGGCAGTTTAACATTTCCAAATAATTGCCCACCAGTGCTCTATGAAGGACGAACACTTCCACAAAGCTTCTCAGACAATATTCCCCCTGATTGCAGAGCCTCAGGAGGGCCTCTTCTGCCATGGGGAAAAAAATGCCACACCTTGAGGTGAGCTTGTCATGGGCTGTAAACAAGGTGTCTGTAGCCACGCTGCTCAAAAACTCTTTCTCCTCTGTGTTCTTCCTCTGTGCATTAGCTACTGGCCCCTGTGTGGCTTCTGCTTTGAAAGAATTAATTATTCACACTGCCTACATATCTCTTTTCAACAACAACTATCCCCATTGTGTTACAAGGACAAAAACCTTCCAGAACAGCCAGGACAGATGGCTGAAGCCTAGCAACACGTTTCAGAGGAGTGCCACACCTCTGTGTTATCAAACCTGGGTTTATTTGCAAACCTTGTTATCTTTGATAATTTAATTATAGTGCTACTCTTGAGGATATTCTTGTTGTACAAAAATAACATATTGAATTATTTTTTTAGTGCCTCATTATGATGAAAAACTGGAAAACATGACCCAGATGCAAACTAAAAGCTGAACAATCCAAAGAATACAAACTATGTCATTTAATAAATATCTTAAGTACTTATTATTTATATTTTGGTAGGTTTTTAACATGTTGGGGATGGAAACACTGCTGTATTAGTCAGCGAATGTCCCTGCTGGAATACTTTCTTCTTTCCATAGTGATACAATATGAGCCGTGCTGTCTCAAGGGAATGTGTAACAGTGCAGTGCCAAGATGCTGTGCTGAGATATTTGTGCCTTCGTACTTCCTTTCCTGCAGGGCTTTCTGCCTCTGAAAAATGTCTGAGTTGCTTTCCCGTTTCTCTCACTTCTTTGATCTGTTTGATCATTATAGTCTAACCTATTCTTAACTTCCTCTTGCTGGCCCATTTTGAAAGCCTCGTATATGATTTCCAGTTGATAAAATTGCCATTGGGATGCCCTTTCTCTCCCTTTAGCACTGATTGTCATCACTCATGAACAGATGCTGGGGAGGCAGATGATCTTTCAAATGTAGCAAGAAGACTAGGAGGAGAGTGCCTGGAGGCAGATTCAACCACTTAGAAGCATGTAGTCACACACCATGGTGTTAGCTTGCTTCAGGGAGGGAGGGGAGCGAGAGCTGAACATCAAAGTGCAATGGAAATGTAAAAGCCTTGGTGTGTGATTCCTCCTTTCATCTGTGCTTTTTCTCCTGGCAAGGTGTTGCAGGCAGTTCTGCTTGGTATGCCACCGAATAGACTCAGGCCTCAGTGAATGTAAATGGAGCTCCTGGATCGGTTTTTTTATCCTTTAGAAGTTCCAACACTCTCTAAAATTAATTTGAGATTGAATATTTTCAATCAGCAAAAGCAGGTACAAACAGTCTTTCTAGGACAAACAAGGGACAGGTATTCTTCAGGCTCAAGTTGCAACAAGATGGGACAGAGCAGGAAAATTGGGAATTATCCATCCTAGGGGACTCCTTAGGTCAGGTCAAAGTCAGGTCAAGTGGTCCTTAGGTCAGATCAAGTGGTGGCCATGGACCAGAAACTTCGGTGCAGGATCTTGCCCCTCCTTCAGACACTGTGTCTCATCCCAACTGCAGGGCCAGCAAAGAGCTGCCACACAGGCTCGGGTGTCAGGGGCTCCCCCCGGCCTGAGTCCACAGCCTGAGTAGGATCCCATGGGAACTGCCCACTCTGGGACTGCCCCTGGACTGGGTGTGGGATAGAGACATTTTCCCTGACCTGCTATTGCTCATGCTATTGCTTAGCTGCAGTCAGCTCTGCTGCACGCCTGTCCTGTCTCTCATATTCGATTTGGTTTTCCCTGTACATCCAGTCACTAGAGAAAACATTGGCATTGTTGTCTCCTCGTACAGCCCAAGCAACCACCTTCGCTTTAGGGAGTGTAATTCATTCTGTAATGTCTCTCGGGGTGCTCTCAGTGATTATGGTACAGGAGAGATTGCCATAAAAAAAAAAAAAGGCTGTGTGTGTAAAAAAACCATGAAATTTAATATAGAAAGTATAATATAAAGTTAACACAGCACAACTCCAAAATGAAGGAAGTAGAGAACTTAAGGCTAGTTTCTAAAGTTTTGTCAAGAAATTCCAGAAATACTTACTAACTTAATTACTTGGAGCTGCACCAACAGGCAGCCTAAAACAATAATGTTTACTTATTTCTGAAGCACTTTCTACTTTTGTGAATAGTCTCAATTTTTTTTACCATCTGTGGAGGCCCAGCCTGATTTAAGAAAGGCTTCTTTAATGTGACATGCACAGTATCTGATGAACTGTGGTTCAACCTATGGAACAAACTGCTGCTGGCAAGCATTTTGAGTAATCAGTTGTCTATATGAGATTAAAGAGGGAAAAAAATACTACTAGAATTTACATCTTACAGTGAGGTCTAAATAGATACTCTGTGAAACCCGACTGTGGTGGGTTGACCCTGGCTAGATGCCAGGTGTCTACCAAAGCCACTCTGTCCCTGCCCTTCTCAGCTGGACAGGGGAGACAAAATACAATGAAAGGCTCCTGTGTCAAGATAAGGGCAAGGCAAGACCACTCACCAGTTACTGTCATGGGCAAAACAGACAGAACTTGAGGAAATTAGCTTAATTTGTTCCCAATTAAATCAGAGTAGGATAATGAGAAATGAAACCAAATCTTAATAACACCCTTCTCTTCTTCCCTGGCTTAAGTACTCATGAGTTCCCTCCCTGCTTCCCCTGGCTGCACAGGGGGATGGGGAATGGGGGTTGTGGTCAGTCCATCACACCTTATCTCTTCTGCTCCTTCCTCCTCAGGGGGAGGACTCCCCACACTCTTGCCCTGCTCCAGCACAGGCTTCCCACAGGGTCACAGCATCCCTTTGGCATCCACCTGCTCTGACAAGGGCTCCTCCAGGGTCTGCAGGTGCACCTCTGCACCACCACGGACCAGTATGGGCTGGAGGGGCACGGCTGCCTCACCATGGTCTGCTCCAGGGGCTGCAGGGGAATCTCTGCCCTGGCACCTGGAGCATCTCCTCCCCCTTTTTCATTGATCCGGGTGTCTACAGGGCTATTTGTCTCACTTATCCTCACTCCTGTCTCTCTCTGTGCAGGTTTTTTTCCCCTTCTGAAATACCTTATCCCAGAGTTGCTGCCACCATTGCCAGTGGGCTCAGCCTTGGCAAGTGGCAGGCCTATCTTGGAGCTGGCTGGCATTAGCTCCATCAGACACAGGGGAAGCTTCTGGCAGCTTCTCAGAGAAGTCATTCCTTTAGCCCCTGGCCCCACTACTAAAACCCTGCCACACAAACCCAGTACAGTGTTAAACAAATTCGGCTACAGCTGCTGCATAAAACCAAACCAAAAGTTACCAAAGTTCCTAGTGAGCAATACTCAGTGTTGTAGTATCAGTTAATTTGTATCAGTGTCCTCCCAAGAAGGGAATGTTCTTCAGTCTTGCTCATTTAGGAATATAATCTTTCTCTGATCTTTGAAGTGATGAAATGAAGGAGTAGATCACGGAGGCACAGAAATTAGAGCAATAAAAGAGCCATTAGACCATAGAGCTCATTATTCCATCCCTAAAAGGCTGCTCTGCTCTGCAGTGCATTCTTGGGTACTTTGTCCAGTATACCTAAAAACCTGGGACCATGGAAAGAATGAAGGAGCAATTTTACTGTGCAGAAATATCAGTCCTTTTCTCTCTGCTTTGATCCAGCTATAGGATGAAGCAAAGCAGTAATTGCTGCCATTATAGAGAACAAATCTATTTGCATTTCTACAGTGCTTCAGCTCTAGCTGTGAATGCCTAATCAGTCGTATTGCTGGAAAAATATTTTCCAGCCTCTTGTCAAATCTCTGTCTGATTGCAATGCATTACCGCAAAGCCACTTTGCTCTGCCCGTGTCCTGGCCGACAGCACTGGAGGGCTGTGCTGAGAGTTTTGGAAGGCAGTGCTGGTGTGTAGGGAACAATATAGCAGAGTCTGTCAGTGGTTCAGCATGCGGGTCTTTCACCTCTAGTAGAATCCTGCCCAGCATAACATGCAATGGTGTCTGTGTTTCTAGAACTGTAAAACTCTGAATAATGGGTGTATAGAGATCCCACTGCACACTTTTACAGGAATAGTGACATTTGCCCCAATGTCTGTACTAGCTTTAGCTGTAATAATTACACTAGTTTTTTCTCACCCAGACCTGCCCAGCAGTTTTGACTGCGGACTGTTTCTCATTCCCTGTTCTACAAGCTTTATCAAAGTGATAAGCACTATCGAGCTCCTGCTATATTCTGATGCAAATGTAACTGCGCAGGTGACATGGATTTGTAAATTTACCCTGAATCTCAAGGAGTTGCACCTGCTTTTCTACTGATCAGTAGTTTTGTTCTGCCTTCACAAACCCTGTAAATTTAAGGTCAGTTTAATCTTAGTGCACAGTTCTAAGGTCTGATATAGCTTTGTTTCCATCACCAGGCACAGAAGTGTTGTAACCTGGGCAGGTTAAAGATTCCTATAGGAAAAGGAGGTGGCTGGAACAGCACAGAGCTGGCAACTGCCAAATTGCTTGTGTGAGCAATGGACATGCAAGGGGTGAGGACAGATCACTCATTACTCAGTTCCAGCTCTGCTCACACCTTGATAGCCCTTGGTTCGGCTGAAGGAGCCCTAATATAGCACACAAAAGAAAAAATGTCATTCAATCAGTTGTCATAGACTTTGCAGGGGTGGGGAGAGAACAAAAAGTGTAACTTCCAATGAAATTATCAGCTTGTTCTTACAGGGGAAGTTGAGTTTACTTTCTTCCTTTTTATTATCAGTTAATTTATGTTAGTAAATACTGTGTCTTACAAAGTATTGTATCACATGGATTTGGTTTATCTATAAGCAAATATTTATATGATTCCTCTGACAGAATTGTTCATGCCTAGAAAAGAAAAGGCCACTCTTTCTCCAAACTCTTCAAATACTGAAAGATCAATAAAGCCTACAAAACATGTTCAGGGTGGTGCCAGGGTCTGACAGCCATGCCCAGTAAATAACGATGTAAGACCAAAGTTATTTTTCCACTTACTCTGCATTTACACCCTACTGACAGAAGTCAGTGCTGAGCAAGTGAAGAAAAGTTTTTAAACAGTTTTTAGTGCTATTTTCAGCTAGCCTTATTCACACTTCTGTTTAATTTGATATGTAATGCACATGAGTTAGACAAAAATTATTTGTCCCATGGTTTGATGTTTTTACATACACATTGAAGAATTATATTCCCTGTCACTATGTTGGAGCTGTTCCAAAGTCAAAATATTTTATACAAATATCTCAACCTTTTCTCAACAAAACCATTCATTTTTCATGTATTTACAAAGTAAATTTTCCCTGAGAAAGCAGCCAATACCTCACAACTGCATTTCTATTTCATCAATTATCATTCATTCACCTCACCCAGGAAACATTTAAGGCAATTTTCCACTTAATCATTTCTAAAAGCTACAGTAGTAACTTTAGATTTTAAAAAGTGTCAAACCTCATCCTCCAGAATAGGAAATTTTATTTGTTAAACAAGACACAACAATTATGAAAGACCCTGTAATGGGAACAGCGTGTCCTGTAACTGGGCATATGCAATCCTTAACCTTTAGAGAAGTGCCCTTCATGAGATGCACCAAATCTGTCTGTCCTAGAGATGCTACCTCCACTAACTGTTCAGAAATAATGTAGTAGAACTCTGTTTTATACATCCAGCTTGTGCCTGTGTAAGTCTTCTTAATCAGATCCTAGCACTCAAAAAATAAAATACGTTTATTTAGAAGGTTGTTCTGCCTTCAGGGGAAAGAAAATGAAAAACTGGTCAGGGAGTGAAGTAGACCTTGATACATCTGTAGATTTATGCTGGATGTTCAATCATATATCCTACAAAATCCTATATGTTTATATCCTAAACCCCAGAAAGAATAAGAAATATCTGCTACCTACTGCCTTCTGCTAGCAATAACTAACCAAACTTCCTGGCAATTCCTAAGCTGTTGTCAGTGAGGAGCATGGGTTTAGGACAGAGCCACAGAATATACACATAGAGCTCTGTGGTTGGGCTTCATGCAGTGTGAACTATAATAAAAGACGACAAAAAATAAGAATTCTACATAGGGCTTTTTACAGGGTTAAAGTCTGTGAGGGTCACACTGGTATGTCCAGATCTGACAGAAAGCAGCATGCACTCACAATATGTAGTGCCTCCTTGGTAGTGGGGACAGGAGATTTCCCCTGGCATTGTCATTCATTACCTTGAGTTTGTCAAGTTACTTGAAAAAAAAGAGGATTAGGGAATGACTCCTCTAGTCCCATCCCTTATACTCCCCACAAACAGCAGTCGCCCAATGTGCAATGTGTTTATTATTATTAGAAAACCCGAAGTGGTTTTCTATGAAAAGGCTGGACCTCTTGAGGCTGAAGGTAGATAATTTTGGCAACCAATCTGGAAGAAATTTTTGGGACCTTTTAGGCCAGTCACTGGCATAAACCACTCCCTGAGGCTGCCTGAGGAGCAGGACTGGAATGGACAAGGAACAAAGAAACACAAGTCATCTTACTTCCATCCAGTGCCCCATTCCCAGTGCTGCTCAGGGACAGTAACTAACTGTGCTGTCTTTGCCATAAATGTTTTGAGGCATCAGAGATAAAAAATCTTCTGCGTAACATTCTCATTATCATAATTAGGCATAATTAAAGAACTCTTCTAACAGATACATATTTGATGCATTTTGATATAAAAATGTAACAAAACTACAATGGAGAAATAGCTACGTCCCATGGAGCAGAACCAACACCACTGTGTGAAGAAGCTGACTGAAATATTGGTGTTCCTACTGACTCAGCAACCCATATGATACAGTAACAGACTGCTGGGAAAGATGCAACTCTCACAAAAGGGCAGAGTCACAGCTACACATTCCTCCTCTACAGGACCCTGATACTTGTCAAGCACTATTACAACTTAAGAAACCATAAAGCTATTAAATAAGAGAGTTTTAAAACAAAAATACAGAAGCACAATAGTGTGCTTCTTTGGGACCCTGCTGCTATATTTAATGTCTTAAAAACCATTACTATGTAGCACACCAGTTAAGGACAACTGTACAAGCAGAAGACAACCTGCTTGCCACAAGTTGTTTTGAAGATCGTGTCCTGCAGATTCATTCTGAATCATATCACCACACATACTTTCACCCTGAGAAGTTTTTTAATTGGCCTAGAAGGTTCCTATTTCTGAAAGTTTATCACAGTAGTTTCATGTCACTTTATCTCTATCTGCACACTTGTCCTTCAGTTAATTTTTTTTTTTCAAACAAAACTCCTGTTTTCACATGACCAGTGAGCATCACTGCACATTAATACTCTTCTATCCCTAGAAACAGGAGTTAGCCTGGACACATGAATTTTTTTCATTGTTCTCCATCCTTGTTTCCTATAGCAAGGATGCTGTTTAAAAAATTAACCCAAACTTAATATGTTTGTTAAAGGTTGGATGGGTTTCTTTTCCTGTTCACACACACTTATAGGGATTCTTACACTTTCACAGTGTAATTTTTAGATTTCAATTGCTAAGGCACAAGACTGATCCATATCCCAAGAGGTAACCACATCCCAATTTAGAAAAATTGGCCCTTATTCCTAGGGGAGACTGAACCAAGCCCCAGTAGGCACCTGGAAACTCTCAAAGCCTAGCAAGGGCCCTTGTCCGTCCTAAACACATTGAGCTGTTTCATCAAACGCTACATTTTACATTTGAAAACTGCATTACAAATTGAATGTTCATCAAGGGTACCTGGCAATGTCCATTTATGGTACAGGTATGAATTCCTCTTTTCTTTGTTCTTGAGCATTTGTATCACTATTTGACTGAGCTAATCCAATAAAAATCCTAAAATTGTTTCAAATATCTTTCTCTATAGTTCATTTCATGCCCTATTTTACAGGAGGTTATTCTCAAATCTAATTTACATTATTCTGAAATTCACAAACTGATCATAATTACATTTTAATGGTAATACAAGCTCATTTAAAGACAACATCAGGTGCTCCAATGAAGACCTACTGTAGCAGTTCCTTGTGAATAAGACCATGGAATTTATGTATTTTGATATGAAATATTAAATTAAAAAGTTTTATATGTTAAATTCAGTATTTGCACTGCATTTTTAAAGGATGGGCAAAAATATTGCTGGTTCAGAATCTCAGAGGGGTTCATTCTGAAATTTAGAGAATATTTGAATTATTCATTAATTAGTTCAGCCTGAATAATAACCAGAAACATGAGTCTGTCTTCCACAAAGATTGATGCCAGGTTAGTATCCAACAATGTTTCTCTGCTTGGAGAGGGAGTTCAAAACATTATTGGCTCTTGCTTTCTTGAGTCAAAATACTTCTCTTCTGAATTTCTGCTGAGTCAGTCTTTTTCTTCCTTTTAATCCCTAGATCTGTGAGGTTTGAAGACTTTCCATAGACAGATCTTTTATACTAACATTCTCAACTGTTTTGAACACTATTTCTGAAAGTAGGATTTTGCTGTTACGTGGAGTTCTGAAGAAAACTCATATAGAAGTTTCTGTGACACCTGGAATGTTCTTGAGGTTGGAAAGACAAAATGATCCTTATATATCCCTCTGTCAATATAATAATGAGGTGATACTCAGTGATATTAAAGGTTGGCACAGTTGAAGATTCAAAGGTGAAGAAAACAGATACAAAGTTTTGTTCTTGGTCCATAGCTAATCTGTGACACTTAATGCTATCAGATGTGGTTAAAGCCATGGATTTAGCAGAGCCTTTAATAAAGTCAGACATTTATATTGATAATGAGATGGGATTAGGGGTCTTCACACTTCAGAATGCAAAGCACCCACTCAGCTGAGAACTGGAGAGAAACTTCTCTTATTGAAGGCAATTTTATAATGGGCTGCAACAGGTTTTCTTGAACTTACAAAACCCTTTAATATTTAGACCAGTTTAAATTCTTCACTAAATCGGCTTCTTGAACGTAAGGAAAGAACCTGGCATGTTATGATTGCTGGAATGATAATCATTGAAATACCTCGTTGGTGAAGTGAATTCATTGGTGACTGAAAGAATGAGCCAATTAACTAGTGAACCTGATTTATCTGACACCTGACTTTGTGTTTTAGCTCACTATGTGACAACAGTTGTGTAATCTGAGAACTCAGAGTTATTGACATTTAATTACAACAGTTCTGACTCCTGTAGATAATACAGTGACTGGGATTTTCCTTCTGCAAACTGGGCATTTTCAGTCCTTCCTTTTTCATAAGGAAAGTCTCTTGGTGTCACTGATATTTTTCCTGGAAATCCACTGCCTTCTGTACAATGGTGATTTAGGAATTTCTAAAATAATTATCATTATTGTATCTGGAAAATCTTATACTTTTGTCTGATTTTCTTAGATTTCATTTTTACTGTCATGAGGATACCTGTCTCCAAATCTTGTGTAAGACTCTCAGTAATTCATTATCTATTGGATGTTCTCTCAGTTTATAACACTGAGTAGAGTAAATCTTGGGGTAATGTTTAAGTCTTGTAGTGCAATAAAATATTAAGTGGCACCATGATTTGGACACAGTACAGTTGACAGTGTTTCATGGCTCATTTACCCAAGTAATTATTAGATTTTACTCACCACTCAAAAATCAAGTGCAGCCTTTTCATTGCAGAGGTTCAGGGGTTTATGTATATAATGCATAATGGCTCTAATTTAAATGGAGATCAGGAACACAGGGACCCTGAACCTGTTACTAATTACAGAAATATTAAAAACATATTAAATAATATTGTGCAGTTGTGAGAGGTGATGA
The DNA here is from genome assembly GCA_013396755.1 of Sclerurus mexicanus. NCBI lineage: Eukaryota > Metazoa > Chordata > Aves > Passeriformes > Furnariidae > Sclerurus > Sclerurus mexicanus. The sequence goes on along the minus strand of VWZF01000181.1, from coordinate 1,247,730 downwards.
ATTGTTTTGCATGTCTGATGCAAAATGTTGGAAAACTGTAGTACAGTAAGGACTTTTTGAAAGTCAGTCTGAAAAAAGAGATTTGACATTTTAAAAAGAAACCACCAAGAAACAAACATGAAATATCATTTGAGATTTTCTTTAAAACAAACAAATATGAAATACCATTTACTGACAGTTTCCAACAATGATTGGTGACCTTAACTAAGTTTTCAGCTCATGTATGTTCACACTTTACTCCCTTTTTTTCACTCCTCTCTTACTTTTGCTAAACTGTTAGCATTTATCTGCTAAACCTATAATTGCATCTTGAAATTTTGAACCTGGACAAAATGGTTTTTTTTCCATTTTAGAGGAAAACATTTCTATATTTCAATAGATATTTCCCATGGTTGAATGTGCTACAGAGGACTAACCAAAATCAAATTCATATCAACATGCAGCAATTCTTTACTTTCATGAGCACAAATCCATAAGAAGTTGTTTTTAATGAAGCAAAGGCTCAGACACTGGGGCATTCTGCATAGTCTGGTTCAAACCAGTCCTAAAACATCAACCATAAATATGGCTGGTCTTTCTCAAAGTGAAACAGCTTGGCTCACTTGTGCATGGCAGCCTCGCAGCTGGGCAGAGGTGCAGCCAGGGGTGCTGGTACCGTAACCTCTGGGCTGGCCCCCAGTGACACAGGGATGGCAGCTCAGGCTCCTGCAGCCCTGCACTGTGCTGAGGCCCGTCACTGGCCACGAGTGCAATTGGTGGCTCCCGGTTCCAGCACAAGGACAGGCACTCACTGTGGTTCTGTACCGATAACGGTGGCTTATAGAACCCAAGATAAATATTTTGAAACCTGTTTCAGATCTCTTCACCTTTTTCTGTTACCAGTTGCTCCCAAACTGACTGATACAGAACCCTGGGCTGGATTTTTGTATCGACATTCAGCCCCTGCTTGCTTGACTGAATAACTCTAACAATCCTCACTTTCCCAAAACTCCAATACCACAGGACCATCTGACCAGCCAAGCTACCTATAGACCCGTGGTGACTGAAACACAGCCTTTCTCACCCATACCCACATACATCAGATCTCTGAGGTGTAAAGGTGTTTCTCTCCATTCAGCCTTCCCATCACAGCTTCTGAATTAAGAAGCAAACAGTAGATAATCTGTGCCTACAAACAAAATCTCGGTGGTAGGTTTTTTCCACTGCTCACTGAGAAATGCTAAGCAAAAGCACTTTGCACCTCAGCCGGTGCCCTCCCAGGAGCGCAGCTGTGCTCACTGGAGCTGTTTGTCAGACCCAGCGATGCTCAGGCTTTGTGTGTAGTTCTAATACTCAGCTCTTGGACAGTCACTGTGCCCCAGGTGACTGGCTATGCAGTGGATTTGTAAAGCTAGCTTCTTTTCTCATCTCTCAGTTATTTCTATAGCCTGAGGGGTTTTCTTCTTGTGTGATTTATACAGAATAACTTACGGTAACTTTACTGTTGGTTTATTCTTATCTGACAAACTTCAGTGAGGTTTTCTCCTGCTTTGATTGGTTAGCAAACGAGTTTTTGAAGAAAAACCTATGATATTACCGTTTCCAGTGACAAAACTGATTTAAAAGATGACTAAAAGAAGGATGTAATAGTACATAGAACACCTTGAAATAATGGATCACTGTAGCCAGAACATTTGATATGAAGCATTCCGTTGTGTAGGGAAAAGTTACAGAAATATATTGGTATGATAGAAATAGAAAGATCAAAATAAAGAAATGAGGTTTTAATTTTCATCTCTACTATTTATGTTTTTCATCACATATTTTAACTTCTGACAAGTGACTTTTTATTTCTATTATGGTATCAGTCAATCACTGTTACTTCATATATAGGCAAGAATCAAATCATCTACTTTTCCTAGTGTTGGCTTATTAATGTTGCTATTCCTTGTGAAAAGGAAGAAATGTGAAGGAAGAAATATTATTTCATCCTTTGCTTGCATGATTACAATCTGTAGCTATGTTCAACTGGCTTCCAGCTACAAGATAATCATGTCTAGATAAAGTAGAATTCTTTAGGGAGTTAGACTGTGAGATGAAAAAATCTCTGCAGACTCAAAAACGTATTTTGCAAGAAAGATTTAAATTACAAGTCTCTTTCATGCTACACAGCGTAACTGCACAAACACTTTAAATCAGGAATTATGCTTTTAAAAAACCTTTAACACAATAAAGACCCTTAGTGAGATTCAGCAGTGATAATGCAATGAATAGCAGAACTGAAGAAATACAACTGCTGATAAAGTCGTCAGGCAGATGGGGCTGTCTGTATTGAGGATCCAGTGTGTGTTGTACATCTTCACTTAGCAGGTTCTGCTACATTCTAATTATGTCCCCTGCAGCTTTAAGTTAGGAATAGATTCTTTTAGAACTGGTAGGTTTTCCCATTCTAGTTTGCATGTGAGGATGCAGTTACTTATCAAAGAAGCAGCATTCTATAAACCAACCTGCCATAGCTTTGTGTGGTAATTACTCTGTAAGGGCCTTAGGACGGGGTTCTCTTTTTTATCTCCTCTACATGTAAACAGCAGTTAGTTCAAGACTGTCCCAGTCCCAGAGTAGCCTTCCTAGAGAGCAGCTTGAGAACCAAATTCACTGGAAACCTCCAGCAGTACCCAGCCAGCCAAGGTGCTTTGCAAACTGCTTTCCTCAATGCACGGCAATAGAAGGTTATTGGCAGCTGAACTGCGGTAGTAAAAATACTGAGCCCTTTACCAATGGAGATTCTTCCTGCCTTTTTCACACCAGCAAGCTACACAATTCAGTCCAGCTTCAAAAATGCACGGACAACCCAGTGCTCAGAATAATTAAAGCCTTGCAGAGTTTTTGATCTGGTTCTTCAGTGTCTGTTATTTACTTCAATTTTTGTCAGTCTGAAGTTTATTTTGTGTATTTGTGCTGAGGATTTGTGTGGTTTTCTTGACGATTCATACTGGAAATTTTGGTAGTTGAAGTTCAGTTTCCCTGAAGAAGATTCTTACTTCCGCAACTCAAATATTTATGTGATGTCTCCTCTACTGTGTAATGACAGCATTCTATGTAGGCATTTTTTAGAGATGAGGCCCTTTGTAAATTCCAGACTTGCATAATCTGGGAAGTTCTGAATTCCCCCATGTTTCATTACATTACTATTTCTCTGTTTTCCTGTTGTAGTGGCAAAATACTTGCTCTAGCTTGATGTTATGCAGTCAAGCTCATCTGAGTTTTATTCTTCTGTTGTATTACTTTATTAAAATGTTCTGAATCCATGATCAAATCAGTTATTCACCAATATTATTTGCAGCACCGAACCATCATTAAGTCAAAATGAGAAGTTTTCAGAACAGTTACGTTGTGTAGCACTGGGTGATGTGTAATATCACTACCGCTGGGAGCTCAGGTATCCAGCTGAGATCCAATTTTTCAATATGTATAATTATCATTGCTAAATTTTCCAAATAGTCAGAACTTAGTTTTATTTATTATTTTAAAATATCTTTAAAATTAGGAAGAAGAGTACCTCTGGTCAAAACTGCAAGCAGGTTTGGGCAATTACTTCTAAAAGGCATCCCTGTGCTGACTTCCATTGCTGCGGCTTTTGAGACAATTGCAAATTGGGATAGAAGCACCAGTCAGTTTTTGAAAGACTCATTCCTTAAAGCTGACAAATTTGTGCTGGAGATAAAAAGACTAAGTTCACTGCAGGGTCTTGAATCTTCATTCTTTGGGAGTGGAAAGTGAGCTGATCGATCAAGGAGACCCACAGCTGGATAAATCTGTTTAAGGGCAATTGGTGGTGAACTGTCTGCTGGACAGCTTATGTAAATATGCACACAGATACTCAGGGCCACTGGGGAGTGACCTATCTGTGGTGACCTATCTGCTTCCCTCCTAGGGGAATACAGTAAAATTGGGAAAGTATCTGAAAGCAATTTGTAATTAACTCTCAGGCTGTTTAATAGCACTGTATCTTTCCCTCAGATCTTCTGTATTTCTGTGGCTTCAGAAAGACCTTCGAAGTATAGCTGAGGGCAAAGCATAGCTCAGTATGTCCATGTATTAAAGGATTGGCTTAAAGGCTGTAGTTAGATGAGCACAGTTGTCAGTTTTTGTGTTGTGTTTTTGGAAAAGGTGTTGAACACAATGGTGTTTATTATTAACTAGACTGGAAACGTACAAAATTGTAAAAATCTGTTCTAACAACAACTGAATCCCTTTTTCTCAAGCTATTTCAAGATTCTTACTAGACTGCACATCTCAGATAGCATTGCCTAGTTATATAAACCCGTGATAACGTTTCCTGTGAAACTAGTGAGGATGTAGCAGCGCATTTTGAAGTGCGACTTTGTTGCCTCCCTGTCACTGTGAGCTGTTAAATATGTCTCATTTGGAGACTTTATCTGGAACTTTGACTACAGCTAACATTTAAAAGCTGATAGAATAAAACAATTAATTTAGAAATATTAGAGCAAGCCACAGAGCTGATAGAGGAACTGCCTTTGTTTAAATGTTCTACAACATTAGACAAATTAGTCTTAAAAATGTCTTCTTAAGTTTACATTATCTTTCCTTTTGAAAAATAAACAGCTCAAACCATTGTCCTCTGCTACCAGCAGATGACAATTATTCAGAAAAGACTTTGCTTTGGAATTGTCTCTGGTGTTTCAATACAATATTTGACAGTTGAACAGGAAATAGAATTTTTACAAGATAACAGTTTATGTTCAGTATTCATGTGTTACATTAATTGAAAAGAAGCTGAAGAGAATAAGAACCTGTCTAATACTGTAAATTGAGCATAAGTGTTAAACGCTCTGTCTGAATGCCTGCTTTATCTTTCCTCTGACAGGCTGATAATGTACGGCTTTGTGAAGGCCATGGTACACATTGGCCAGTTAAAGCAATGGGAATTCCACTTCACTGACTGTTTATTTTTTGGATCACTGATGTCTGCCACAGATCCAGGTAACTATTTAAAATAAATTACTTTTTCAAAAGTGAGAAGAGTAATTAAGAACGTAACAACCCCAAGTGCCATAGAAATGTTCAAAGTCTCTGTTCTAGATTTCTTCTTCCCATAACTGTTAAATGTCTGATATTCTGATAATCATGAGTCCAACCAGCTCCAGAGATCCCTTGTGTTTGTTTTAGTGACTGATTTACCTAGGTTTAGCTCACAAATGTTGTAATTGAAGTTGCTGGGGAAATTGGGAAAATGTTGTTCTCTGATCTTCAGGACTCCTGCTTGTTGATGGCTCTGTGAGAGCTGCTCTAACCTGGAGCCTCCCAGCCAACAGTCTTGACATCGCATCCATGCGGGATCTAACCCTGCCTAAAGACATGGGCAACAAAGCTTTCAGATTTGGCCATTTAAATACTGTTTTTAAGGTCTTGGTTACAGTTTGAACGCAGTGTTCATAGAAATATGACTCTAAAAACAGCTACCAACAGATTGACTTGAATTTGCAGACGTGAGATTTAAAGCCTAAAGTTACAGTAAATAGCAAAGTCTGGGAAGCAGACCCAGTCAAATTCAGAATCCCAGAATTACAGAGTCCTCCAAATTTGAAGGGGTGTCTGGAGGTTTTCTAGTCCATCCTTCTAATCAAAACAGGGCTATCTCAAAGTTAGCCTAGGTTTCATAGATTTTTCCAGGTTTTGTTATGTTGAAAATGTTAATAAGAGTACTCTGATATTAAAAGGAAAGTATTGCTATTTGCATCTGTGAGACAACAGTGAAGGAGAAGGTGAAAAAAGGATTTTTTTATGTGTTATCTGCTGAGACAAAGTACAAATTCTGAAAGGGTGCATTGGATTTTTGCAAAATTTTCAGCTGAGCTGTTACAGGAAATGGAACAGAAAATATTTTGTGATGCACATGATATGCTGCATTAGTGTTAACAACCCTTGAGATACTTCTCTGGGAAACTTAGGAATAAACCTTGCAAATTCCTCGCTTTTAAAAGAAATAGGAAAAAGCAATATTGTTCTACAATTTTTTTTTTCCTTTCTTTAAATGAACTCTCAATATTTAACAAAAGACTTTGGCCTTGTGTTTTATCATTCTGATGGCTTAAAAATATGGTATAAAGCAATTTACTTCCACAAAAGCAGTTGCTGCAAGATTGCTGTAAAAGCTGCATCGAGTTGATATTCTCTAATTAATCCAAGCATCCAATATGCTGCCACTTATAAAAACACCCAGCTACATTAATAAGATTCAGCACATGATTGGACCCTATCCTCAGAGCAAGAGAAAAACATGGAAACTGAAAGCACAAGGAAAACCAAGGAAAATTAACTGCTTGTGGAATAAAAGGGTCCTTACAGTTTCCAAGTATGTTTCTTGATTGGGCTATGAATAGGGGTTTGCAGCTGGCTTAGTTTCTTTTCCCATCTTCCAGTCCAATACTATTTAGTTTCTCAAATAAACATGTGTGACTTATGAGGAGTAATGTATAAGACAAATGCACTGATTTTGATTATAAGAGTATTAAATCACCACTGATTAATCTGAAACAATCATGAGGGGGAAAAAAAGACAAAACAGAAGCTCCTCTTACACTGTAAGGAGTAAGAAGTGACAAGGATTACTTTTCCCAGAGTTTTAAATAGACTCAAAAAGCTAATGCTGCAGTTGAGAAAACTGGGTTTAGTATGACAAATGATCTTTGATTAATATTGTTTGCAATTACTCCTCTACTTACATAGTGTCTGTGCATGTCCAAGAGGGTTTTTAATGTTCAGTCTTACTCCCTCTGTTTATCTACTCACAATGTGCTAAGCTGTTTCATGTATTCACTAACCTTATCCATACATTTCAACCCCTCAAAGATTTAGAGAATTTTGAATTATTTCATTAATTAAATGGTGGACACTGCTGGAAATATTCCATTGTGTTGTAGGCTTTGCTAGTGAATTATAATCTCAAGCCATGTCAAGGACTCATTGGCCTTCCAAAATCAGTTAAAATATGATGCCATAGAGGACTGATACATATTAGGGCATGGAATAATCAGTCTAATGATTTGATATGTGATATCTAGGTTTTGTTTTACTTTTTTTAAAGAAATCTTTGGTAAAATGTTGTCAACATTATAAAGGTAAGCTAGAACAATAAATTAGTGTCTTCAGATGAAATAATAAATTCCTGTCAGATTTGCTACAAGATTTTTCATTTAACTTTTCACTGTGTAGGATTATAAACTCATTTCAAAAAGAGATTTCATTTCCCTTGGCTGTGGAAAGCAATTAAGTCTCAAAAGATGCTAAAAACTGATCTGTTGACTTGACAGAAGTTGGTTTGATTGAGTTGCAGATTTGCAATAGTGAAGATGGCTGGTAGATTTTACATGTTAAATACTTTACTAGCAGGGCAGTGAACAAATGTACGCCAGTTAAAGTTGCCAGTATTGTTAAAGAGGAAATAATGTCATAGCACTCTGTAGGTTTTAGTTTTGAAGGTTATCTGAAGATTTTTAATCTAGATATTTTTGCATAAAAATAATTCAGAAGAATTGCTCATACATGCTGTGTGTTCCTTTATATAGAAAACCAGCTCTTGAAGTAAGATTAAGAAATTAATTTATGACTGGATATACTTGGGACTGTGTTTTGCATTATAGAGTGTGATCCCTAATGGGCCACCTCAAAAGAACTTCCATGTCCCTAGAAAGGAGAACTAGAAACTTCAGGAACAAAACAAAATTACTTTCAACCAAATAATTCGCTTGACAGAGAATGTCTCCTTCCAATAATTTATCATTTTCAGCAGAAAAAGTTTCTCCTTTTAAGACTTCAGGTGAGAGATTTAATTTAAAGAAACAGAATTTTAAAATTCCCAAATTATTCCTTCATTAGTCTTTGATTTAAAACATGAGACCAGTATTTACATTTTCCTTTATTCTGATCAGTGGGCATAATTTATCACGTTGTCAGGGAAATCATAACTTCATGTATTTCATCTGTGTAAAACAGCACAGATTTCACTGTTTCACTGTTGAAAGGGTTTCCTTGTGTTAGTATTGGGTTTTGATTTCTAATGTAACCTGACTGAAAGGGTTTTGCCGTGATCCCTTCAAAGGGGATGGAGCAGTTCCTCCCTCTGCTCTCGCACACATGTCACTCCTCGAGAGCAGCAGTGAGTGTGGAGAATGTGCTGGTGTGGGGAGTGGAACCCCAGCTCTTGGTCCTTGAGCAACAGAGACCTGCAAAGTGACAATACCCCTCTCTGGGGGAAAGGCAGGCTCAGTAATGAGCCCCCAGCTGTTTTGGGGGGTCAGTGGTTGTAATGGAAGAATGGAGAGGACAAAACTGGCATATGAATGTAAAGATCTGACCTCTGCCTGAGCCACCACAAACAACCGAATAGCGTGACTGGCATTTTGTCTTGGCCGCTGCCGTTCACACCTTCTGTGCAATGACCTTCCCTTCCAAAGACATTTCATGTATCTCTAGCATTTCCTTTTTCTTTTTAACTTTTGACATTTCAAGTATAGAAAACAGATTTATTTTACGAGGCTTTGCTGGAGCACAGCTATTTCTGAGCTGTATTAACTCCCTTACCTTTGGTCACATTGATAATCACAAGGCTCTTCCCTATTTGAAGTTACTATGGTTACAGCTGAACTGGAGTTGTGGGTTGCGCTGCTCTTGTTATTGATAAAATTGGATATTTATCAGAAAGAGCAGTTTCAAAGGATTTTGCATTAAGAAGCACAATGTACAAATACACAATACATTTCATAAAGTGGTTATGTAAGACTTCATAAATGTGGGTTTAATTAAAATATTTGTATGCTTTCTTCTTATTCAGCACTGAACTAATTTGTGAGTGGTGTGACTGATTAATAGGGAAAGGACACTAGAACATAAATTGAACTCCTTATTTTTAGACAAAGTCAATAGGAAATATGAGTTAGATTTCTCTCATCTTATTTTCTTCCTGTTTGATAGTGCCCTCCTAAAAGAATTTATACCCATGAGAAAGATATTAATAGTTCTGGTCAGAAGAGCGAGGTACAATAATACTCATACTTTATCTAATGGTCTCATTTATTTTCTGAATTTCCTTATCCTTTTTAAACATAACAGCAAAATAGCCTTGGATACAGTTAGCTTAGGATTTGTTGTAGTTTGCTGATATTTCAGTCATGCATCCTTTTAACAGGGATCAATAATAAGCCAATTTGTTTCTACATATGTCAAAAGATACCTTTCACAAACCAGCTGAACAGACACTTGTTATGACTTGGGTACAACTAAAATCATGTTAGGCTTAGAATCTAGCAGATGTTACCCAAGTCCATGAAGTCAAGGAAGAAGTGAATCAGATTTCTGTTGGCACAAGTACTGTGAAATTCTTAAATGCTTCACTATTTCCTGCTTCCCATCTCTGAGTTTTTAAATGAAGGTCACAACCCTTTCTGAGTCAGCAGCTCTGATACATATTATTTCCATTTGTATTGGTTTTTTACTGCCACAGAAGGTGTTTGTGCTCCCCCAATTACCTGTCCTTTTAGCCATCAAGTTCTTTACCTCTCTCTAGGTCTGTCCTCCTATGCTTACATTGAAATAAGAGATGAAGAGATGCTGTGTACTTTAACAACAAGTAGTTTGGTATATTTATAATACATATTGTATCTAATGAATTATACAAGTCTTTGAGTAGTTACCACACAAAACCCAAGCCATACCTATTGTCCCTTGGAAGTGCCTTCAGAAAGCCAGAGAGGCCATGCCAGCTGCAATGCAGTGATCTTTACTGGGATATTCAAGTTCTCACAGCTTAGATATGTTACTGTGGTATAGGATGTTTTGAAAATTAATTCCCTTGAGTTTTAAAGTCATCCAGCAGACAAAACCTGGTGTGTCTACTTTGGACATGATGACTATGCCTCGGGTGTTATTCTACCCAGAGAGCAATTTAAATCAACTTTCTTCCATAGCTGAATATCATGTCCCTTTTATCATGTCCATTCTGACCTATACCCATAGGTTCTCATAACTAATGAAGGCATATGTGATCTTGAGGAAATAACTAGATGGTGATTGTCAAAACAAGGTGCAAATGTTTCCCTGAGCTCTTAAACAGAGTGGATGTGCCAAAGATTCTGCAGTTCTCTGTTGTTGTGCAGTTCCTATTTACAATACTCATTAATGAGTTGGTTAATGCAACAGAAGATGCTTCTTTAATGCGTAACATTATGCTGAAAGGAGATTGCAAACACCTGAAAGACACAATTAGAACTCAATATGACTCCTGTAACGATTTAAAATCGAGGCTAAATGCACATAGAAAAAAATCAACTTCATAGATAGCAGATAGGAAGTGAGCATTCACTTCTGAAAAGGATTTCAAGTTTACAACCTGAAAATGAGCCATAAGTACCAATACATAGTGAAAAAAGGAAAACAGGGTTTATTAACATGTTCTACAACATCTTTTCATTCTATTTCTTGACAGCAATTGTCAACTACAGTACCGGGATCTGGTTTGGGGCACTGTATTTCAGGGAAGATATGAGCTGATTAGAAGGCAAGAAAACCTTACTAAAGGGAGGAGATTGAAAGAAGTGAATCAGTTTAGGGAGGAGATGTCTGAAATGAGTCTTTGAATAGGCAAAATGCTGCTGGAAAGAAAAACGGAATAAATGTGACAAATTATTTGTGTCTCATGAGGCTAGGAATGGAAATTACAGACTTGAAGAGCAAGAGGGGAGATTTAGGTTAGACATCATTCAGGAATAACTGCATTTATAAATTGTATGAATACTGAGGAGCAAGTTAGTCTCCCTCGGGATTTGTGGAACCAGCACCAGTTCAGTTCTTTATAAAAAGATCAGATAAATATCTGTCAGCAGTGGTGTGGCTGAAGCTTGCTGTGTCTTGGGCCAGACAAACACCGGGACAGAGCAGAGCCCAAAATCCTTCAGTCAGGGACAGGCAATGCTGTAAAGAAGATCCAATAACCTCCATTGGAAATGGGAAACATTTGAAATGGAAGATCCTTTCTGAGAACTGGGTCTACTGGGGAGTCTCTCCCAGAAGAGGCAATTAATGCTTTACTGTGTTGCTTGCTTTATTATTTTGCTTTCATTTGAAAAGATTTTAAGCCGTATTTTTGGGGTAGGGTTGGGAGAGACAGCAAGAAGAGAAAGCTGTTTACTTAGGAGGTGAGAGGAATGTGTAGGCATCTGCCTAATTGGCTTGGCCTGCTGCACGTATACACCAACAGTACTTAGGACTTTGATTACTGTTTTCTTTTCCTTCTATCATTTTCACAGGGACTATTAATGAGACCCCAAACTAATTAGCTAAGAAGCCAAAGCTGAAAGTGGCAAATAGTTTTAGAAAACAAGTCTGTTGTTATGCCAATGACATCAAAGAACAGGACACTAAACTGAGGCCACATTTAGCACATTAAGTCAGCATTGCTAATCAGGAAAAAACCTGAATATAGACGTTGGTGAACCAAGAAAATATCTTTTGTCAATAAAACTTCTTCCTACACCTTTGAGCTATTCTGAGGAATGAACTCTTTTCCTAGTTTAAATTATAGCTGCAGTGGGAGTAGATGAGTGAGGTTACCAGGATGGTTAAATATAACTAGCTAATTTAAATATAGCTATATCAGCAAATGTTAAGCTACACATACCTCCTAAGTTGTTTTTTGTAGAATAACACTTCCAAAATTCTTCAAAGATAACACATCAACAGAGATCACTTTGACATAAAATCTCACAGGAGAACTGAGAATCTATTTTGGGTTTATAAACAGATTTTTAGATATTTAAGTGTCATTTAGAAGATCTTAACAGTAATGATTTCAATTATTTCCAAGAAATGTTATTACCTCAAAACATAATCAACCATTCATGTTTTTGTGTGCATTATCAGTCATGAGAATGTAAATGGATATAATTTTCATTTCTAAAATGTCAGATGTGAACATGGCATCCCAGAGGCACTCCTAATCTTTGGGATTCCTGGGCTATGAGGACTGAGTCAATTGCACAATTATGTACTAGAATGAGCACCAGTGAAGCAGTGAGTTTCTGTGTCACTTTTAGCCAGACAAGTAATTGGGGGCCTTGACATTAAATTCTGTTTGAAAAGAGAAAGCTCTGCTTCCCCCATACAAAGAGAAAACAATCCCCACACAGAACACAGATAGTCTTCTTCAGCTGAAGATTATGAGGTGCCAGGTAGATCTTGGGAAGGACTGTGATACCCTGATGGCAGGTAAGAAAACTGAGGCATAAAACAGATAAGGTTTAAGTTAAGTCTGTAGGACTTAATTCCATGAATACGAGCCCCTGAGGATGAGTGTCTAAAAGATTTGCCCAACTTCAATTTAAATTCAACACATTCTAATTTTTTTCTATTACACCAGTAAACTAAAAAATCAAATATAGGATATAAGTCATGGAGAAGGAAGAAAGTTAATGATATGCTGAAGGAAAAGGGCTACGGGTGTCAGACACTCTGATCTGGACTGGAGGGCTACGTGACTACAGATATGCTACATCCAAGGTGGAAGTGGTTCAGGACAGGATAAATTATTGCGCAGGTTTTTCAGTGAACAAGCGTAACAGAGGCATGTGTTGTTAAATCCTTCCTACAATAGGTAAACCACTACTTATGACACACAAAATCCATGGAAAAGCCCATCTTTATGGCATCCTTGTTTTTTCTGTAGTCACAAGATCACAGTCCCTTACGCACAGTGAAACATGCTGTGACATTTTCATTTATGCATGATTCTCTGTGTGAGAGGGAAAGCTTCTTCCTGACTCAGCTGAAGCACCAAAACTCATAGACTGGATGAATTTAAGGATCTTATATACTTCAGTTGATCCCTTCTAACTTATTGTTAACCACTTAGGCATTAAATAGGACCATACTTCTCAAAATCCACATTCTAACATTGCTTTATTTCTTGAACTGCCAGAGGAATATGAAAATAAGAACTCACTTTGCTTTGTTTCCATACAGTGACAGTTCTTGCTATTTTCCATAATCTGCATGTGGATACAGATTTATACACACTCCTGTTTGGAGAGAGTGTCCTAAATGATGCTGTGGCTATCGTGCTGACACAGTAAGTACACCCCCTCCATTCCTTACTTGGTGAGATAATTACAAGCTTTAATTGCTGATGTAATTCTCACTCATATAGTTTGAGCGAGTTTAGATACAGCATTTGAAGATTTTGTTACAGAGATGTAGTTTTGGAATTGTTCTTGGTTTGTTAAACACTAAAATTCCAATAGAAATGGTAACTGTGTATCCAGAATGCAATTTTTACCTTATGTTCTTCAACCTAGAAAGCGGTATATTCTGTAAAATGTGTAAATTTAATTTAATATGATTTCTTATCTAAACAAGGTATGTTGAAAAAATAATGTTGAAGGAGCACCTGGGACATAAGACAACTATAGAATTGGAGACAGGTTATTTTTGTTCTTTGCAATCTTTTTTTCCCCAAGATTAAAACCACAAAGTGGTACACAGTAGCTCAGTATATCTACTCCTGCCTACTGAAGCTGACAGAGCTCCAGTTGATAATATTATCTTAAATTTATATATAGCTTTTTTATTCTTCAGGAATCCTCAAATAGATTACAAATGATGGGCCAAAATCATAAAAGTATGTGCTGTCCTAAAAACACAGATGCTAAGTACATGATTAACAGGATCTCAACTCCACTCTACATGTATTATATGCTTCCTGGAGCTTTGCTAGAAATATAAATAAACCCCTCAGATAATCTTAAAAGTAACAGAATTGCAAAATCAAATTCAGTTCTCCAAGATGCTTGAAGATGCTTCACAGTAAGCCTCAATTCAGTGCTACCTTTCTCCTTAAAACATGGTTTCTTGAACTAGGATCTATCCTGTCTTTCAGAAAAAAAGTACTTCTACAGATTTTACAGTTGTTGAAAAACTAAGCTTTGTATTTTGTTTGAAATCCCATGGGGTTTCAACTTATAATATTTTAATTGCAAAAAAACCCAAACCAACAAACAAACAAAAAACCCAAACAAAATTCATTTGACAATAAAAAGAATGGTGAACACTTATTTATCATTCTCCAATTATCCTTCTAGTCACATTCACCCACACGAAACTCCTCACATTGTTTGCAGAGCAAGAGTAATATTTTCAAACACTGCCCTGTCTGAGCACAGCATTTCATGATTAGATACAGCACGGCTGTCACATCCAGTGACTGGGGCTGGAATGTGTCACTTAGGAGAGCAGCTGGTACCTCAGAGAATGAAATGCTCAAAAGGAAAGCTAAGCAAAGACTGGACAACTCAGTAGAGAGAAGAGACAGAAAAGCATTTAAGCAGCTATTAGAATCGGAAAGACGCATGTAGGTGACAATAAGTCTGGGATTTTTTTCTCTGCCCCTTGGCGTTGTTTAATAGAGGCCTGGACATTTACAGCTTATGTAGAGTCTTCATGTGTTAGTGCAAGATTCCCAGACTGAGGAACAGTAAGGCTACAGGCAACTCAAGGGGACCCAGAGTGTTTTAAGTCTCTAGTGTTCAGTTGCTGTGATTTCAAAGCACACAGATCTCTTCAAAGGTGCAACTCAGCTGCAAAGCAAATCTAGAAAGACAAGTACAATCAGATAGAACATGATCTGTGGGTTTCTAAACTCTCCTCTCCACAGTACTCAGGTCTAGGTTATGAGCCTCAGCCTAACTCTTTCTCATGTTTTCTCTGCTGTACATGGGAGATTACAAATCTTTACTATAGAATCTCTTGCCACTGGAAAACTAATGTTTCCACTACTCTCTGGCTTAAATAATCAGCTTCTGCATAATACAATGTTTCTGAAACCTAATATGATCTTCCTTTCTGTAGCAATTTAAGTAAAGATTTACTGTTAATAATGTCAGCTTCAAGTCATTAACACCCCACTAAAACCAACCTGAGTTTAAATGAAGAATATTATTTTTCTACCACTGCAAAAGAACAGCTATTTTTTTTTTCTCTTTAACCCATACCATTCTTGTGTGCAAACACAACATGTTCATAATTACATTAATAGAGGTCTATTTAAAAAGGTGTGAGAATAATGTTTACAAAACTGGAAAAGCAATAATAAGATTTATTACACTACATAATAGTAAAGAGAGACTAGAACAAGAAAATACCCAGTGTCTTTCACTGTCTAACAGAACAGGCAGGATAATGTCTGCAGGAGTGACTCACTGCAGGCAAGTCGGGGAGAGAACAGAGGGAAGGCCCTTGTGGCTGGCTGTGGCAGTTTCACAAGGTGAAGGTGTGTGGCTGGCTGCCAACAAGGATCTAGATTGATCGCTCTCCTTTCCTTCGGCTTCTCCCTCCAACCACCCTTTCCCCTGCACTGCTTATCATTTAGGTTAAAAAGGACAGCAGCAGGACCAGCTACCCCTGCATTTCCCCTGTGGCTTTAGTAAATCACACGAGCTCTGTGTTGCCTCAACAGTAGGTACAGGCACTGTGGCCAGTTGCCCTCAGAAAATACTGATCAAGGACACAAATGTTCAGGGCCAGTTTAGCAACTCTCCTCTGGCCATCCTGCCACACCAAACACCTGGGTGTTTGTGATAATTGCAAGATTTCATTTATGCTGTGCTATTTTAAGCTAATCCATGCAGGAGGGATCACTGTGACTCCAACTGACAGCAGTGGCTGCATGAAGGCTGACAAGCTGTTGTGCATCTGGGAGAGCTCCCACACACAAAGGCCTCCGGAAGCAAGGGCATTGCAGATGTAATGAGCGTTTTCTCCTATAAAAATAACTTGCAGAATTGCCTACAACTTTTCATTATTAGGATTAAAGTCTCCTTTTAATAAAAAGGTTTTTCAGAATTCTCACAGAAAAATGTTTTGGAAGAAAACAAGTATTTAAATTCATAGAAGTTAGTAATTTATGAGCCTATTTTAGATCAAGGATTCAAGATATTTAAGGAAAATAACAGCAGAACCTTACAAGACAATACTTATTAGATTACTGCACACATTTGCTTTGAACCAGAAAAAGCTGTGTGACTAATTATGCCACAAATATTTCCTACATCCTTTGTTTTCCAGAAAATTAACTTGCCACCCGTGTCCACTTTCCATGTCTATTCCTATCATAAAATTTGTATGTAGAAGTATTTTATATATGCTAACATGAAAACAAGCAAGTAACACATAGTCTTTATGATTACAGATTGTTTCCCTATTTGGAATTTAATTTAGACAATAGATTGTGGGAATCTTTTTTTAAAAGGTTGATCATATCTTCATATCCTTATTATATTTTATCGTATTGTTATTAAAATTTTAAAGAAAGAAATCATTCTCCGTTCTTCAGATTTTATACTTCAACATCAAGAAATTTACCCGAGTTCTTTGTGTAGTTTCCAGAATGAAAGAATGTCCTTCAAGATTATGTTTCTTATATAACCATATCATAATATATGCTGTGTAGAATGGCTTCTTTTGATTTCTTGAGGGTTGGCCTATGATGTTGTGAATATTTTCATAAAATATTCCAGATTATATCTTTTTTACCACTACAAAAATCCTCTAATTTCTGGGGTTTCAACTTCTTCAGCTTTTTTGCAAAAATACTAAAACCAAAATTTAGCTTAAAAATCTTCCAGCAGAGAGAAAGCTCTTCCCTTAGCTTAAATTTAGCCTGACATCCAGTTCCCTGGACATCATAAAGCAGTAGCTTGTTTAGCTTTGGATACACATAGGCAATGATGCCATAGGATGTGCCCCTCAAGGTGATCTATTTCATCCACAGATTCCAGCCCAGGAATGTTTCTCATGGCTTAGGTTCATAGATATAGCCTTAGATACAAATACAGTGAAGTGGCTGTGTACTTAGGCACTCGTGAGCTGTGGACTCCATTCTAAAGATCAAAACTGAGAAGGATCTCACTAACTTCAGCTGGAGTTGTGTGTGTGAAGACTATAGAATCTGGTTGAAAATTAATAATCTATGGTTATTTTGATCAAAAAATATCAGCCTTCTGTTTCACTTTCATTCCTTTTCCATTGTTCTGTCTTCATACAATATATCTACCACTTGTTGAAGAAAACATCTGCACATAAAATTTTGAGTTTGCTTGCTGTAGGTTTGGACTTGGCACAGTTTTTGCACATTTGCAGAGAAATTTGATGAAGATAGTGTGGAAGTTGTAGAAAAAGCATTGAATAGCTGAAGATGTGACTGAAAAGTAGCTCAAGATGTCATTAGCATTGAGATAGTATATTTAGCAGAGCTATTTCTTCTTTCTCATGCTGAGTGCTCCGTGAGTGCAGGATGTGGAAAGCAGTAATGAATACTGATGTGTGTTCCCTGCTAACAAATTATCTGAGGGAACATTACACCGGAGATGTTTCCATTGTAGCCAACGTCAGGCACCTCTGAATCATTATTATGCGAGAGAAACGACTTCGTTTCTCTACTGACTTGGTACCGTTGCTCAGTGGGCCTGACGGGTTTCCTCCCTTCCCAGAGAAGGAAAGAGTGTGGACGTCACATGGGCATCAGGGACATCACCATATGGCAGTGCCATTCACTGTAATCAAAACAGGTGAGTGGCAGCCAGGGCACATGGAACAGGTGACACTGTGACATGTGTGACATGTGGCAAGCAGTGGATACACTGGCTCTGTTGTATGCAGCAAGAACAGTTTGATACACGAATGAAACAGAAATCCTGTGGATAAAAAGTGTGGTTGAGGATCACGTGGAATAGAAGCCAAAGAACAGAGAAACTATCTGACATATGAAATGAAGACCTCCCGTGTCAAAATGCTAATTGCCCTAGAAGCTTAGATATGCCTGAGAGAGAGGAAAGCACAGTTTTCTTGTGAAATTTGTCTTCTAATTTCTAAGAAAAGTACCTTAAATGGTATGTAAACGAAGAGATGGGAACCTTGAAGAGGAAAGTAAACAAACAAAAAACCCCAGAACTTTGACTGTTTTGAAATGGATATCCTGCCTCTTTTAAAGTCTTTATCAGTTGTATAGATTCCACAAAATTCACTAATGGCAGTTAGCAAAATTTAGATGACATAAGGCTTTAAGGCTCCCTTTGCAAAAGCCTAGGACCAGCACCCAAAGACTAAACTCTTAGAAGTAGGTAAGAACTGGAGGTGCCATAGATGCTGTTAATACACAATCTGGTGCTGATAAGAACAGTAAATGTTGGTGAGATCCATATTTCCAATGATTCTCTCAGGAAAAATATTGTCTCAGGAATTCAGTGAGCCCCTATTGGCTAGATAAGGCAGCCTGGACTAAATACGTAATGTTCCTTTTTTTTCCTTTTTTATTCTTTAAAAAATCTGGGCTGGTAGAAGAGTCCTGCAAACCCCTTCTACATAATAAGCTTCTATGGATTTGCTCAAAGATTTACCAAGCAGTTTAGCATGATGACAAAATTTCATTTTCCAAAGCTCTTGGAATTTAATTTTCCTCTAACAATAGTTTTATTTCAAATCTATTTTTCATGATCTAGCTACACGAGATGACACCATATCTGTGCCTGATAAATTAACTGTCTATAGAATCCAGATCTCTTTTTAATAGTTTATAAGGCTTGAAATTTTTGATAAATAGTTTGGAAATTGCCCATTTTGTTTTGCTTTTGTCTGTCTTCTTTAGCATAAACAGAACTTACCCACTACAGTAGAATAAAGTATAAAGAAGGAACTCTGCTTATTGAATGTGTTTGTGACAACAGGGCATAGTACTGAGGGGGAAAAGGGACAGGGCAAATGAATAAAGGTGAAGGTCAGCTTTATTACCCAGTTAGGAAAATCCTTGTAAAATTAGTTTCTTGGTTCCTCTTGAATATTTCCAGGATGAACATATACCAGTTCAGGTCATAGCATACCTCTTCCTCCCTTCTTTGCTTAAAAAATACTTCCATTCTAGTCTAGTAGTACCTTATGCAAGCTAATATCATGTTCAAACCACTCTTTCTTGGCAGAAACTCTCCTCGAGTTTGTATGGGGCTTTCTAAAATAACACGGCAAAGGTAACTGAGGCAAATGTAATGAAAAACAGTGTCCATTTTCAGGGGAAATAACTCAGAAGCCCCAGTTCAGCTCAGTCTGTGCTGAGCACCCTCTCAGGTTGTATCTTCTCAGACACTGATTCCTATAATTATCTTAGGAAGACAGTAGAATTCCTTCTGACACACTGGTGGTTCTTCCTGGTAGGCACAGTCATAATATTACTAATTTCAGTGCCGTTTAGATCTCTTCAAAATTTAAGAATCTCTTATGATGTAACGGATCTCAAATAAAAAAACTAATAAGAATCTTTAAACCTGTCTGGGTTTAGGTATTTGTTTACCTGTATTGTTGTTACTTCAGTGGGTTTAATTCTGTTGTTACGTCATTGAACTCAAAGGTACTTTACACAGGAGGAAAATGTAATCAGAGACTGAAGAAACAGACGTTTGAGAAACATCAAATATAGTTACAAATATTCAGTCCATGTTTCATGTGGTCATTGGCCTGGTGAGGTAACTGTCCATTATCTACAAGTGTTACATTCCTACTTTTCACAATTTCTAATTGTTATTCCTTGTAAATTATATATTAAAATCAGTAGTGCTATAAAGGACAAGAAAAGATATTGCAACTACGCTGCTGAATAATTAAGTTGGGAGCTGGGACTTGCAGGAAATAATATTGGCCTTGAAAGCTGTGATGGGTGTCTCCTTGTTGCATATCTCAGTAGATGTGAAGCTCCTTTTATGATTATATTATTCTTTTTTCGTTTGTCATGGACTGTCTCTAATTTGGATCCTTTGCCCTTCCATTTTTGGAGGATTATTCTGTATAGATTTTGCCACACTTTGATCCCTGAGCACATTGAATAACAAATTTTGCAGAGGAAAGGTAGCTGAATGTTCTGATGCTATATTTTTCACTCAAACTGCTGTTATAGTCAGAAAGTGGCCTTTAAAAGTGACATTGTGGGCTTCCATACGTATATCTCAAGACCATTTCTATCATGCGTATAAATTAAGAAACAAAGACTTTTCTATTAGTTAATCCTTTGTTTTAGTTTCCTCCCCACCTGTAGGTAACTGGGAGTTCATTCAGTCTAAAAACACAGTGAATTCTCTCAGCCTGAATCCCAAACCTCGTGCTTAGATTTGTTAGGCACTGTTAGCAAAGGGCAAAAAAATCATTGCATCAGTATTGAGCACTCACATACAAAAAAAAAATGTTTGTTTCTCAGTTGCCCTTATATTTTTAGCCATTTTTTTAAACCCCACATTCACACAATTTCTTAGTGTCTTTTACCATACAATCTCAGCCACTGGAGTAAAAAAGAAATTCATTTGAATTCTATTTATTTACGACTTATATCTGAGTGCAGACAAGATGTTATTCACATATCCTAGACATATCAGTATGTAATAAATAGCATAAAAAGGCACTTCTATCCATAAGTGGGCCCTTATGTGCACACAGTTAAAAGCTTTAGTGTACCTACATAAAAATCTCTTCAGCCTAGGTGACTCTTTTTCTAAAGTATAAAAGCCTCATTCCCTGCCAGCTACTGTACAAAGCTGCACAGAGCGACACTTGTAGCCCAGGAGGAAAAGAGGGAAATAGAAGCACCTGTGCCATGAAACTCATGACTAAAAGGTTAGAAGTATCAACACATGCAGCATTTTCCTGCTTAAAGAAAATAGATTTCTAAGTGTGGGAAGAGATAGTGAAATGGAGATGAAAGAGCAAGTAAGAAAATGAGCTGGTGAAAGCAACAAATGGACACTATGGAGGCATGCCTAGGAAAAAGATGCAAGAGTGAGAAAAGACAAGACATGATAAGAAACAAAGATAAGGTACGCTGTGTAACTAGAGATCATGACAGTGATACATAACCCTGTAGCTAGGAGTCTTTGGAGGGAAGAAAAGCTTGTTTGCTCATAGAGATGCAGAGGAAAACGTGATTATTTTTCTCAGATGCAATTTTGCGGTTTTATGTTGATTGCTTGTGAATGTCTATGTTGAAATCCTTAAGTAGAACATCAGAATCTGCTCCTGAACTGTAAAGAATAGGAATAGGAATAGGAATTAGGATAGCTGGTTCTAAAGAGTGCCACACTGCAGTCAGGTAGTGATCTGAATCTGGAAAAGGAATCAGACTCTGCCAGAAATACGAGGGGTTGCCCCCAGACCCTTTCTTTGTAACTGTCTTTATGTTACTAAGTAGGCAGACCTGGAGGGACTGAGACCTGTGTGAGCTCAGTTTGAGCCCTGGCACATTTTGAGGGGGGTTGCCTTTGCAAAACCTGGCCTAGAAATCACAGCTCAATGTGAAACCAGCACTGGAACCCAACAGGCATAGGAAGAGTTGCTCTGTGGTACTGACTTGCATGACCTTGAAGCCTTGCCAAAGATTTAGGGATTTCAGTGCCTGTGAGCTACAGTTCTGGAGGAATGACTAACTGGATCTGTGGATACAGGCCTTGCCTCATTCCAGATAAATACTATTTCTAATTTTATTCCCACAAAGTTTCCTGGGATGTCTGTAACATGGTGGAAGACAATAAGATAGAATCACCTGAAAACCTGAAAGCAAGAAAAATGTTGGATGAAATCTCAGCCCAAACATTTCATTTACTGGTTCCCCTTAGACAGGATGAATTTGGCTACTATTCCCAATACTGCTGGAAAGGCTTATATACCAGGCAGCCATTCAACAGTCAAATAACAGAGTAATTTATAAATTAATAGAGCAAGGAGTTATTTGTGCAACAAGTTAGTGAGTGATTTTAAAAGGTGGATGAGGAATTCTTTCCCTCTATTATTTCTATAATAATGAAATTATGGTTGTCCATCTGCTCTTTTTACCTTTGAGGAAGGGTTTAGTCCCAGCTTGTTTTGCTGATGATAATTAGAGTTTCACGTCACTGACCATCTGGAACAGGAGATGTGAGCACTGGGAAACCAACCAAACTTGCTATTAGCAGGAACTTTAAAAGAGCTTCTTTCCCAGAATAGAGGAAATCCCACATAAAATGTCTGTGTCCTTTTTTAATAAAAGTTACTTTCTTTTTATCTCCATAAAGCTTACAGTACAGACCAGAGTTATGCTTAAATCAGGGGAGAAAGTGCTATTGAATTTCTGTAATGCTTGTTAAAGCTGGAATTTCAGAATGAAAATGGAATCTCGAAACAGAATGTTTTCAGGAGGTAATTCTCAGTACTACATTTTCTTCACATTTCATATTTCATATCTCTTTTTCCAATACTAGCACCACTCTAAAATTTTCCTTAGTATGTAGTTAATACACGCTAAAGGTCTTACTGCTGTGCTGGGCCTGGCTGAGATGGAGTCCACTCTCCCCAGGGCAGGCTTCCCAGTGCTGTGCTTTGCAGTGGGAGCTGGAGAGGTGTTGGTAACCCCCCAGTGCTTTGGCTACAGCTGGGCAGGGCTGGCACAGCTTCCGTGCTGAGTCCCCAGCATTCTGCCCCTCCACTGGAGGTGGGCAAGGTCTTGGGAGAGCATACAGCCAGGACAGCTGACTCAAACTGGCCAGAGGGACATTCCACACCATACGGCACGTGCTCAGCAATAAGAGCTGAGAGAAAGGAGGAAGGGGCAGGGGAGACATTTGTCACTGTGTTTATCTTCCAGAGCAACTGCTACACATACTTGCCACAGATACACATGCCCTATTTCGTGGGAAGTGGCTGCCCATCACCTACTGATGGAAAGCAGAGAATAAATATTTTGTTTTCTTTTGCTTCCACACACAGCTTTTGCTTTATTATCTGCCTTTATCTTAACCCATGAGTTTTTTTCCATCCTATTTCTTCCCCCTGCCTCACCCTGCTGAGGGGAGGAGTGATAGAGCAGCTGTGTGGGCACCTGCCTTCCAGCCAGGGTCAACCCACCACAGTTACCTCATTGGCTCCAGTTTGTTTGTGCAATTTATTTGAAAAGGCAGCTTTCAATTGCATTCTGCTAAGCTAGAATATATTTCAGTGAGTAATGTTATAGATACTGCCCTGAGGGATGTATGAAAATGTAGCTTAGCTCAAATCAGCTGGGAATGTCTGTACTTGTCACACCCAATCAAATCAGACTAGCTGCAGGTATCTCTGTCCACTTGTA
Organism: Sclerurus mexicanus; assembly: GCA_013396755.1. Lineage (NCBI taxonomy): Eukaryota > Metazoa > Chordata > Aves > Passeriformes > Furnariidae > Sclerurus > Sclerurus mexicanus. The sequence continues at coordinate 1,224,557 of VWZF01000181.1, read as the reverse complement.
CACAAACAGGCTGATAAGATTTAGGCTCAGAATTAAGAACACTGCTTGCAGTCTTGCAAATCACATCTAAGGGGCAATTATTTAGCCACATTTTCTGTACAAATGACTGAATTAACATCAAAGCTTCTTTATTTCAAAAATTTCTAGGGGGGACTCTTCAGAACTGAAGTACAGCCTGGCATGAGTCAGCTTGTTTTGTGAGCTCTTCCAGATGTTTTTTTCTTATCCAAATAACCTTTCTCTAGTGAATAAGGTAGATTTTTCTGAGAGCAAGGTAATTTCATACAGAGTCTAATTCTACTTACAGAGACAACTCCCTTTTAGTTTAAAATAATAATATGATATTATTTCCCTTGAAGTGTTCCAAAAGAAAGCTCATTTAATCCTCTCTGGATGAGATACTGTACATAAGAGTCTGTCTGGTTCTTGCAGTAGATCAACATATTTTTCAAGTCTCCTGGCAGGAAAGACAGAGAAGGAGTGTGTGTTGGAAAGGTGTGGGAGAGCTTGCCATGTCATTTGCTGGGTACCCACCAATACCTATTCACTGCCCAAATCCTTTCCAGAAATACAGTATTGAAGGGCACAGCTATCTCAAAGAGACAGAGGATTTGTGACAACAGGATAAACTCTGTAAAAAATCTGTTATGCTTTGGAGATCAGGTTGTGATTACATGAAAGAAGAACCTGTTCCTAAAATGGACTGCATATTTTCAGTGGCTACCCAGGAGCACTAGGAAAGACTGAAGTCTCTAGTGATTCCCCTGTGAGCCCCTCCAGAAGCTCTGTGCTACAGTTCAATTGGAATTCCATCATTCTGACCTGCTCTAAGCCTTTTTTGTTTTAACTAGCAGCAGCATAAGGTAAACTGCTTTCCACTGCAAGCCTTGATCTTTGAAGACTCAAATCCTTAAGCTACTGAGTTAGAACTGACATAACTCTCCATGAAATCCTTTTGCATGTGCATATGTGCATATATATATACACTTCTGTGTGTATGCGGAATTATCCATAAAGCACATCAAGATAATGCAAATGTTATCAAGTACTCATAAGTTACATAACGCCCCAAGATTTTCATATCTTACTGAAGTGGTGTTGAGAGGCACCTTTTGTAGACATTTTAATCAAATGTAATTTTTCAGTTTATTTTTTCATACATAGAAACCACCTCTCTCCATACCTGACATTATTTTCAGTGTGGATGTTTCACTTTTTGGATTAGGAATTTTAATGTTTTCAGGATATACTTTTGTCACTCGAGCAAAGAGAATAATTGATAACAGTAGCATACAGCTGCCTTCCTTCAGTGCCAGGCACAGCAGGAGAGAGTGCATTCCTCTAGCTACTGCATTTCACAGCTACCTAAATGATGAGACTCAGCAAATTTCTATTCTTAGAATTTATTCCAATGGTTATAGAGCTCCACTCTCTCATTGTTTCCTCCTGCTTTTGTGTTGGTCTCAATCTTATTCCTTCTCTTTCCTTTATCTTTTCACAAGTCAAGGGTCACCATCTCTATCTTGCTTCACCCATTCCCCTGAATTGCATGACCTTCTCCACTTCTGCTGCTGCAGGCACCAGTCCTCAGGCCTCCCATCTGAGATAGAAAGAAATTATTTCTAGAGATAAGCTAGGACTGTTAACCCAATCTCCTGCATTCCCTAAAGCCAACAGATACCCTGACTTCATTTCTGCTCCACACACCTCTTTGCTATCCTTCTGCCTACACTGAGACAAACAGAGGAGGAACTGAGGACAAGAGAGAGCCATGTGATGGCTGGGGACACACAGCTGGCAGAGCTTGGGGAGCAGCAACTGCAGGAAAAAAACATACTTATGTTTTAGATGGCACATGCCTAATACACATGAGGTCTCAGAAGGTCTTAGAAGATTTTTAGTTGATGAAGTTTATCCACTGAGATTTGTCAACTAAACATGTCAGAAAGCTTAAAAATTTGCACAATTTTGCCACATTTTCACAAGGTGAAAGATATGTAAGTAGCAGATGGGTAATTTCCTCTTTCCTACCATTAGAAATGACAAGTCTGAATTTCAAAGTGGTACAGTGAGAAAGCTTTGTAATTACATGGCTGCAAGATTTCTGTCCAAGATAAGCACAAATGTGTTCTCTCTGTACTGGATCTGCGAAATACCAAAAAGGGTCTTCTCAGAAATTGCAAAAGTAACATGGAAATGTAGCCTCAATGGTGGCATTTTGGCAAAGTCACAAGCCGTAAGTGAAAGGCAGGAAACAGTCAGGGCAGCAGTTGTGCAAGTGGCCCTGAGAGAGGGCAGTGTGACAATGCTTGTTCATTTCTACTCTGTTTAGGGCGATAGGACTTATGAACATTCCCTATAAAGACCATTGAGCCAGAGAAAGAAATCCAGGCTTGTTATCAGTTTGCTCTTAATGCATTTGGTGCTTTGATTTTCCCTAACTAATTGCTAATTATAATGATCTACATATTCTGAATGTAATATGCATATGTGTATGTTATTTGGATTCCTAATGAAATTTCACCACATTTCTGGGAGGACCTAATGGCATTAGAATTTGGATTTTGAAAAGGAAAGATTAAATATGCTTAAAACTTTGAACAAAGTAGCATCCCAACAATACATTGGATGAACTGACATTCATAGTTTCCTTAGTAATTTCTCTATTACAAAATCTCACAAAAATGAAATCATTTTCAAACCTAAAGCATTTTCATTTGTATCCCCATTCATTTAATGTTTACTTTATTTTCACTTAAAAGAAATCAAACAGTTCTTTCTACATTGTTGTACTGATCTATAGCAAGCACAGCCAGAAACGATAGTGAGAGAAATGAGAATTATAGAGTGCCTAGCAGGCTGCTGTGTGCCCTGCCTCAGACACACTGGGAGAGGGTTACAGCTAGATGGAAATATTCCTGAAGAAAATGTTTCAACCTCCTGAACCATTTAACAGTGTACATCTTCTTTATTACAGTATCTTTATTCCTATAGAGTAATGCTAAAGGTATTTCTAAACTCTCATTTTAGGATGTTCAGTTTTACATTCTATTTCTCATGTTAGCAGGACTTAGTCCATAGCCAGGAGAGTGTTTTCACTGTGCAATGACAGAGTGAGGTGAATGCAAAAGTTTCTGAGCCAAGACTCCCACATTCTAGTAATTATGAGGGTAATGAAGCTAGTCAGAATTATTTTCATTTTATTAATAGCTGTGTTTAAGCGTCATAGAACTGCCTGTCTAGGGAAAGTATTTATTTTTAAACTAAGTGGTGGAAATTAGTGCATTATACTAAATGTTTATCCAAAAGTCAATGGAGTCTTTATAAAGCCAGAAGGAAAAATTGTCTTTTTGGCTGCCTATCATTTTGGTGAGATTTTCCACAGTGTGTTGGATAGGCCAATAGCAATATACCTTAATTTTAAGCAAAGGAAGATGTTCCTTAACGGTTTTAATCTTACCATTGAGAAATAGTTCATGATCAGCTGGCAGTTGTGTGTCCAAAAATCCTAGCATACGCACTTATGCCTAATGCATTCTTACCAAAGCAAGAACTCCCATCCAGTATATTTGATATAAGGTCTCTTTGATTAAATGATTTATATTTAGGAAATTGGAGGGGTTAGTGTTAGGATTTTATTATCTAGATTATTTTCAAGATTCCCATTAACTTAAATTATTCTTCAAATGGCATGTGTTTACGTAGCAAGGCTTAAAGTTGACTTATCATTTGAAACTCCTGTACAAAGATTAAAGAAATACAACCTTCCAGGTGTTTTGAGTAGAATATCCCCAAGGACAGAAGTCAGAGCTATAGAACGAGTGTATGAGTGTTTTTTTGTTGTCTCTTCTTGCTATAATCTTTAAAGATAATGTTTCACTACTTTGATTGCCTTAGAATTTGGGACTGAAATTCTATCCACACCAACTTCACTACCTAAGTGGTGATTCCTCCTCTGTGTTTTATTTCAGCACCAGTGAAGCCCAGTAATCCTCCAGAGTAAAGGGTATTGGCAGGTGTCATAATCACCACTGACTTAACGCTTGAGCAAAACAATTTCCCCCCGGTTCAGCTGCCACGTCTCTGTTCCCAGCAGCCCCAAGCTGCTCACAGGAACCCCTGAGGCTGTGGAGAGCCAGCTACAGTTCATACAGGTCTGAATGGCTTCAGCTAAAGCAGCCTTTTGCAGCCTTCTCAGAAATTCTATCTTTAAATAGTTTTTTCTCTAGAAGGACTTAAATGGACTATACTTTCCCAGCACAGTGGATTTTTTCCAGTGGATTATTATTAATACATGTTGGGACTTGTTGGGTTACACTTTCTCTGCAGAGCACTGCCCAGTAATTCTGTTTTAATGTTCCAACATTAAAGCTATAGCAAAGACGTTAAAGTACTTTAGGCAACAGAGTTATAAGGCACCAAGTAATAGGTAATATTGCATTTTAAAATTTCTACCATGGCTTGGATTTTTATTTTTATAAGGTGTAAAAATAAAATGTTAGCTTATTAGCAGAAAGGTAAATGGGGAGAGCCTCAGGCCCACCTTTCTCCTACAGGAATATTACTGCCATTATCTATGCAAGGCTGACCAGCTTTTCTGGCAAGAGAAGTGCCTTTCCCTAAGGTTAAATTTCATTCTGTTCATTTGCTATATTTGGATCAGGAACAGAGACCTACAATTCAGAATATCCCTAAATCCCAATCCTCAAATCCAGTATATCAAGAAAACAAAACACGGAACATGTTTTGTTTCTGACATTATTACTGCCAACACTAGAGCATACAATTCACATCTGGATTTATTTTAGACTTTCTCATAACAGCAGCTGCATTTCTTGTCTTCACTTGGATACATTTTTAAAAATGAAAATTGCCATGGCAACAGCTGCAACCATTTATTATAAAGCAATAGAAGTGGAACTAATATTTGTGAGAGAAGCTTTGTTATCAGGATAGTATTTCATTCAGACAATGCCCAAGTCATTTTTCCCTAGCTGCTCCATTTTTTAAAAGAAAAATATAGAAAATATTTTCAATAATGAAATGAAGGTGGGATTGAACAACTCAGGAGATTAAAAAGATTTTCTTCTTTAGATTAATGGCTCATCTCAAATCCAGATTAGCAAGAGGCAAAAATTATCATCTGTTTGGTGGGCACATGAAAAAAATCAATAGGGATATCGAGCTTTGAAAATCCTATTCCCATACCAGCTATGTTGTCAGCTGAAGCACAGAAACAGCAACTGAGTACACGGTGTGTGTCTTCACTGGGGGAAAAATGATGTGACCCACCCTCAAGCAGCACTAATGTCTCATGCAAAGGAAAATTTCACAGACAGCTTGCAATGCTAAGACTAAATAGTTTAAAGCAAACTATCATTTGCAATGTACTGTGTTACCTGAGATAAGTGCACTCTTTTCCCCAGTAAAATGGGGCTAAAGAGGACTATTTGGCACTGATCCCAAGGTTATGCTGCTCCAAGTCGGGACTGAGGTGGTGTCAGCTAAAGGATGGTGTGGGTATGTTAGAAATCACGTGGCCCATTTTGTTTGCACCTATTTACAACATTTCTTGGAGCATTAATCTTTTTGTAAAAAAATCTCTAGAAGAGTCTGGGTAGGAGATAGACCAATTGTACTCCAGATATTGAATAGCTACATGAAATGTAGATTTTTTTCCTATTTAAACCCCTTCTGACTATGATAAAATCTATTTTGCACACCCAGCCTATACAGGGATGACATACTCTGTTGTGGACACATACTAAGGATCACATTTTTCCCTGTTTATTACACATCAGAGAGTATTAGGCAGGAGTGTGGGAAAACACTGAAATAGAACAAACTTTAGACAGACTTTCAAACTCCTTTCAATCTCGTTTTTATGGGATTCAGTGTACTTCATCAAATACATTCAGCATCAGGTCCCCCACTGTACTGCTCTGTACACAAATCTCAGGATCTTCCTAAGCAGAGGCCACAGAAGAAAAAAGCTTTTTGAATATTAAATAAAAATACACTGTATAGGTTCTATCATTGATCAGCTAAGCAATCTGATATTGCCCCTCCTCCCCTTTGTTCACATTCATTCAATGAATTTCAAAGATTACAGTGTACTGTAGAGCTGTTTAACCAGCTAAGTCTCAGGGACAAGTTGATTTAAACGCTGGAGGAGGGTGAAGTGAGCAGGGCTGTGCATTTGTGAAGGAGGAGAACCAGCTATTATTACAAATGGAAGACTGCTATTCATCCCTGGTGTCTCACACCTCACACAGGTGTAGTGAGTTCCCCTGCAGTGTTGTGATGCTGAGTCAAACCCTAATTGAGGGGAGTACTATCTGTCATAAAATATACATAATTTTCTTTTATTTCAATCTTAAACTGCTCCTGAGAAGAATCATGGGTTGTGCGATTCTGAGAAAATTACTATTCAATACAGGTTTAGTGCAAACTGTTTCAGCTTAATCTCTACTAGTTGCCCACAAGGGCAGAGGATTTTTTTCATGGCTAACCAAGCTCCTTAAAACCTCCCTTAAAGTGTTTGGGTCATATTCTGCTTCTTTTGTAACACCAGTGTAAATCTAGAACAACTGCACTGAATCAGTGGAGTTGCTTCAAATACTCATCATCGTGATGGTAATTTGAGGCAGTTTCTCATCTAGAGAGCTCAAGCAGAATGACAGTAAATCACAGTTATTTCATGGGAATCTGCTGCAGCATCCTAATACTCTGTGCAGGCAACCATCAGGCTACATCATTTTATCAACAGGGAGGTAGGGTTCAACTGACGTAGGTAAATGTCATTTGTTTGCAAGACTGCAGTCACTGCAAAAGACAAGGATAGATGAAAGGCGTCATTATCTCATCCTGGAGTTATCCCAGAAATTTTAGTACAAAAGGGGAGGTTTAATTAAAACCACCCATCCTTCCAGTAATCACCTTCCCTACCTCTTACGGACATATCAGTCAGCGTCTTGTTAGTGTGCTCTGATGTTCTGTTCTTTGCACTCCATGTCTGTAGAGTAAATTAATCCCATAGTACTATGTTTTATCACTTTTGCACAAATAATCCTGAGGTGTGGATTGAATCAGGCCTCCTAGAGAACATTAAACTTGCCTGTGCTGACAGAACACTTGCAATTACACATTAATTCAATTTTTGTCTTTCAAGAGATATATCATTTTCATTGAAAATTCTTACCCCAGGGTCTCCCCACCCTCCTAATGGTAAGAGCTGTCACATAAAGGGAAGATTGTGTAAAGGTTTCTGATAAATATTTATCAGCTCTGCTCTAAGTAACTTTGGAGGCTAGCAGCTCACAAGTGAAGAAATTGAAAGACAACACAAAGGTGAAGAATTCTATCATGAAGGAGAATAATGTAAAGCTGAGAGGAGGTAAAGACCAAGCTGTATATGAAGAAAGTAAGTGCTGCACACTATTATTAGAAAAATACAAATCATTAGATCAAGTTACATGTTCAGATGGTCAGGTCTAGAAGTGGAAGAGCTGGGAGTAGACAACAGCTCTCAATTCAGATGTTGGGGTGGGGAGGCAAAAAGATTGCTTAGACTCATAGACAAGCATTAGCAGTAGTGTTAGCACACACAGCACATCTAATTCCCTTGGTGCCACAATTAGCATGGGGCAGCAGTCTTGGTTCAAATAACACAGAAATCTTTTTTTTTTTTTCCTCCAGATACTGGCTGGAGATTTTTTTCCTTTTTCATTGTTTCTTGTTAACTCAGAGGGTTGGTGATTTGTACCTTTTACAGTCATGTTTTCTATGCAGGAAAAAAAAAAGTGTATTTTTTAAAGTACTGTTCTAATTTGTAAGTTCCATTTTGCATAAGCATCAGTGATTACAGAGCAATCTGCAAGGCAGAGGAGAAATCCAGTTCTTCGTATTAACATGAAAATAATTGACTATTTATTTATCTGTTCCTTGGTGGTTGATTCTTTGTTCCTATTTGTTAGCATTATATTTACCTTCACAGTTGATGAGGCACTAAGAGGTCCCTCACTGGGAGGACAGACTTCAAGCTGCTCTAGACAGGCCTTATCTCTTCATGCAAGGTTTGAAAAGAATGGACATTAAACAGTGAGCTGGATTACAGTTCTGATATCCAAATGAGAAAGGATCATATTTTCAGGCACAGAACTTTATAATTTATGTGCCTTTTGATATCATCAGCTCATAGGTAAGGACAGTCAGATGCATAATACAGAATGCAGCACATGCAGGTTACCCACTATGCAGCTGTTGCTTTCCCTCATAAATGGTAAAATTTAGGTTTTCCATAGGGTCTGTGACAGCTTTACCTTTCCAGCATGGCTGGTGCTTTGACATCTGCCATCAGTGAGTCCCTTTGAACTGATCACAAATCCTCTTGGAGAAAGGTTTCCATAAACACTAACACCTCATATACAGTAACATTCACCAACAACAGTAAGTGTGGTTTAAAATCACCGAAACAAAATGTCCTATAACAGTTTATAAAGTCTGGAAAAGTCTACAAAGCAGCAAAAGTAAGGTCAGAAAAGAGAAGAAGCAAATAAGCCACAACAGAGAAAAAAGGACAGAGTGTAAACCCAGATAGAAAACAGTTTCTAAAATAACTGCTAGACCTCTTTCTAGAATTAAAAGCAATAGTACTAGTGGCAGTGTGCTGAAATCAGGCTGTGAGTGGAATAAAACTCATGATGTGCTGCATTGCCAAGGAGAATGAAGTTTTGGATATCCAGAAAAATGAAGGGTCAGACACTGGCCACTCAAGTAGCATTTCAACCACCAGTACCTTTTTTTTTCCTTTTGCAGCTCTTGTACACGTATAAATACAAAGCTTAATATGTATATTTCAGTGAAATCCATGTTTCATGGTTAAATATGTACAAGAATGCAAATATTGTCAGGCATAAATTCCAGCAAGACAGATTTCCTTATACAGAAGGATGTACAGAAGATTCATCTGTGTTCTTTTAGTGCACCTTCTGTGCATTTGTGTTACTTATTGATCACTGTTTTACACACCTCTAAAAAATACAATAAGTTTGTTGGAGATTTTCATCTAGAGGAACTCCATGTATTTGCCTCAAACTACTGTTACACTTGGCTGCTTTTGCTAGTCCTAAAACTTTTCTGCACTGGTGTGTCTCTGCTGTGCCTTAATTGTCTGCAAACCTTCTCTGCTTTGTATGTGCTTTTGTTGCCTTGGCACACTCACATCCCAAACTTCCTCATTTGTTTTTATTTTTATAGTTCATCTACTGGCTCTTGCTGTGTGAGGAGCTCTTTTGTGAGGAAGCCTGGAGAGCTTTACCAACCTAAAACCTGCCAGGAGAAGATGTAGGTGTCTGGTGCCATCCATGGGCTTTCACTTCTAGCCTGTAGTTCCAACACTTCCATGTGGATAAATTACAGTTCTGTCTTTGCAGCTTGCTTCTAACACTTTTAGGAAAACTCTATAGTTTAAAAGTTGTGTGGGAACAGAAACTGTTCAATTCAATCCACTTCTTTGAAAGATCCAAGTTTTCTAACACAGTATAGTGACCTACCTTTTTCTGTATAATGTCAGGAAATATAACCTTTTTTCCTTCTTAAAAGTAACCTTGAACTCTAGAATCCTTTTTCCTGGCCTGTTTTATTTTTCTTAATTAGCAGCTGATGAAATTGCCATGTAATTCTAAAATTATTTATCACCTGAGGGAGATCCACTTCATTCAATGAAGGTATTTTAAGGAACATCTGACCTTCCTACACTTTCAGGTATTTTTAATTTTCCTCACATTGTTCCTGATTCTCTTCTGTGCAGTATTACATGGTGCATGGTAAAGTGGTAAATGGGAAGAATGGTCACTGAGCTAAAGGAAGCCCTTTGACTTAGCAAGTGGAAGGAAATCTTCCTGTCCAAAGATAATACGCTGTTTGTTTTCATGTTGTTCAAATAGACAGAAGTGGGAAGATTGGAATAAAACTGTCTGTTTACTGGTTATTTCTAATAACTGATTCTACATGATTCTGTTGGGAAATTTCCACTCTTTGCACATATTTTCCTTCTGATGCTTGAGTGTATTTTCTTCAGCATATTGCCTTTTTCTAAAATTCATCTGATATGGGTGTTGCACCACTTCAGTTTATATTAAAAAAAGGGAATCTTTTCCACTACTTATAGAATAATTCTTAAGAATAGCTGAAGATGTGAATGGTAATCAATGAAGAAGTAACTGGAAAGGTGGCTGTATGCTTTCTATTGCAATAGCACTTCTGTCATGCAGACCTTTAGTGTTAGATCCCTATAGAAGGCCATAGAATGAAAGAGTGTTTGTTGTGCTGAGCTTTCATCCTAAAGTGATCTTAACAGATGAGAGGAAGAAGTGGAATGATTAGTGTGGTACACCTGACACAAACTGGTGATCCTTCCATCTGTTTCAAGCAAAATCTACCACCCTAACCTGCAAATTATTGTGAGAGTAAATATGGCCTAGATTTCCTGTTTGAAGGCTGTGAAAGCATTTAACCCTGTCCAATGTTGTTTGGTCTAGGAAACGTAGAAGAACTGGAAATAAAAGAGATCTGTTAAATAACTTTCAAATACAGAAAGTGCTGGCTAACCTTTATAAGAACCAGCAAGAAAACTAAGTATTTTTCCTAACTTCAACCTGAAGGAGAGGCAGAGATTACCAAACTTTCATATAGACGGATAGTAGGGACTGGGGCAGGTGTTTGTGAGATACATGTATTGAGCATTCAGTGAGGATCCAACAAAAATCTTTTGTTTCTATCCCTCCATTCTATTTCATTGTGGGTGGCAGACAAAGCATGTCTTTGCCATTAAGTCTGTTAATTTATCCATCTCTGCAAACAATTTTCTACTGCATTTATTTTGAGTATTCCCTTAATCCAACTCTGACAAAAGTTACAGAAATAAACCCTATTTTTCTTCAACCAGTTCAGCAATTAGAAAGCCCCTAAAAACTAAACACAGTTTGAAATTTAGTATCAAACTCTCCCACACTGCTTATTAATGAACTGCAATCAACCCCTTTTGTACCAGGCACAGAGAGCAGAGAGCAGAACTGGCAAATCATGCCAGCACGCCTCTTGAATTGCTCTCTGAGGAAAAGGAAGAGGAGTAGAGGCACTATAATTTTAATTATAGTTCTCTCCAGTGTTAAACTTTGCAATTTTGTTTTTAGGTCAAATAAGTGGTTTGGCAGGAAGTACTGGAATAAATAAATGGGATAAAATCCTGTTCTGTTAAATAACAGCTTATATAGAAAAACTGCCATGTAAATTAATGTGTGTTTTGGATGCTTGAAAGGGTTAAAAGGTAGTGTTAAAGAAGAAACATATTCAGAAAAAATAAATAATAAGTCTAGAAAAATGCAAAATGAAAATTTGAAAAAAATACTCTTTGAGCTGCAGGGAAACATGAGTTCTAGAAAGATTTAGACCAGGGACCACAGTCAGCATAATGAGCATGTGCTGTGTTGTGGTGCTTTTAAAAAATCATGGGGTTTGTGGGGCATACTGGGTAGAGAAATTTCCCAGTGAGAATGAGTCACTTCATATTTGTTCCTCAAACAGCTACATTAAGAATAGGATGCTTTCTTCTAGTTTTCTTCATACCTGAAAGCTGTAGGTAAATTGCAGGGCAAACTGGAACCCTAATTGGTCTTAATAAAGTCAACTTTTCATGCTTTAATGTTAACATACTTAATAAAAAATCATTTAATGACTATAGCTTACATTTGACTATTAAACTTTCACTCCATGCCAAGATTTTTTTGTTTTACTTTTCATTACTGAACACTCCTACCACAGGCAGAGCCCATCAATAGAACAGACTCATTTGTCTTGGGTTTAGGCTGACCTCTCTGAATCCACCACTCAATGCTGTCAGCAGTACCAGTGGCACAAAAGATGATTTCCCGATTTATAATTCACTAAGCAAAACAGAACAGCTGCTGAAGTCTCTGTATACTTGTTTGGGGCAAGCATCAGAGAACAAAGTGGCTGCTTTGCTGTCAAGACACACCTACAACTTTTAGATCTAACAGTTCTGGTTACACCACGAAATAGTTTCAACTTTATATAACTAGCTAAAGCAAGGCCCTTTCTAAGAATACATAATACACTTACTAAATTAGACTATAAACATACAGTATTATGGCTGATAGGATTCTGTCAGTTTAGGGAATGCATCTATGGCTTAATATAGTTCTTTATTTCATGTGGTGTCTAAACCAATAAATTTTGAGTAGGCCAGAGATGAAAAACATTTCAGGAATAATCTGAAGGCAAGAGAAACAAAGAATTATTACTGACCCCTGGTCTTAGAGTCACAGTTGAAAAAGGACTGAAAATTTAGACAGAAACATATTGCTGATTAGCATTTCCTCTGCTAACAATATTTTGTGACCTTATATCAATAGCACTTTCTGCTACAAATCATCTCGCGAGTTCCATAGTGCTGCTGATCAGCATAATTGGAGATGGCAGATTTAGTGCTTAGTTACTCCTGTTGTAGTAGATGAGTATTTGCCCCTCATAATTATTGGTGCTTCACCATATGCTTTGAGAAACCCTATGCCATTTTTTGCAGACTGAAAGCTTGAGAAAGCTTGAGCTTTCACATGTTTTCAGGTTACTTGAATGCAACTATTTAGAAATCCTTCAACTTTAAACCTTATATCCAAGTGAAAGACAGCAGACTGCAAGGATCACATTCTTAATATGCAAAAGCTCAAAATACTCACAACTTTTTGAAAATTCTAGATTTTTAATTATTAAAATACTGATCATTTTCCAGCAATCCAAGCTGCGTTCTGGAATCCAATGGCAAGCTCAGTAGGTTTTCTTTGACAACGAACATAAAAGACCTGCAGCACTCAAAGCAACAGAACAAAAAGATCTAAAATGTTGCTTCATTAGTTTGGGAGGCTTAGAGCTATTTTTCATCTGTTAAATGTAACATTTCAACAAGGAAAAAAGACATACATATATGGAGTTATTGGTATTTTGGGTGGATAACTGACTGCTGGCAAATAACAGTGCTGAGACTCTCAAAAGCTATTTCCTTTGGTGGCATCATGTCCCCTTCCAAAACACTCGCGATGGCTGTGCTCAGGGGTGGGATACAGGAGGCGACCTCTGGCAGCTGCAGCAGTTCCTTTCCGTGGGACAGCATTCATTCTGTCCACAAGGTTTCCTATTGCTGAGCTCTTGATTCGGCTTCAGCTCTAGTGATGAAGGGTTACACCAACAAGGGAACTACTTGGTGGTTTATGACAAAATTGCTGCTGCACATTTGGTACCTGCTGTGATTTGTGTCCCCCCTTTGAGCCTCAGCCACAAAGCTGCACTTTTTATCAAGAATATTTGGGAATATGTAACTGCTCTGAAGACACATGGCCAATAAATAATCCAAAGTTATTTATCTTCCCTGCAGTTTTCTTATACATCTACCACCTTTTAATGTTTGGTTGGCCTGCAAACGATAATGTTTACGGCACATTTAGTATACAAATGTTACTGACTGGCAGGAGATTATTGATTTCCAGTGTGATCCCTTGAAAATAAATTGGTTGTCCCCAGTCTCCATCTGCTTTGCTCTCTCTGCTATGAGCCCAGAGAAGCCTTGTTTTGTATTTTGAGTCCCTAAAAATGTTCATTTTCAATTACTGATTCCAAAATTGTAACAATGTGATTGAGTTTGTTATTCCTTTTTCTTTCCCTCTCCCCCATCCCTTTGTTTTCTTTTCAGCTCTATATCCATTTACAGTCCTAAGGAGAATCCAAATGCTTTTGATGCTGCTGCTTTCTTCCAGTCAGTGGGAAATTTCCTGGGGATCTTTGCTGGATCATTTGCCATGGGATCCTCTTACGCTGTTGTCACAGCTCTAATATCCTTTATGGTTTGTTTTCAGAGAGAAAATCTATATATGTTGGAGAAAACATGTGATATCTAAGACTGACCATTTTTACTATGAGCCTGAACCTTTTCACTGCAGATTCAAGTCCTTGCAAACCAACAGACAAATCATAAGTTGACAGAAAATGTCATTTGTCAGAATCCACAAAGAACTCCATACTCAAATTTCTTTTTAACATTAGGCAAAATTCTGGTCTTTATCTTACAGCTTGTAAATAGTTGCACTTCAAGTAAAGTGTTTTGAAGTGTTTTGAGGTTAAAACATGAATTTATTAAATACAGTAACTTATTTATGAACTACAGGCTAGCAGCAATTATACAAAAATCCAGGGGAAACCCTACGCCGTGTCAGTGTGACTGACTGACAACTCCATCAGTTTACCTAAGTTAGAAATGAAAGGTCTGTCTGTTCCCCTGCACTTTTTCTTGGGTTTTACAGTTCTTCATGTAAAATGCTGTTGTAGAAAGAAAAGTGATTTTCACCTTTTTTGCACTGATGCAAGTGTAAACAAATGCCAGTTTGTTTATAAAACTGGACAAAATTACTTCCTTTTCCTGGGAAAAAGATTATCAAATACAAACAACTACGTATTAAACCCCACAAAAATACTTAAATTAGCTGACTTCAAAACCTATTCTGGATTTTCCTCTTTGAGATAAGTTAGAAGCCGCGCAGTTTTTGCTGAATTCAACTTGTACTAATGAGTATGGTGGGGAAGCTTTCTTTATTTCATCCTTTATCAGTTTGGGAACAATTTTAGCTTAAAAAACGGTTGGGTTTTTATTTTTCCTTAGTAATCTTTTAGCACTTGACAAAATTTACAAAGCTGTGTGAGTTTCCTATGTTGGAGACAGGTCTGTTTTTCCTCCTATCCTGGAGTGCCTTCTTATCAGCAGAAGCTGCTGGGCTTACAGGTAAGTGTTGAATTTTACTGAATAAAAGGAGTTTCATAATATGCCTCTAGTGTGGGGAAAATACATGTTTATTTTAGGCATGACATCATATAAAAATCTTCTAAAAGCTCATTGCTATATTGGAGATTGTTTCATCTTTAAGAACATGAAGAGACATTGAATAGTTCTTCCAGACAAAGACATATTAGGTCAGGCTCAAGTTATCAGTCTTTCTTCCCTAGATTATCCCATGCCTATTAGTCCCACTACTAATCCCACTATTTTCTGCCCAGCTATAGGACCAAAGGTATGAGGAAGCAGGCTATGTGACTATCAGACTGTGTGTTCTCTGCATGTCCTGATCCCTTCCCGTTTTTCCCAATTATCAGTGAATGACTAAACAGAGGACAGGGCCATCCTCACCATTGCCAGTGGCATCCCCTTCTGTACTTAGGAAAAAAAAGTCACCTTGTTCACCTACATGAACACCTTTAGCGACAGGAAAAGCACAGCTGTGTCCCAGTGACAGGTAGAAAGATGTGTAATCTGATTGTTTTTTTAGTAACTCCAGGAAAGAAATTGTGCAATCTCAGTCAATTACATACCCAGGGCTTCAATTAAAGAGTATACAGAAGTTTAGGCAAAAATCGTAAACAGATGTAGTTTACCTGCGCAGCAACCTATAGTGTAGTGTAATTGAACAAAATGTGTATGACCCTGATTGTTTTCATGTTCTTGAGGTTGTCCCCCCTGAAATCTAGTGCTCTAATTAATGTCAGGGAAAGCCAGGGGAAGAGAACGGCTTAATGGAGTGATGGTGCAGCCCATGCTGGTTTGTTTGCAAAATTGCTCAAAGCTTTTTGAAGTCAACAGTTACACTTTTACTGAGTTCTCTGGAGCCAGCATGTTACTTTTGTAATACCAGCCACACAACTGAACTATTTCTGAAGGGGTGTCACCATCTGCATCTTCTGGCATCTTTGTCTTTATGCAATTTTTCATCCTGCTTACTGCCAAAATCTTCAGGCCAATGAATAAAAAGAGGGGCACACGAACTGAACAAAAGAGGGGTATTCCACCACATCAGGAAAATCAGATACCAGGTGGGATGAAAGGTCATTTTGTGTCTTAACAGCTCTCTACTCATTTGGGCAGGGATAGAGTTAATTTTCCTCACAGTAGCCAATATGGTGCTGGAAGGAGCATTGACAATTCAGGGATGTGTCAGGTACCACTGAGCAGGGCTTACCCAGAGCCAGGGGCTTTCCTGCTCCTCACCCTGCCCCACCAGGGAGGGGAAGGAGGGTGCACGAGAAGTTGTGAGGGGACATAGCCAGGACAGGTGACTCCAAGTGACCCATTCCATGGGGTATCACGTGCAGCAGTAAAAGCTGGAGGAAGGAGGTTTCTCCCCCTTACCCTTCTGATTCTCTCACCAGGGGGAAGGGAGCAAGTGGCTCTGGGAGGCTTAGCCCTGGCTGGGGTTAAACCTCAAGCTCGTAAAAATGTGGCATGAACACCACATAAAAATGGAAGCAAAGGATGATTGTTAATCACTTCCCTCCTACTGGAGTACTGATTTCATAATCCAATGACTTCCAAGACTGCTTTAAAATGCATTCTTAGCTGAGAACAAGGATGCTGTTTTTCAGCAACTGCACAATTGATTATACATTATGCACAAAAAGTAGATTTGTAAAGGAAACACTAATATATTTCAGAGCCTCAGGTGCTGCACCAAAGGTATTTTCCATTTCTCAGACATAGGAATGGACTGTATGTCCAGAAAAAAATAATTGGCGTATGTCTTTTTTGCATACTGCAAATATGATGAACAGCATCAACTCTCCCAGTAGTTACCCTGAAGAGTGTTTCATGGCTCTTACTGGTTTTGCAGTCAGGTGTGTCTGTCCCCAAGAGCAACTGACAGAATGAAGAGAGCATCATACCAGCAATGACATTGCTGGAGCACTCCATTCAACTGACTACATTCCTAGTTTGAAGTCTCTGACTTCGGTAGACTTGCTTCAAAAACTAACTGGTTCCATTACACATTTATGCCTAT
The DNA here is from genome assembly GCA_013396755.1 of Sclerurus mexicanus. Classification (NCBI taxonomy): domain Eukaryota; kingdom Metazoa; phylum Chordata; class Aves; order Passeriformes; family Furnariidae; genus Sclerurus; species Sclerurus mexicanus. The sequence continues at coordinate 1,207,665 of VWZF01000181.1, read as the reverse complement.
ATTCATCTTCATTTTCCTTGGATATTGTGTTTCCTCTGTTCATTCCTTCTAAATGAACTTCAAAGGATTAACACTAGACATCAGTATTTCCCTGTAGCTATAAAGTCATGTAATTGCAAAATAATTTTATTCTTATAATGCTTTTCACACCAGTTCTTCAATCACTCTGAGCCTTTTGAAGTCTAATATTGAAGTATTTCATAATTTAGAAATAATAGTTTTTGTATGGGTAGAGTAGATGGTAGAGCTCACTTGTTTAACTAGCAGATTTTTAAAATAAAATGTAAATGGAGAGTAGTACAGGTCAATATTTTAGAAAATATTTTATTCCTTTGCCTCGAGATATCCCATGATATATAGCACACACAATATATGGGCCTGATTCTGTTTGAAAAATGGATGTGATTGAACCAGCAAATCAAAATAAAAATCTGGGATGACTACACAATTATTGTTATACTGATAACTGTAAATTATAGATTAATGTTATGGTTATTAATCTTATAGCTATATCATCAAGCTGTGACACATGCATGATAAATTGATTCTTATACAGTAGAATCTAATTTGTGCATTTTCTCATTTGCCCTGAAGTACATCATTCCTGACTGCTGAGAAAAGCTATACTAACAGAGTACTAGAGTAAGGTCAGTGTTAATAGAGTTGTTTTCATTTTCAAACTTCATTACAAAATATTTACTAGTAGGCTATTAAAAAATCAGAAATAATTAAAATTGAACATTTGTCAAACTAAATGAGGAATGTATTTATTAATTGGTTGTTCTCTTGTTTTATAATTAACAAAATTCACTGAATTTTAAATGATCACTCAGTCATTAGTCTGTGAGATTCCATGATGCACATGGGCATTTAGACCCTCTCTATCTACAGCTGTTGAAAGTGAGTAGATATTCAAATAAAAAGAGATTAATATACCTGCAGAAATACACTGAAGCATATGTGTGTGAATTTACTTGCAGGTATGTATTCAGTGAATGCATACTTCAAAGTCACACAGAATTTATCAGAATTTGATTTTTATATAGTAAAGACCTGTGCTGTGAAGGCCAGAAAGAAATAGGTCTGGAAGGAAAAAATGTTGAAGAGCGTCTTCTTTTTTCCTTTACTGGTTTTTCAGAGCCCTTTGTTTTCTGAACATTATAAAGGAGAAAATTTGTGATAATAAATTACTGCTGCTTCCTCACCTTCAGCAATTCTTGTTGGGACATTTTGTGATGTCCGACACCTGCGTTCTTATTCAGGGGCTCAAAGGAGAGCACAATCTACCTAATAGGAAAGCTGCTCCTGTGTGTTTGCTCTACCTCATTGCTTTTCAAATGTCATGACCAGTCCTTCTTGTGACACTCCCAAAAGGGACCTACCAAAACATTTCTCTCTGCAGTTCTCAGCACTGTGAGCCCAAGTCACATTGGTACCTGATGGGCTTTAGTTCACCAAGGTGACATTGTTCTATAAAAGGAAGTTATTCTGGACTTTAAATTCTAAACTTTGTGGGTTTCTTTCCTTTGTTCATAAGTAATGTGCCATGGTGTGTTGTACAGAGAAGTAGGCAGACTTCTCCCAGTAAGGAGGGAGAGGGGATACCTTGGCTTCAGACTGAAGGGAAAGACACCTCAACTCTCCTAAGCTGTAGTTCTGCCACTCCCCAGAGCGCAGAATGAAATCTGAGTCTAATTAGGAAAGCAGGTTATTCTGAGGTAAGAAGATGGCATTTGCACTGCTCTGCAGAGACAGATGACAACTGAGCTGGTCTGCTACAAATCCAGCCCTGGAGCCAAGCTCTGGAGTCAGGCTAACAGAGCCTGCTGTAGGTACAGCCTTTCAAGACAGTAAGGGAAAAAGAGAAAGGTGCATGTATTTAGAGAAAAGTACACATTCTAGTATGGTATTAGGCTGAGACCAATGATCAGTTGCATAAAACGAGGATAATGGAGTGTTATTGCTATTGCACAGGTTCAGAATAAACAGGGTAAGCACTCTTAGCATGTCCAGAATAAAAGCTGTTATGTGTCACTATAGGGGTTCCAATCTAAATTGAATTCAGCAATTCATTTATGGTTACAGAAGTACAACACTGAGGCTCAGGTCTCACTTGAAGCAGCCAGGTGCAATACCAATGAACAACCCTCAGATAAGGGCCTAAAAAATCCCCTCAGCTCTGTCTTTTGTTACTTTCTGTCACTTCAACATAAAATAAACCTCAAACAACTCCAGAGATAAAAGCTTCATGAACAAAGCACGAGCTTTGGCTCTGCATTGGTGCAGGTCTGGTGAAAGAAGCCTTAAATCTTTTCTTTAGTATCAAGAAAATGATTAGTCACACTTCATACCCTCAGCGAAAACAGGCTGAATAGGGATATTGTTGCCACTGGGTGTATGGCCCTATTGCAGCAATTTGGGGTGGACGACAGTGTCTCATTCCTGACACTCACACATTCACTCTGCATCCCAGTAGGTGCTGGGGAGATTCAGACATAAATATGACTGATTTAAATAATTACTCTTTTACCCAATCCTCACTGTTCTCTTTTCCATGCATTTCTTCACCCTTGAGGAAGACCAGTTCCTGGCTGCTTGCTTTACCTGGGGATTTGCAGTATGTTGTGCATCTTTAGAGAGGAATCTGTCCTTTTTATCCACTCCCTTGCTTCCCAAGAAGGGAGAAGTCTGGAGTTTTTCTTTTTTCATTCCTTTTTTCGCACCAAAAGACCTGACAGCTGGAGACGTCATGTTAGTTTTATTCTCTCAAATTAGCAAATTCGCACATTTTGATTGTGGCCACTCATTTCCAGGTTTACATTTAAAAGCACATTGCATATGCTGCCTTTCTCTAATGTTTTCTTTTGCATGTGAAATGATCAAAAAAATATTTTGTCTTTTAGTGACAATATACAAGGTATTTTTAGATTAACTCTCATAAATTAGTTTTCACACTATCATGTAATGTTCACACCATCAGCAAAATACTGTTAAATATAAAAGTTACTCATCTATCCTTTATTATCTTTTGATATTACTAGCTTTTTTGCTAACAATCAACAACAACTGTTTGTAAAACCTAATGTAAGAATAAGTTCTCGAACTGTATGAACAGCTAGCAAGTTGTCTGTTTCTCTGTTATAAAACAAGGGGGGAATCAAATAAAATGGGAATATTTTTATTTCTAATAAAACCTCTTCAAGTAAGATGAGCTGCAGGCTGAAAGTTTACTAATGACTATAAGCATTTAACTGTGAAGTGTCTCATCTTTTATATTAAGAGAAAAAATTCAGTAATCTGTTAATAAACACAAGGAGCTGTATTGCACTTAACAACTGATCACCCATCATAACTCAAAACATTACCTGTTTACTTTGCATTAGTACAACTGCGGAACAAAATGCTAAGTGTAATGGCTCATTCTGTCACTTAAAAACAAAATAAGGGAGCTGACTCTCCAACAGTCTGAAATTTAACACACTGGGCACTAAGGACTGGTAAAAGAACCGTATTGCTTTATCTGCCTCCCTACATCTAACAGATACTTTCTGTTTGCAATTCCAGTATTGCCATATTTGCTCTTACCCGTTTCTCTGTGAAAGAAAGCCTGCAAAAGCTTAACAACCTCATTTACCTGCCATACAGTATTTTGCTACCCAGCTAACTTCAAGATCTAGCTTTAACAGCCTTACAAAGAAATCCAGATTGCTTTTTACTTCTAACTAAAGAGTTCTGTCTTTGCCTCGTTAGGTACTTCTCTTTCCTTTGTAGTTGCATTAATTTGTAATTGGTCTTTACTCTTAAGTAATCATTTTTATGGAAATGCATTACAAACAATTTTCTCCACGCCTTTTAATGAACCATTCATTGCAAGAGGCATGGCTGGTCCGTATTAAGCTTTCAATAGTAACAACTGAAATATCCCTCTGCATTCCCCCAGTCTTCCCTGGAAAAAGGGTATCTGGTTTCTACACTTGCGTAATTGTATAGTTCAGTTCATTTCTTCTTATTGTAAAATCAGATTTAGGCCATTTATTCCTCGTGTCGCTCAGTTCTCTCACACCCATAATTAACAGTTTCTGAGCAGTCAAGAACGGTTTATAATCATAGTTGAATTTAACAGTCAATTTTAAAAATGCAAGACGACATCACGATGATTAATAGAGAAGAAAGTCAATCAGGAACTCTTATCTCCATTTCTGTTGCTGAGCCTGGAGCAAGTGATACTTAGCAACATTACTGATTGGCAATATTTTTAGCTGAAATCTCATTGTTTGAGCATCCTATTGCATATTATTAATGCCTTGAGAATTTTTAAACTCACCAGATCAGTTCTGCACAATCAGATATGGTTACTGAGAGAAAAAACTTAGACATATTTATGAGAGCAATTAGACCTCGCAAAAATATGAACTCCCTAGAATGTATTTAGGCAGTGACAGTCTCACCACTCTCCACATTATTTACTGTGAAGACAAGTCTTAGTGTAGCTAGAAAAAAAATAAATATCAAAACAGACTCTAGAAAATAAATATTAAAAAATAAAGACACTCCTTGAAGCTTGGTGGACTTTCTCTTGGCTACAGAGACAGTTCTGTAGAAGCAGGACGGGCAGCGAGTCGAGGGGCTGAAAGGCACAAGAACTGAAGCCCGGTGGGGTGGGAGGTGGAAGAGTGTCTGTGTGTGAGCCCGGAGGTGCCGGGTGTGCCGTGATGCCATGGCAGGCGGGCTGTGCCGAGCCAGCTGCTGCTCCCGTGGGGGCAGCTCCAAACCAAGCAGAGCAGGCACTCCACACGCCTTGGGAGACGTGTGGGAAGGTTTTCAGGGGAGTGATTATCAGAATAGACACGATGAAGCCCTGAGCTGTTGTGGAAATAATTAGCTATATAGACATGCCCTGAGTTTAACAAAAGCCCAGAGCTTTCCTCCTGCATGCGCATTTGGTTACTGGTGAAAACTTTATTGTTGGTTTACCATTTTCTCCATGTGTGGGTTCCTTCTGCATTATCTATGTCCAGAGGTGACAGAAAATCGTAGTTACAATCTTGTCAGATGCTTTAATTATAATACTGCATCACAGTGATGTTACTGTATGATTCTAGTGAGTTAGGACCAGGACCAGGGCCAGGGAAGAAGTATTAAAAAATAAAAAATATCACTATAAAACAGATTTGTTGTTATTATTGTTCCTGATAAACTTTCTGCCTTGCTCCTCAAGCCCTTCCACAAGCTGGGAATATAACTGCTGCCACGTGTCACTGACGAGGTCTTTCTGGGCAGCAGAGTTGGCACCTGCCAGAGCATCCCTTTGAAGCACTGTGGTGTTGTCCACCTTGCACATTGTTACACACTGCTTATGATAAGGCTGCAATCAGCCACAGACTGAAATGGCTTTCCCCTGTTGCAGCCATTCAGTACCAAGTCGTCCCAAACCATTTAAATGTAATAAAATTATTTTTTCCTTTTTTATTCAGTCTCTGACAAACTTTTTCAAAAAGTCCTACATATTACAGTTATGCTAGTCCTACGTTTACAGTTACTGTCAGCTAGATTATTGTCCGATCATACCATGTATTGAAACAAATTTTCTACAGCCTTGGGCCAAGTACACAACAGTGGAAGTGTTATGAATGCATGCATGATAGTCCAGGCAGAAAAAAAGAAAAAAAAAATCTAGTTTGAAAGGTGCTCTTATAAAATATATCTCAAATTTCTGTTGTTATAAAAAGCTGTTAATAGACTAATTTTTCTTTTTATGCAACCTTTTGCAAACCTAAGTGAGAAAACAGAAGCAGCTTACTCTAGTTTTTCTGTGAATTTCAGGTATTGTTGCAGTCCTTTTCTGTGGAGTCACACAGGCCCATTATACCTACAACAATCTGTCACCAGATTCCAAAATGAGAACTAAACAGGTATGGCATGGAAATAACTGGCTTTTGTCTTCAGCTAGTGTAAGGGGTGCCAGTTACTGGAATACAGCTAGATGGCATTTCATTAATGCAAAGCAAGAGGCTTGTATCTCCATTAGGGGAAAGACTGGAGAAACGGGAACAAATATAAGAATATAGGAATCTGTCCTTCCCAAGAGACCCAAAATGTCAGTCGGGTATGCAGGTAACAGTTTACACCAGTTTCCATAAAAAACTGCTTCAAAGTTAAGGAAATCAAAGAGCTCTGGTAAGTAAGACAGAAGTGGTCTGAGAGATTGGATCCATGTACATATTTGAAAAAGGATTGTATAAACTGCAGCCTAGTCCACAAACTTGAGCAATGACATAATTTAATTTCTTCTTATTAAAAAGTGCCATAAATAGAAAGATAGTTGGGGTTTCTTTTCCATTGTATTATTTAGAGCTTAGAGACAAGAGGAATTTGGTCATCTGTTTTTTGTTTGCACAAGTAACTAGTGCAGTCATTATTATTCTTTAAAACTTGGGGGTGTTCTCAGATCTCTGGCATTGCAATGTTCAAAATACTTTTCAGCACAAGGAGTCATTTTAGACTACTCTGCCGCTACCTCTATCCTATAAGAAGTCATTTAAATGCAGTTTTCTTCCCCTTTAATGTTGACTCATAAGTCCCGAGAACCCCAGGTTGTAGAAAATCTATCTCCTAGAACAAAATGGAAACACACATCCAATACTATAATTTTCATGATGCAATCTGGTACCTTTTTCAGAAACTCCTCTCTTTTAAGCATTAGAAATTCTACATTGAAAATTTCACTGCTTCTTGCACATCTCAATTTAATCAAAAATCCAATTTTCTATCAAAAACAGCTTGATAGAAAAAAAAATACTGGCCACAGTACCAGTTCAACTGTCAGAGTCTCACAGATTTTGAATCACAAAAAAGTTTCTGGTCAGTACTTCCATAAAAAAGTGTTAGCTATTGAACAGGGTAAGTTTTCTCAATTGCATTTCTTCATACCAGCAGAGACTGATCCTTTCAAAAAGTATTCCAGCAGAGAACTAACCTTTCTGTGATAACTGCATTGTAAGGGAACAGCATTTATATCTACTGTAGAATTGCTTCAGTTTTGCAGAAACTGAATTACATTTGCCATTACTACCTTTGTATATGACATACAATTTGAATACAAGGTTTTTTCAGGGATTCATCTGCATAATTCAGTGCTGAGTAGCCTCAAACACAGAAAAAGGAAGGTTGTGATGTTTCTAATTACATATGAAGCTTTTCAAGCACGGAATTAACTAACATTTTGTTTAAACGCATATTGGTTTTGTTCATGTTTACTCTGTTATTCACTCCTATTCAACAAGTGCAAAACAAAATAGTGAAAACAGACTGGATTTTCCCTTCAACACACAGGAAAGGGATTATGTGCTTCTCTATGGAGTTATGAGTTTTATGCACCCTTTTCTATTCTGTTTTTCTCTTCCCCCATAAGCTCTTAATCCTCAACCTCCTTTACGATATGGTTCAAAAATGGTTGTTAAATTCCTTTGAATTCTTCTAATTTATTTTCTAATCCAAATATTACCCTTTCATATGCAGCTGCTTCAGTGAGACCTGCACTGCCTCTTTCTTTCTCTTCTCCCAAGAATTCTCTTCAAGCTCATTTAATAAGCCACACACTTGGCATTCTCGTAATCATACATGACTTCAATGCATTTTAAATGAATATTGTTGCTCAGACTTTGGCTTTGGTCCCAGTCTGAGTCATTTTTATTACTCATTACTGGCCAAAATCAAGAGCTTTTCAGTTCATTTATAGAATTATTCCAAAGCACTCTCTCTCTTTTGTTACAATATGACAGAACTTTCAGTAAGAAGTGCTGAACTGTAATGCACACTACAAAACAGTGAGTTAAGGCTCAAGCCAAAGCTAACAAAACCCATGGAAATTACATTTAAAACCATGAATCAGTTTGCAAAATTGTGTTAGCTGTTTTAAATAAATGCTTTTTCTTTACTGCTTTGCATGATTTTCTGTACATTTCTTACTGAACTTTAAAGTTTCATAGCTTGATGGTAAAATCCAGTATACAAAGATAGAGAAGGAATTTCTGACTGATGCTGAGTTCTGCATTTCACATAATACCTCATCATTTGTTCTAAAAAAACAGGTAAGAAAAAAACAGACAGGTATGTTTTTCTTCAGTTATTGATATAAAATGAAAACTTATCTACGGTTCTTAAATGAGAATTTAAGAACCTCAATTAAAAATGCCTTTTAAAGATGCCGTGCAATTATTGGTCTCCATGTATCCTTTATTATCCCATCAATCACTGCTTAATATTCCATGAAAGAGAAATACTAGATTTTAAACATCTGAAAATTAGAGAATCTGGAAATATAAAGTAGCACTAATCTTGTTTAAAAAAAATTGATTATTTTAACACTGTCATAAGAAAAGTAAGATAACAGATTTAGTGAAAATGGAGGCTTTAGAGAGTTTTCATTCAATTCACTTACCCCAATTCTCATTAAGTATTTATAAACATTCTCTCTGTGTGTTTTTTAACATGAATGATGTTTTATGGCAGTATTTTTAAGTCATCCTCGTTGACCTGACTATGATCATAGTGATTTTAACACTGAAACCGACCATGCCCTCTGTGACAACAAGGTTAGGTGCTCCTGAGTTTCAGACACTTAAATTTTAATTTATCCAATATATCTTTAGTGAAGGAGAAGATGAAACTGCTGGGATCAGATCGAAAGCTATTTGATTCTGAGCAGCTTTCTCTAGAATTATTTACAGCTGCTATATAACTTCATGTTATGCTGCAGCCAAACAACAGTTGCTTCTAAATCTTGGGACATTATAGCTCAGATTTTACATTAGGCTTCAGATGTGCAGCTGGGCTGGGCTGATTTGCTCCACTACGAGTAAGTCAGTAGCTGGGCAGGGTGTTGTGAGATAAATGAAAATCCCTGCTTTGTTGAAAGTAGGCAGCATAAATCCCTCCAGGTCACCCCCAGAAAGGGTTGCATGGACAGAACTGTTTTCTATGAGAAGATAAGACATTCCTCACTGTCTTTGTCTCTCTGCCCTCTATCACTTTCACTCAAATGCTAAGCCAAGACCAGTACATGTTTCTGGTGGTGAAGTGCTGACCAATGGCTGTAAATGTTACATATCATACTTAGGAGTTGTATCATTTTCTGGTTATACTCCTTTAACTCTGGGGAACAACCACAACAGTGAGAATGGTGCAGGGCAATACCTTTCTTTGGTTAAGTTTGCAAGGGTATGGAGAATTCTGCTTACAGACAGCGTAGAGTGTCAGCAAGTTGTAAATTCTGGAAAGGGAATTCTGAAATGCTTCTCCTATGGGAGTAGAGCCAGGGAATTACAAGAAGACACTGGAAAGCATGTCCAGCCAACACAGGAGTATGTCACACACTGCCCTGCCTGTCTCCATTCATTTCACCAGTCTGACCCTTGTTCACACAGTCACCCATTAAACAGTTGTATCTACCAAGCTAGTGAAAGTTGCTGTCTCAAATTAGGTGTAATAGCCTTTCTAACCACCTTAGGAGTTAAACAGTTACCTGTTTTGCTGATCCTGATAGAAACCCCATTATGGAACACCTGCCTTAGAGACAAAAGCTTCTGGCCTGGTTGTTCAGCTGCACCAGACGTGCAGTGTGCACAGGATGCCACATTAAGATTTCAGTGGCCCCTCACCTCCAGGGTTTTACACAGGTGGGAGAATGAGGTAAAGGAAAAATAAGACACCTCAGTGCTGCTTAACTTCTGAGTAACTTTACCGAAGTGTGTAGTCTCACTAGGAAGCTCGAGCAAATTAGTTTATGGTGGGGGACTGAAAGTTCAGACTGGTCTTGGGGCTTTGCACACTGATGGACATAGTACTGATTGCTTCAAATGTTAATCTCCACACTATAAAGCAGACATGATTATCTCTGATTGTTAAAAGCCATCACTTCACAGAGGAGCAGCTAACATTTCCTGGAAATCGCTTGAAAATACATGGAATTTTAAGAACTTCCCTAGCTCATTGATTATATAGCTATACATTTTACAACGACACAGGCCAGGGATCAATCAGCTGATTGCTGGATCATAAATGTAGCTGCATTCCAAAGAAACTTTGGTGTAAAATGATAGTGTTTATAAGTACATTAATTCTGATTAATCATATTAATCAAAACAGGTTGACAAAACACTCATAAACCATATATTTTTAATTTCTCAAAATCTGTAAATCAAATCCCTGGGGAGCTGGTTTCACTGCTCAAGTTGAGACTGTTCCATCCATGATTACAGACTCACTTCAGAAGCAAATTGAAACAATAAAGTAANGGGGGGGGGGGGGACGACACAATTAATCAAAGGAGTGCTACCTGGCCACCAACAGACAATGCTTACTAAAAAGAGCATGCAGCACTAAAGGCAAAGAGGTGACTGAAGTCAGGTTTTGGCTCACTATATCCAAATGAAGCCCCATCACTGTGATCTAGTCATTCTAAAGCTTTTCTGCTGGCCTATACGTCTTGTAAACAAGTTATAAGCAGACATACAGCCAGCATGGAAACAACAAATCTGCTTTCTCTTGGTGTATGATACAGTGACCGACTTACAGGACTCTTCCATCAGCTGTCTTTTAATAAGAAAATAAATAAATGCACTGCACATTCTGCTCCAGTAACAGAGTGATTTCTCCTGAGTGTTGTGCCAGGAGCTGCAGCTTCTGTTGTTGCCTTTGTGTGAGAGAAGGGAAGAGCTGAGTCACTAACGCGCAGGCTGCGTCCATGTGTTCTGCGAGGGGACCCACTCGGGTACACCCGTGTTGTGCTTGGGAGAGGCAGCCCTCTAAATTCTCAGGGAGCAGCAGCACAAAATTAAACAGGTTGAGTGCCCTTATCTCAAACCCTCCACAGGCACACAGGACATGTGTGTGCCCTGTGGCTTTGGTTCTGCCATTTGTAGGAGTGTTTAAGAGACCAAACAATGAGAGCTTGGCTTACTTCTATAGCACACAACCGATACTAATACATCTCTGGGTAATGTCTGCTATTTTCTGTTATCAAACTGTTTATAGATAATGAGTTTACACTTCTGGGAAGAAAATGACACACACAAATGTCAGGTTATAATAGCTCTTACAATTCAGACTCTTGACTTACAAAAACTTTGAAATATTTCAAGACTGAGAAAAACCCTACTTACAGCAAAATGTCCTGGATAATTAGCAAGGCAGCAACTACCACAAAACATAATTGTCATCCTTTTGAAATGAGCAGCCTAATTGACAGCTGTTGTGATTTGCTCAGAAACTCTACTTAGGGAAAAATGGCCTTTAAGGCACTGCAAGAGGTCAGGTGTTTCCACATACATAATTGGCAGAGAGAAAGACTGAGAGAAAAGAAAATTATCTTTCAAACAAGGTTACCACCAGTACCAGATTCTCATCAGTCTTTGCATATGTGCTGTGCAGGAGGAATCTGTTTTCCCAGCACACCACAATGACAGTGCCTGCAGGAACATTTCATAGTGGAATATTTTTTTTTATCTTCCAACGTATACAGCACCATTAACTGTTTGATATGAGATGACATATTTGATGGCTAATACTCTGAGAGTGAACTGAAAATTCTTCTTAACTAATGCATGGCACTCAGGTCTGACAAAAAAAGGTTCAGGTCTTCAAAAACTACACAAGAGGTCTTTGCCTAAAGGATGTAGTAAACTCCAAATATCTGCTTAGCATTAAACAGGTTGCGTGCATGCAGCACTTTCTTCCATTTAAGTGAAGACTGAGTTCTGATGGGCACTGTCTCCATCTCTTTCATGGTTCCCTTTCTGCAGCTGAAGAAAAAATGCCAAATTTCCAACATCCTTGAACTGCAAGGATATTCAAAAGTTATAAAGGCTAGGGCTTCAGGCCGTGCTGCTCAGGAAAGACCACAGGTGACCAACTTACAGGGTTTCAATAGAAAGCTCTGGAGAAAAAGCTCTTTCTGATAACAAGAATATGAAAATAAAATAGCATTTGGGAAGATTTATTTGTATTAGAATAGCATTAGTAGGGTTTTGCCCATGTCTTAGCTAGTTTTCCTTGAGGTAAATACTTTGGAAATGAGTAGCATTAGGGGATAACCTTGCTCGTGTTTTCTTACATTTCACACAGACTTTTTTTACTTTTTTTTTTTCTTTGAGACAAGGCCTGTAGCAAAACCTTCGTTTTGCAGCTGTTCAAAACAATCAGGGAGAACACAGAAATGCCCCTGTTGTTTTTCTTTCTGAGAGAAGAAAATGAGAAAAACAGTAAAAGGTTGTAAGCACGGTTTTAAAAAAAAAAGAATGGTTTATGCTGAATTTAGCATATGGCATTTAGGAGCGGACACCTGAAACCGTAGGTAGAGATTTCTCCTAAGTTTGAGATGACTAACTTATACTGAAAACAAGTCATAGCCTTCTTCTACCCTTCTAAAAGTCCAAAAACTGGTATCTCTAGATATAAGCTACCACTACAGCTCTAGCCTACGGAAAGAAGCAGCTCCTCATTCTTGTCCTGTGCTTTTCCTTTATGTCCCCCAGTTCTGCCTCCTGAGGCAGTGCAGAGCTCCAGGGGTGTCCTGGACATGCTGGCTGAGCCCCGTGTTCCCAAGCCACCGTGCCATCACTTGGGAGCTCAGTGAGTCTGCAGAGCTACCAGGGCTGGTACAAACAGGCTGCCCTCCTTTATAAATGGCCTTTTTCCCTCTAATTGAATATGCACCACACGCATAGGGCTTGTAATAATTATTACCTTTAAAATGGATTGCAATTGACAGGAAGTGTACAATGCATTCCAGTTCTCTGCACAGCTATTTTCTGTGTTTAGCAGAAAAAGCTGAAGTCTGGAAACGTGCCAGGTGCATTGTTTGACCAGATGTACCGTATGATCTTATGGAACCCTACAGAATAGTATAATGCTATAAAGAAAGCTAAAGCTGCTTACTGTATGGGTTTAACAAGAAGAATCACAACAACACAAGGAAATCTTGATTTCTGCCAAAGGAGTTAGACTCCCATGTCTTTCAATCTGAATTTCTTAACAAAATCCCTCATTATCTGACTGATGTTCCTGATTACTTAGCCACGCTAAGAGAATGTTAATGTGCAGTCTCTTTACATGTGGCTCCCCTTAAATTTATGTGGAAATGCGCTAATTGTTTCCTCTCTTTCAGCTATGAGCTACATGATGGATGGTAAACAGCCAGGAAACATTGCTATGAGAGAACCGATAACAGTAGACTTTATAACTATGGCATGTCAGTAATTGCCTCCATAATTTGTGGTTTATATCATAAGTTAGCTGCTATCCCATCCATAATACTGAAAATATTGGGTGTCCGCATCCAGAAATCTCATTAGAATATTCAGTTTTATACTTCATTCTGTAGTTCCCATTTTTCCTGTTTTTCCACCTGTGTTAGTAATTCCTTAAGTGAGAATATGCACTCCTGCCTTATTAGTTCCCATCAAGCATGTGTCACTTTGTCATCAACATTTTATAAGGAATATCATCTTCCATCTAACACACAGAGCCCCTGAATAAAAAAAATACTTTGGATCCATGAAGAAGAGAAATTCCCTTGAAAAACAAATCAAAGCCCATTTTCCTTAATTTCGGTTAAGCACAGGAACTGGAAAATACACATGCTCAAATGTAATTCACAGCCTGAAGTAACCCAGAACTGCAGCGACACAGTATTTCTACAGAGAAGCTCATTCTGTTGAAAAATGATGTAATTTTTGATGCTGGTAGGCTAAGGAACATAATGCCATATGCAAACTAGTTTCCAAATGGCTTCATTAAAGTTTTTACAATCTGTTTAAACATTAAACATTTTCTTTAAATATTAATAAAGATCTTAGATTGTTAAGGTTATAGTTTACTCATTACAGCACAGTAGCAGATGCCAGCAGTTAGCTAACATATACCAATTGGAATTATAACCTATAGGCCAAAATCTCATTGGCATATGGAGAGATGTGTAATGAACTTCCAAAGTGAGACACAGGCTGCAGTTTCTTTGAAAGGTGCCCTGAATCACAAATGAGACTCTCGTATGTCTTCATCTGTGCAGTGGAGTCAAACTGCGTGGGGCTATGTAAGATACTGCAGATCCCAAACTGCTTCATATGCATATGGTGATCATGTTATGGTGTCTCTCTTGATCTTCTCACAAGAAGTTTGAAGAGTGACCTCTGAAATGTTTCTCCCTACTGTAGGTAGTTAGCACTTATCCCTAGTTTTAAAGTCTGCATCCATGCAAATATCCGGCCTTGTACCCTACTTCTGTAAAGCACATCTGGTTTTGTGAAGAGAACTCCCTCTAAGCATGTAGCCTGTCAAATGAAGCCCTTCCTAATTATTGCCACCCTCCTCATCACTGTAACTGTGGAACGTATAAAGAGGAAAAGCAAACAAAAATCAGTCTAGTCCTGGGGCATAAACATATTCTCATGTCATCAACATGCAGTGCTAAACAGAGCAGGGTGCAATTTAACATCCCATCCTCAAAGTATATATGGTTATCTTTAGTTTGAAGTATATCTTACACAACCTCATGTTTTGTAATAGTTGGCAATCACAATTCCCTTAAATATATAGTTAGTCCCCACTCATCTGAGAATTTGTGACAAGGATGGAAAATAAACGTAGGATTCTTCATTTAAGTCTTCCTTAATTTTTGACACAGGTAAATTAATTAAGTAGAGTTTTATATAATGAACCAAAGTCCTTTGACTTTAATGAAATTTGTCTTATCCTATAAATGAACAAGTACTAAATATAATGATAATAGAACTCAAAACACTCAGTCTCTTACTTAAAATATAGTTATGTCCTAATGGTAATGATTTTCTCTAACTTGGAAACACTCATACTTCACATTATTGAGTTATGTGATTTTAGGACAGGACTTACCATAAATTCTTCAATTAGGGAATGAATCTCTAGAAAATATTATCTGTTTTGTATTTCTATGCATAGTACATTCTATTGCTAAATTGGAGCACAGTCAAATTATTCAGCACATAGGTTTAGATAGCTTTTAATGTTGAGGGTATTAGTAATAGATTCCTTAATTATAACCCTGTGTTGCCTTACACTTGCATGGCTGTGTGTCACCATGTTCAGAATTGCTTTCCTGCGAGGACTGTGTTTGGAAACGCAATTAAGGCAGCTATTTCTGGAGTGGTTGGAGAGGCTACACTGGGGTATTTACAGAGCATCAAGAGTTTTTTGTCACAAATGTGGACTGATCTCACCCAAAGAAGTCTGTGTGGTTGGGAGCTTTGCTGGTTTTTTACTTTATATTTTTTTGATCAGCGATGCTTTTGCCCTCCCCGGAGAGCCCTGGAGCAAAGGGAGGCCTCAAGGAACCGGAGCTGTCGTGTGATTTCTGACATTACCAAACTGCTACTGACAGAGATTCATTCTTGTGGTCTGCAATACATTTTATATGTTTCTTATTTTTAATTTACATGATCTTTGCATGGCTGCTGATTCCTCACAGTTCTCTTTCAAGGGTTATCATCTGCAAAATTTCCCGTCAGCTAAAAAAAACTGCACAAAAGCTTTGGTCCGAACTTTTTAGGAGTATGCAGCTAACACTGAAATTCTCACACAATAAGCTGTAAGAAGAAAATAAATACACGTAAATAAGGCATTATAATAGTCTAAGGGCCTTGCCAGCATCCTGTCTTTTTAGTGACTGCACAGCTGTGTTTCCATCGCACGATTAATGGATTTGCTACCTTCAAAAGAGACATTTGTACCAAATGATAGCACAGTGCAAGAAATACTAAACAGCTGACTATAGCTCATCTCTTTCTCATGGTACCGTCTGTGCACATAATTAAGGGCTAAAAAGCTCTTTTGTCAAAATTTTTCAGACTAAATGTCTAAATCATGACTAGAATTCAAGTAATTGCCTTGTCTTTGCACACATTTTGGTACCTATCTACTTTCATTAACCTACAATAATGAAATATCATCTAAGTTTGAGCATCTGTTTCAAGATTTGACTTTGTCTGCTTCAGTCACACTAATCTACATGGGTTCACCCACCTTCATCTTTCTCACAGGTTCTCACAGAAGGTATTTTTAAGGTGCTTTAGCGTATTTTCACTACAGATACTTAATTTTATGTAAAACAGTCTTCTGAGCCCTCAGATTTAAGCATGCTTGAAGGTGCATCTTAGTTTAGGATTTCCAGTTTCTGTTTATCTCACTGTGTATCTTTTTTCCATGGAGACCACAAGTAATTCAGTAGACCAGAAAGCCCTGGAAATCATCTTTGCAATACTTTCTCCAGCAGCTCAACAGCTCCTGTTCTGTTGGTTTCAGCTGGAGTCACATTATGTCTCATTTATCTCCTCCCCATAGAGCCTGCACTCAGATTGTAGTGTTAAGTGTAAAGGAGCGCTAGATGAGAAAAGTCATGTACTCCAGTACTCAGGAAAAAACTGTGCCACACCAAAATGTAGTTGCTATTCACATTTCTCAGTCTTTTTGTCCAAATGAACCATCAATTCTTGAACTGCAGCCTACACCAGGAGGCAGGGAAGCTGTTCAAAGAGGACTGCATGAATTAAACAAAAGAATTCCCAGAATTCCCACCCTAAACATATAGGAACAGATCAGTGAACATACTAATTCCGTATCCTGCTTCAGGTACTGAATTGCAGAGTAATTGCAAATAATACTGCCCAAGGGTAGCACCACCATTGGACAGTATTCTGCCAAAGTTGACTCATCAGTAACAGGTCTTTAGGAATAATAAAAGGAGCTTAATATCATCAGAATCTCATACTATCCAACACTGTTTAGAGCAAGAGCAATTCCAGAGTGAGGATGCTCTGCCTACGTTAAAAAGAGGTAATGTCCTGTGTCCATTCCCCTCCAGGCTCTGTATACAGCCTTGTACAGTGTATATATGGAAAACCCTGAACAAAAAACTGTGGCTCAGAAAGTAGAGAAGTTATTTAGTAGACACTCTTCTAACTTAGATTAGGCACGGAATAAAAACAAAACCACATGTCTTCAGAAAAATGCATCTGAATACTGATACTGCCTTCTGGTTTAAGGTAAAATAGATTTATTCCTATTTTACAGTTCTGCAGCTTTTTTTCCCCCCCTCAGAATTGGTTTTACAGACTGTAAAGGGAAACATCAATATTGGTAGCTAGAAGCTGCAATGTAGTTTCTATAGAACAGATGCAAAGAGAGCAAGTATTTGTCCTGTAGTAGTCAGATTTGCAGTGAAATGGAAATCTTACAGTCATAAAGAAAAGGCACTGCAGACTTCATAAGAACTCTTTTTTTTTTTTTTTAATTCCTGATAGGTTAAAGGCCCTCGTATTTGTTTCTAGCTCCTAATACCTCAACAACTAACTGAATTTCTTTCCAACGCCCAAAATTTGGCAAGGAAAGAAACTGTTTTTATGAGCACACTTCAAGAATTAGTATCAGAGTATATTTCCCCTCAGCAAATTGAAACGGAATAAATTGCATTTGTCCTCCTTAGAAATGGAATTGATTGCTAGAGGTTAGGACTGTGGTGGCAAGTCATAGGAATAAAGAAAAAACACTTGTGAGGAGTAAAAGGGAAAGATGAGCTTGATTTTTTGTTTTTATTTTGAAAAATCAGCTGCAGTTCCTCTAATTGTAATATAAATGCAGAAATCCAAAAGATCTATTAGTCCACTGCCATTTAAAAGACAACTAGATTACATTGGTAACCTTCTGCTTTTCCTTTGGTTGGGAGAACAGTCAGGTTTTAACACTTCTATGTCTCCTTTGTTACCTGAAATTTGCTATGGCAAAGCCACAGATAATTTCTCTCTTTTGCTGGTATTTTAAGCTTTGTTCCGTAGCTCTGAACTGTCAGTTAATGTCCCTGATTCCACCTATTTGCTGATTATCTGCCCCACAAAGACACCTTCCAAGAAACTATCATTCAAGTTGTTAAGAATAGGTCATAACTTTACACTTCATTTTTAGTGATGTTATTATTATTTTGCTCTTTTTTTATTCTTTTCCTTCTCCACATGGTTTATTCCATGATTTCAGGTTTATAAGAATGCTAGTTTAATCCTAGACAGCACAGGCTGCAAACAGCCTCTTCATTTTCTAATACCCCTATCCATTACCTCTATCAGGGAGTGGAACAGGCATCAGCATTCCCAAAAATTTCCAAATTCCTCCCTAACATGGTGATTCTGGTACTACCAGTATGTGCTGACCAGTCACAAGTTCTTTATATCACTTCAAACAGTTTTCCAGCTACATTCTGCTCTGCCCCATCCAGAGCAGAACCCTGCCTTAATTCTTGCAGAAAACAGTCCCGCCAGAAGGAACATCAAGATGTTTAACTGCAGCAATTCCTGAGCACATTATCTGGATATAACGGGAGTACTCCTTCCTTTGCACCTCCAGCATCTCAGGTTAGGAATAAAAGATAAAGAAGCACTGTGAAAATGGTTGCTTCTAGTTGGTGAACCAAATAACAATGTAGCTGACAAGCCATAGGAGCAACAGCACCATCCCCTCTCTTTTGGTGGTACCTTCCCTTCAGGTGTCATTCTTGGGTTATTTTTGGGTACAAGTTAAGTCCTGATGTATAGCAGCAAAAGTTGGTTGTGCTGCAGGAAAAGGACAGAGTGATCTAAAAATGTTCCCCCTCTTAGAAACTGAGCCATGTTTGAAAAAAACAACTTTGCAGACATCCCCTTTCATAGACAACTTAGTGAGACTAATGTTGTAGAGCGAGATCCAAATTCTGTTGAAGGCAATGTTTAGTTTAAATGCTAAATTCTAACTTAGTTGCCTAATTTTGAACATTTCTCGTTTAAATTTATTTTGTCAAGCAAAGCCATTCAAGACCATTTTTAGTGATATATCTTTATATCTGAGGCCAACAATTTTTATTTGCTGTTGCTAGTGAGAATTGTATTCTGTGCCAGTAGTTTATGCAGCTTCTCCCAGGCCGAACTTTGGTGATGGTGCATAGATTATGCCAGAAAGAGTAACCGTACTACAGAAATGCAAAGTATTGCTGGCCTTGCCTTTCCCTTGGTGCTGCTGTGTTCTTTATTCCTTTTCCCTTTCCCCATTCTTCCTCAAGCCTTCTGAATCCTTTAAGCCTCCCAGCTCTATAAGGAAATGGAAAGTTATTGTGTGCCTCCGATAAATCTGTTGGGGTGAAATTCATTTAATTCAGTAGCAAAGCCTACTGATAAAAAAGGCCAGAATTTTTCCCCAGGACATTAAAGATCTTGTAAGAATCTCTCTCTGCTGCTGCGTAAGTCTAGAGTCAGATATGCCTGGATATCAAAATTAACACCATAAACAAGTTTATATTCTATCATGAATCTGAGTCACTTTCGCTGATTCTTTCATCTCAGCGTGTTATTCAGAAATGAGCATTATATCTCTATGCTGTGAAAATTCATTAGAGCTGCATAAGGTTTCAAGCAAGAAGTTCAAATTCAAACCTTCTTTTTCTGATTTTGAAGCCTCTAATCAAAAGAAAATGAAATAAAGCCAATTAGGCTATAATAAAGGCTTCTACAATCTCAGAAAAATTATGGCAGTTCAAATTCTAACTGCATTTTAATTCAAAACAGTTAGGGAAAAGCAATTTTCATCAATTATTGATTTATCAATATCCTTGATTTCATGGAACACTTTAATAGCTGTGTTCTAATTAAATAGCATTATTCAAATATAATAAATTTTAAAACCGTCACTTAACATTGACTGCTTGGGTTTTTAATAGCTCTCTGTCACCTTCAGCTCTCTCTTTAGAAGTATAATCAATTTTACATCCCAGCTTCCTAGCTGCCGTTGGCTCAGGGAAAGGCTCCGTGTTTCAGTGCAGGGATATCTCGGGGTAGGATGCACCCCTGAGACAGGGTGTTTGTCCATGCTGTGAGCAAAATCAGCACCACTAGAGAAGGCTTGCAGGTACCTGCAAGGGGTGGCTGACATTCCTTCAGCAGGTATTAAATCAAGTGAACGAATGCAATGTTGCCAGCAGTGAGTAAAATTCACTATGTTTTTCTGGAAGGAAGTTGTGGATGTAATTCAGCTTTCACCCAATACTCCCACACCAACGTTATTCCCTTCAGAGAAAGAATGCTGCCTGTAATTCTGCTTCCCCCCAGTCCTGTCATACTAACTTTATTCCCTTGAGAAGAAAAATGCTCCTTAAAATATTAGGATTTGAAAAATCTTACATTTCCCACCTCTCCAACCACAAAGGGGACTGTGGCATAGATTGTGATCATTTTCTCCTTTTGATGATCCTTTAAAGAATTCTATTTTTATTGCAGCTGAGATTGGTACTTAGTGTGTCCCATCTTCCAGGTGCGCTAATTACTTACCTAGATAATCCTTCTAACACTCAGTGAAAATATAAGTAGTTCTATAAAATAAATGGAGCTGCAAAAGCCATTCTGGCATATCTTTTTGCTCTAATTGGCTTGAACTTAACTGTGGGGGTGGAGGGAAGGAAGGAGAAGAAAAACAAGGTGCTCTCCTTATCTTGTTCAAAAGATAAAGCTAAAACAGCTTCTATATCATAGACATTTTTTCACTTGAGTTAAAATAAAACATTGGTATAAGATAAACTCAGTAGTTACAGCAAGGCTTAAGGTGCAAATAGCTCGGATTGATTCCTTCCTCTGCCAGTGAGAACTGAACTGCAAGTGGCACTTTCCACAAGAATGTCCCAACTTAAAACCAATTTTTTGCACATGGCTCATACTACTTACAATGGCTAAGAGTAACAGAAAAACTAAGCATATTTAGTGAATTATGTGTTTTAAATACATAAATATTATGTCAATTTTACTATAAATCTTTTGCAATAACCATTACTTCCAGAGAAAATTACCAAAGCAAAGCAAATACCAGTTTCAGTAGCTCACTGAGCTAAACCTCTAGCCCAAGTGCCTGGATTGGTTCTGCGTTTGTAATTAATACTCTTCTCTGCAATGTGTTGACATGGTGATTTATTACAGCTCTTACTTTAAAAGTATAAGCAGAGTTATGGACTTCGTGGAGAGGCAGAAATGTCACGTTAAAAATGAGGAGGTTTTAGTTGAAAAATTTTCTTACTACTATGTGTATATTAAAATGGTTTCTAATATAATTTTCTATTAGCCTTGGGAAAACTAATGGCAGCATATGAACATTTTAGTGCTGATTTCATTTAGAGTAGAAAGAAGTTAGTTGTCTGTGTGGGTGGCAAAGGAAGGGAATTTATGGTTACAGACAAAACACTTCTAAAGACTCAGTATATAGGACTTTAATCCTAACTTTTTCTTCCTATTAAAGTATACATATTCAAAATAAAGAACACTTTTGAGTGTTCTCAGACCATGAACCATAGCACGGACCTGGCCCATGGCCCCTCAGATAAAACAGGACATTGTTCAGAGGCTGCTGTGTATGGTACGACTCTTTGGGTGACCAGGAAATTTTAAATTCCCCTTGAAAGCCTATTCCTCCTATTTTTTTGCATCTCATCAAAAGATCTTGGTATCTCATCATGAAAATAGTGATAGAAACCTTTGAGTGAAAGGCATAACCATTTGGGGAAATGCTCCCATGGAAACTCTTTCCTAACATTGTTTTCAGAAGATCTCTTTAGAATAAATTGCTTTGCTCTGAAAGGATTTGTGCTGCACAGCACTGACAGTTAAGTGGTAAATGGAATATCTCCATGGGCTCTGCATTACTGTTGAACAAAACACAGAAGCTGAACACTAAATAAAATACTATGCTTAAACACAGGAATAAAAGTGAAGTCAGGAAGGCAGTAGGTAAGTTTTAAGTCATATCTGCAAGCATCCTATTCCAGCAAAAGGCATTTAGATAGCACTTATTTGATGACAATAGTTCTGAAGCAGTTGGGGTTTTTGTTTGGGGTTTTTTGGTTTTGTGTTTTGTTGAGGGTTTTTTGTTGACTCATGAGAAATTTGAATAAGTTGTACTCAGTGATTAAATGTGTCATATGAGTGAGTGATATACTTTTAAAAAGAGAAAGCAAACTATGTAGGGAACACAGAACAATCTGAATGAAGATAATGAGCTAGTTTTACCATTCTAAGGAGCTGAATCTTTCATAAGAGATCATATCATGGCTGTGCCTGGAATAGGAAGGAGCTAGGCCTGCTCTAAATGAGCTATTGAAATAGCACCTGGATTTTTGCTACACAAAGGAAGAAAAGTAGTCTGGATTTAATCTTCTAGCAAGCAAGCAGTGCTCTGATAGTGGAAGATCAAAATATAGAGAAACAAGAGAGGGAAAAAAATAAAGCAGTACAGTTCAGCAAACACGCAAAAAAACCACCAAAAAACCAAAAAAACACCCCCAAACAAACAAACAAATTACAGGGGGAAAAAAAAGGGAATTGGATTGTATTTGCTCTTGCAAAAAATTAATTGCTGTCCAGCAATACAGTGAGAGCATTGGATGCATCTGACACAGACGTCGTGGCTCCCAAGTGTCACACACACTGTGAGCAGCAGCCAAGGACACCATCAGGCCTGTGCTGGTGGGACAGGACACGTCACCCAGAGAGCAAAGGAACAAAGGACTGCTCTTGTTCACTGGAAACACCTGGTCAGGAACAAGGCATTTTTTTCTCTTTAAGAACTATTTACTGAAATGAGCCTGGAGGTTTGAAATAGTGAGAAACAGGATACATGTAGTCAGAAGAAGGAGGTAAAGTTATAGGGAAATGGAAAAGATGCACTAAAGTGGATTCATGAGAAATTCATAAAGACTGCATCACGATCTGATTGCTGGGAGACAAGAGGTGAAGAGGTTAAAATCAGCTACGACACGAAAGCACTTCAGGCAAGAGTAAAAGCTTGAATTGGATGTTAAAAGATTGAGAAAGAATATAGATTGAAAGCAATGGTGCAGCAAAAATCTCTTTTCCTCTAAAAAAAAGTATGTTAGCAGAACTTTGGAAGATACAAGAAATAAAATTTAGTTTCAGAAATTTTGTTCCTAAAATGCATCAACAGTAGATCTACTTTGCTTTTATTTTTTAGTCTTGAGTGAGATTCTGTAAATTAAGAATGAAATATCATTCAGCTTTAGAACCTCTGGAGCACCTTTGTCTTAACCCAACAACTAAAGGACGCAGTTGTGGCTCCTCATAGCCACAGTACCCTACCCTAAAAAGATTGGCATGGATACACAAATAGCTATTTTACATATATGTAGATCCTGCCATGACACTGCTGATACCTTTTCCCAATGCTTTAAATAATGGATCAGATGACATTCCCACAGAGACATGGGCTCACGTTTGCTTCCAAATGGAAATGCAAGGGTTTATCATCATTTCTAAGGGTCGCAAGATCCCATACTTTGAGGTTTTTTCACAACTGGTTTCTCTCATTTAAATTCAGTTAAAATCATTTAAGACTGCTAACCTGAAAATATTTTTTTGTGTTTGTTTTCATGTTGTTCAGTATTGCAGCACAAAATGGGGCCTCTGGAATGTGTGCTTGGGATAACTGATGGTGTTGCCATGGGGTCCAAAATATCTTCCCACAGACTAATAGGTTTTTATGCCATTTTGCCTCATAAATTTGTTTCAATCATCGTGACAGCTCTCATTTTTCCTTTGTTAAACGTTAGTGACTGTTATTGGATATTTATTTTTAGAAGCACAAACATATTACAAAAACTACATAAACCCACTGAGGATGAATCGAACATCTCCACAGCAACATTTCAGATAGGGATGTTGTAGACAGACTGACAAACTTCAGTCCATCAGCATTTGTTAGCAAAGAATCCTGAGCTCAAAAGTGACTTCAGAAGTGAAAAGCCCTCTTTTTTCCTCTCCTCTGTGGTTATTTGGCAGCAATTTTTTCCAGATGTGGATAAATAGGAAAATGTATTTTTATTAGTTTTTATATAATCAGCTGCAAATGCAATCAAGAACATCCCCTCAGGGCAAATGAGTATTTTGGCTTTGCTTGGTTTTTGATGGAAGAAATTCTACCTTAATCATGTATTTTAAGCTTATTTTATAATACCTTTAAATGATATCTTAAATAGCTTGGTTTGAAATGAGTATTGATATTGATGTCCATACAGTGCAATAAAAGTTTCTATCTGCAGGATAATATTCATGGTAGTAAGTTATATTTTAAAGGCATAAGTTCTTAAAAGTCCACTTAGGAAATCTTTTTTCTCCCTTGCCATTAGTATCCCCATAGCCAGGAGTGCATTATTTACAGCCACTTTGGTAAGTTCACCCCTGTACAAATGAGTGAAGCTAAATTCCCTCCGCTCCCTTGCAGTTTGCACTGCAGCTTGTATAACTTACTTGCTGTTAATATATTTTATCATTTCTATGTCAGGCTTTCATACACGAATCAGAGAAAAACATGCAAGCAACTATGATTTTTAAAGTTAAAAGACATCCAGTGTACACTGTGTAGCAAATTAGGTGATTTTAAAATCCACCCTTGCACCATAACAATTTCTGTTACTTTCATCTAAACAGTTCTGCATTCTACAGGAATCTGAGATAATCAGTATTTTGTTACAGACATGAGTCATAATTATGTTCTTTGTCTCTCTCTCATTTAAGTTGTTCGAGTTCATGAATTTTTTGGCTGAGAATTTCATCTTCTGTTACATGGGACTCGCGCTGTTTACATTTCAAAATCACATCTTCAATCCGCTTTTTATATTTGGTGCATTTGTATCCTTTGATTTAAAGACGTATGTATCAATGTACATATGCGTGTGTATATATATAAAGAATGTATGTTTCACATAAAAAAAAAGTCAACAAGCAAACCAGTCAGTTCATTGAATACTAAAACTCAACTTTTTATCAAGTCCAAGGGCAATGATCTGCATTACCTATATCTTAATAACTGCCTCAGGGCACATAAGTTGCTGTTTTGCTCATCTGGTACAAGGCAAGTATCTTTAAACCAGCTGCGGAAATTCTGCCACCTGTTCGTAAGTGGGGCAGGAAATAGCGATGAGTGTTGGGACACGTTTGTGGGACAGGCGCAGGCACACAAACCTGTTTGCCTGCCGGATGGCAGGGATGACCCCAGGAGCCCACTGCACCCCCACGACAAGGCAGGACAATCCTGTGTCCTGCACTGCTGGCACGGGAAGGCAGCTGAAGGTGGGAGCAGCACTCGGCACCCCAGATGGGGCTAAGGCAGCTTCTCCCAAGCCCAGCGGACCCTGAGGCAGCTCCTGGCCCAGCTGATGTGATACACACAGACATCACCACTCAGGACCTTCATCTGTGCTACTGCCCACAGCACCTCTCAGGCTGGGACGGCCAGACCTGCGCCTTAAGAGTCACAGGCAAAGGGGAGGGCGCACCGTACTAAAAGCATGTATGAGGAGCTCTGATTGCCTTTTTTAAACCTGATACAGCCTCATATCTCTAATGAAGGTAACTTCTGTGATGGTTTCACAGAGGAGCAGTAAAGAACTTCATTCGAAGAATCTTTGCAGAAAAGGGAAAGAAAAGGCAGAATGTATGAGGACAATATGAATCGTCAGGAAATAAGGAAGTAATAATCAGGTCCAAAAGCACATTTATTCTGTGCAAATTGCTGCTCAAGGAGATAATGCCATCTCTGCAATTGATGACGGGCATTTTACTGAAGGGCTGAGTATAAAGTCGCATATGACACAAATGTGATGAGTAGAAGTAGAGTGATTGAAGTGGGATAAATTATGATGAATATAAAACCAGGATGTCTGGGGAGGGGAAATCTCTGCCACTGCACAGTTTTACTGGAAGCAGAAAGATATGATATGTAAAACATGATGGAAGATAATATCATATTAATTTTAATTACACTTTAAAAACAACTTTAGATAAATATTTGGTTAACATAACTGTTTTTCTCAGTTCCTCCACTATTTTCCTCAACATCTTACATTTTAGGTGGCAGTTTTTGTAGCAAGAGCTTGCAACATATACCCGCTTTCTTTCCTTTTGAATTTGGGTCGAAAACAAAAGATTCCTGGGAACTTTCAGCACATGATGATGTTTTCAGGTAAGAGCTGTTTTGGTATTTTTGGTATTTTTCCTGTCCACATTTAGAGAATGACAAAGATAGCCATCTATCACTAGAAAAACCCATATCTATTGCAAAAAAATCCATTATCTTAAAATTCTAAGTTGTCTCTTCAAAACTGCTGAAGCAAATGGATGCATCCTCATCAATCCCTGTTCTCTAGACCTATTTTAATTAAATTTTTGGAAACCCACCACCCAGGAAGCCATTGTCTTCCAAACCATTGTCCCCCATCTGTCTACACTTCCATGGAAATTTGGGAATACCATGTTTTTATGCTGTGTCATTTCAGAGGCACCTGATAGTATGCTTACATACCAGGCAATAAATACCTGACTTGGATGGTGTTAGCACTGATACTCAAATCAGACATAGTCTTTGGCAAATTCCAGTTTTACTCTGAAATATGAGACTAGAAGACTTTAATTCCACAGACCTTTTCATATGTATTCCAGCTTGATAATTAATTTTATTGGGTTTTGTTAACATTGTAAACAAATTTAAAAAAAAAATAAATATTAAAAGTCCAGAAGAGGGAGCCATGTTCTACTCTGATTTGTACATCATCCCTGGAACCACTGAAATCTCTTCTAGATTCTGCATTTTCTGACTTGTACAAGTTAGAAATAATTCCACTTGAATATCCGATGCTAGTTAGGAAAAACTAACTTACAAGCTAAGAATATTTGCTCAGTAAAAGGCAGAAACGCAGATCCCCCAACGGCATTTATGATAGAATTTTCTAAAATTAGAAAGCACTCTTTCAGTTAATTTTCCTGCTTTTTATATAAAAATCTATGCCAAATTCTCATGGATAAAAGTTCTTGATTGACAGCCTTGATGCACACCAATCCATTTAGCCAGATAACAAGTGAAATACAATGAGCCACATTTCCAGCGTTGCCCTCAGGAGTACTCCACGTCAGGGGGCCTCATCTATGCCTGTGTAATTCCAGCTCTCCAGAGAGCAACACACTAATTCATTTCTGTATCCATTCAATCCTTCTGCTAAAAGCTGCCCATGAAAATGTCAGGTCATACCAGCTAGACTGTTGTGAGAGATGATGACACATCCAGTGGGAACTGCCTTTCAAACCACCTGCTCACCTGTGACTGTCTGCTGGGGAACTTATGTAGATCTCTCTAGCAAAGAGAGCAGGTGGTCAACTAGGCAACAGCATGAAAAACAGCTTCATATCATTTGTTACCTAGTTTCTGGGCTCCATTTTGGCTTTTGTTTTTCATCAGCTAAAGTATAGAATTAAAAATCTTCTGAAGTGTATCCTACCCTTTAACTTTTCTGTCCTCGTTTTCCACAGTCAAATTTCATTCTCCACAGAGCAGGAGCAGAAAGCAGCCGGCAGCCAACAAGTGAACGTGAGAACTCACACATTAGCTTTCCAGGACAGTCTGGCAGCTGAGAACTGAAACAGTAGTAATGCAGACTTCTAAAATGTAAATTTTAAAATTCTCAGAAAAGTAATTTTTAACTATTCTTGAAGAAAAAAAATGTATTTGGTAGAGGAAAAATGTCTTTACAATATTATAATAAAGTAAATGGCATCATCTACGAGTAGAATAGTAACGACTGTCTCTCACACTGCCAGCAGCTGCACACTTCACAGAACACTTAGGATACACAGATCTTCTGGGTAATTGCACTTTTTAAGATTCACCAAGATTTGTGCTTAGTTGCCAATAACATTCTTATGTGCTATAAAATGATTATATGTATCTATATATATGTAGTGACAAACAGGGAACAATGACTGCCAGAAGAGAGACGTGTTTCTGATATAAGTAAACAAGGCACTGGATTTGAGTTTGAAGGAAAAAATTACCTACAAAAGATCAGCAGCAATAGTCATAGAATAGTTTGGGTTAGAGGAGGCCTTTAAAGGTCCAATCCAACCCCCTGCAACGAGCGGGGACATCTTCTATTAGATCAGGTTGCTCAGAGCCCCGTCCAACCTGACCTTGAGTGTTGCCAGGGATGGGGCATCCATCACCTCCCTGGGCAACATGTGCCAGTATTTGACCACCTTCATTGCTGTGGTAGCATCAGGTTCTAGTCGATCACAGGGGAAAATGGACTTCACTCACCACAGCATCACACATTCAGATGTAGAAAAGAATGAATTTGGGGATAGTTTTGTTTTCTATCTTATCATTACCAAATACACCAAACATTTACTGCCTTTTTTACTGAGTTTTACTGCAACAATCACCAAAGTGACCACTGAGAAAAATTGCTGAGAAAAGCAATTAAGGTCAGGCAAGTTCATTGTCAATTAGTATTTGATTATAACTTACTCTGCAAAGAATTCTACTGAAGTCATTAAGTCCTGCTTTTTAAGGAGTATTAATACATTTGAAAAATGGTTGGAAGTTGATTATGTAGCATTTTGATTTATCACGTTCTTCATCTGCTTCTGCCACTCCTCTGACAACACATTACAGAGGCTGGATTCACCTCTACAACTATGTTTAACCACGAGTCCTGGTAACATTCCCTTGTAAATGAAAACTTGATTAGTCCTTGTATAATTAAGCCTGAGCTTCCTGAATTCAGTTGAAAATCAGCTAAAGTGAGCAGTCCAACAGTCTCTGTTCATGTGAAAAAGAAATGTTTTAAAGTCTTAAACTGTGAGGGAGCTATCACCATACACTATGCTGCGTGAGAAACACCTCATTTCACCCTACTATGTTGCCGTTAGCTGGTAATAAAATTAAAAGGGAAGGAAAATTAATGGATACAGATGAACTTATTTATGGCAATACATGTTTAGTACAGGGGCATCACTGCCACATGACCAGGAGGGGACTATTTCACATATTCACTATTTGACTACTGCACCTTCCACTCTTCTTCCAATATCTTTATTTACTTTTTACTGTGCTTTCCTCTTCTCTACAGCCTATAAATCAGCAACAGAGTGGCTTGTGGGGCACAGTGCTACAGGCATGGTTGCTGTTAATACAAGGCATTACAGCAGCAGTGGAGTCTGACAGGGAGGAACGAAAATGCAGAATTAAAACAAAAAAGAATACCAGTGTACAGGCAGTCGTTGCACAGGCATTTACATCTGCACACTCACAAGGACATGGTGATGGGAAGTGTCAACATGACAGCTCTGAAAGATGATAGGAGAGAATCCCTATTCATGGTTCATCAGAGCATTTTCCTTCTGCCATGCCACTTTCTCCAGGTATAGCTGAGGTACCAGTGTCCACTGCATCCAGTCATTCCACTGTGCTTTGGCAGCACTTTTCCCTGAGATGGTAGAGAAAATCTGATCTTCCTTATCTTTCTATTTCAGTATCTTAACATTTTCTGAGGTTGTTAAAATTCCCTTCCTTCATTTGTGTTGTTACCTGGGCTATACTTTGATATAGAGAGAGAGTAGTGTTCCTTGCTCCTCACTGAGCCTTTACATTTTAGGTATATTCATCTGCTTCCCACTGCTTTAGTTGGAAGCAAAAGCTTTGATTATTCATGTCACTTTAGATGTTATTTCAGTTGAAACTGAAGTAGCTCTTATAGACCCGGCTGAGTCTCTTATAAATGAAAAATGCCATGAAAGCAGTCACTACTTTTCTAAACTGAAGAAACAGCCAGTCCAATGCTCAAGAAGTAGAGACATATTAATTTTTTTAATATCTTATCAAAACAAATGTTCTAGATTTAATATTTCAGTTATGGAAAGCAGCATTGTTTTCCACTGAAACATAGCTGGGCCAGTCAATCCAGATTACCACTATAACCACTGAAAAAAAGACCTTTTCAATAGTGGTTCAGTCCCCTCTCAGACCCACATTTAAAATGAGCTGAGATTTTCCCTAAGAAAATAGTAAAGCATCTGCATCCTCAGAGGCACCTTTCACACAAAAGCACATCCAAGGACAAGCCCAGCTGCTGACTGCAGTGTTTGGAACCCGCTACACCAACTGTGTAACTACAGTCTGGTTCTTCCTTGCAGGAAAGGCTTTGTGCTGTTCCCTGGATAAACTGCCCGGCTTCTATAGCAAATAATTCACATTCCAGCTACGTAATCTTTGAGCTTTAGAGTTCTAGGCCAAAAATAGCTGTATTTAGCAGTTAATTAAATGATTCTGCATATGCCATCAGTGCCTTACAAGAGGTTTAATTACTAGATTTAATCTCTCAATACTTGCAAAGTACTTTTTGGATTCAGTGTGTATTGTATACATGTAATGACTTTCCTCTCTACACTTATTTTGCACTTTTTTTTTTTTTAGAAAATAATGAAGTAAATTTAAATAGATAAATGAAAAGCATTCAAAAATACAGAGTATTATTTGTATTATACATCCTGAGAGCTGGAGGCACCAGCAGGCTTTTTCCCCCTCGATTTTTAAACTGTGTGAAAACCTATTGAGTCAGCTTATTACTACCTATGGGGCTTTTTTTAAACTTGTTTAGCTGGTTTTGCCACCTTTCTAAGTTCTTGTCTATTCGGTCTCTGTGGGTGTGTAATTTTACAACTATTGTAATATTTCAAGTACAGTAATTTATTCTGCATCCCCATTTAGGTACTTAAAATCATCCTTTAAAAACTATTCATTGTTTTTTAGCCATATTTTTTCTGATTGGTCTTAGCACATTGAATTATTTTAAAGAAATGTTCTTTTTTCAAGCAAGTAACAACCAGCATATTTGGGTACAGGTTTTAATGCCAATCCTCTTTCTCACTTGCACCTGACTTCATGAATAGTCCCACTGAACACAGGACATAGATTTCTTTTTCAACATGCAGAAAGTTCAGATTCCTATTTCATTTGCAATTTTTCTAGACAAAAAATTCAGTGGATGTAAAGCAACTGTGTGATTATTATGTGATTATGAGAGTACTTTTATTGACCGCTTTTGCAAAGTTGCTGACATTGCATTAAACCCCATCCTTTCAATCAGCACAATTCGGTATTTTATAAGCAGGATTATGGTCTGAAAATTTCCTCTGCCCTTGGAACTGGGTTTGGACTGAAAAGAGCAAAATTCTGTTTCTCCATCACATTAAGTTCATCAATGTTGTCTTTTTTCTTTCGCAGGCTTACGTGGTGCAATAGCATTTGCATTGGCCATCCGAGACACAGAATCCCAGGCCAAGCAGATGATGTTTACCACAGCACTGCTCATTGTGTTCTTCACAGTCTGGGTACTCGGTGGAGGCACGACACCAATGCTCACGTGGCTTCAGATCAGGTTAGTGCTCTCCTTACATCAATCACTACATTCTTA
The DNA here is from genome assembly GCA_013396755.1 of Sclerurus mexicanus. Lineage (NCBI taxonomy): Eukaryota > Metazoa > Chordata > Aves > Passeriformes > Furnariidae > Sclerurus > Sclerurus mexicanus. Next base: position 1,176,320 of record VWZF01000181.1, on the reverse strand, counting down.
CAACTTTCTAATGCTTACATGTGTGCTTTATAAGAATTTTAACAAGCATAAAGGAAGTATTTTTGTACCTGGTAGAGGCTGCAGACCACAAGGAACAGGTTCTTCCTAGGTTTGTTATGGGTTTAGACCTAGGTCAGATCCATCCTTATTTCCCAGGAGTTTGTTTCACTACTGTTCCTCTTAAACACAGTGTATAAATGTTAGTAGTGTCCTCCTCGCTGTTGGAGAAAGAGCTATATAGGCAGATTTTGCCCTTTTCTTAAAATGTGTATTTATTACACAAACATGTAATAAATAATGGATTTCTGATTATAATTTGAATACGCTGGAAAAATCTACCTGCATGGGTGTATCACTGAACCTCCAATGGTGCATTATTCAGTAACTAATTTAGTACTCATTGTTTTATATATATTTCTCTACTATGTGATTTTTTAAATTACTTCATAGTCACTCGTATTCACAGACAGGGACAAATGACAAGGGAGGTTAAATGGCAAGAGAGAGGGAAATGAGAAGCTGTATAAAAAGTATCTGATTTAAATGCAGTGCCCTTCCAAGTGTGCTTTTTTGAAACCCCACTTTTAATAATGACTGTAATGCTATTGCTGAGTTCTGGTTACTTCATAATGCATTTACAACTCACTGCCGTGATTCATAAGATCACCAAAGAAAACCTCAGTATCAAGATAGGTCTGCAATTCACAATTCCTTGTAATTTATTCTATATATAGCATATCTTTTCCTTGTTTACAAAAGGATGTCTGATTACAAGCCTTCATGTCAGACTCTTGCAATAAAATAGCAGCTGAAGAAAACCAAATTGGAGCTTTCACAAAGAGCACTGATAAAACTTGCAGACAAAATAAGGACAAGCGTACAAGTTTACTGTATAAACATAACATGCAGGCATCCATATGCTGTGTAGGGGCTTCCTATTTCTGTGACAGTTTGGTTCTTTTTCATGACATGTCTCATGTCCCATAACGTCAATCAAGTTCATCACAATTTGGATACACTGTGGCACTATCAGCCCTCTTTCTGAGATCTGCCCCTTTCTCACTGTCAGCAATGGAGTTTATATGGCACTGGAAACATGGATGAGGAGCAGCACTGTCATTAGGTCCTGGGGACAAAATCAGTTTGGATTTCTGTAATAGGAGATTAAGGAATAATTTAGAGGGTACAGTAAAGGAGAAAGGCAGCGAGCAGTAGTAACATGTCTAATCTAAGGGCTTAGATCACTAGATGCCTGTCCTGGTTTATCTTTCTGGGTAATTTTTAAATGAACACTGTCAAGTGATTTCACTAGCACAAGCAATTTAATTGGATGTAATTTCTTCTGCTACTTAGTGCTACCCAGAGGTGCAAAACCTCACAAGCAAATATTCTCATATGAATTGTTTAGACTGTGCAATGCAAACATGTGCTTGTTTCTTTACCCACTTGTACAACAGATTTTCCCAAAGACACTGAAAGCAGACAGTCATTATTGATTTGAAATGCTCATCTCTTTGAGGATCTACTCTGAATTCCTGTAGATCTTCCAGGCACTTTTTTCAATCAAATAAATTGCTTTTCTAATTGGGATATAGATTTTCTTACTATAAAGCTGTTAGGTTCACAATTTCCAGTTAATTTCTTGACATCAGAGCATACAGCTTCACAAATTATGAGGTGATCAAACGAAGATAAAATTATAAGTAGTCAAATGTATCTTGAGGCTCTGATTTCTCTTTCTAGTGAATGTATTTAACTGTCTTTATTATTTATTACACCTCAATATGGAATTTTGTCCTTAGCTGCCAGCATTTTTCCTTTTAGTCTTAAGTAATTTTGCTCAGTAATTGTATTTAAAGGTGGTGGTAATTCACGCCAGTTGATACTTTTATGGCTTCTGGGAGACTTGGGTTTGCTGAGAAGGTTCTGGGGCTGCTGCAAATGACGCCATCCTACTTGGTGTACTCCCCCAGTACGTCCGCAGCTGTGCCTGAATGGCAGTTCTGAGCTGAATCTCTCCTCACATTTCATTTTATAAAATTAGAAGACAGTGTATTTTTCAAGCTAGCTTGGAGGGTTCGGTTCACAAAGCCAAGGGACACTGTATTACAAGCCTACAAAAATTATATGATTGTCTCTGAAGACATTTATTGGAATGGGTTGGTGTATCATCAGTTACAGAAAAAGGGGGTGAAGCTGGGGAAGTGCTGCAACCATGTCTGTAAGCACACAAGAGGGACATTTGTCCCACAGTAGCCCTTAGTGTAGCACTGATGTGAAATCATTCTCCATCCCAGGGCAGTTTGAAACCTCCCCTGTGTGATTCCCCAGGGCTTCAGGAAACCAGATCTACCACTGTTGGTCAAACCCAGCTGGATCAGTGAATCTAAACAACTAGAAATTAAGTTATTCACATTATCAGGAAATTAAAAATACATCAACAGTTACTACACTGGATTTCCCTACACAACCTACAAGTTGCTGTAGAGGTAAACCTTCTCAGGAGACACGAACAGTCAAAAAGACCATGATTTAGCAAATAACAGTTCCAAGCTGAATGTGCTTTTTTTGCCAATCAACTATTTCTTCATAAAATGATTATCCATCAGATAATGTATTTAATTGGACAGGGGGCATTCAGAGACTAACAGAGTGAGCATGTGATTTCCTAGGCTATTTGGATAAACCGAATCTTATTCACACGGAGTTTTGTGCTCACTCTCCCTGTGTGGAATAGGCTACAGTTCCCCCAGTAGCTCGGGAGATGCAACTCTCATCTCCTCAAGGTTGATCAACTCAGTCTTATCCTGGACTTAAATGCTGGAGTTTATGTGGTATGGACCAACTTTTTAGTACTAAAATATAAATCTATTATGCGCTGGGTTGAATATGTATGAAAGTAACATAAATCAGAAACAAGTCACACCAATATATTTACCATTTGCTCTCCCATACAGTGCTAGTCAAGGCAAAAGACAGTATTCAAGATCTGTACAGCCTTCTTACTCTACGTTATGGTCTGTATATTGTACCATGTTTCAGTTATTTATTAGACCTATATAATTTACACTGTGAAGTTCTCATAATGGTGAGCAGGACTCAGTGCATAAGGGAATAGAACAATGACAATTTTAAAATAATAGTAGGAATTAATTGTCATCTGAAAAATCAATCTTTGTTTCCTTAATAACTGGAATTTCCATAATCTTCCATCTCACAGCAATAGCATCAGATCTACTTTTCTTCTCTTCAGTTAAAATTTAACATATTGTAAATATAATCTGTCACTCTATTTTTAGAGAAAAGATGAGGATATGTCCTCAGAGATAACTACCAGTTGATTTATTCCAGGAATACATGTGGCTTATACAACACTTGCAAATTGTTGCCAAAACATATAGTAAGATATATTATCAAAAATAACCCTGTGCTACTGAAAAAGGCTCAACTTCCACCCCCATTTAATGCAGCAATATCACTCAGCTATCTCACAAGGTTGCAGAAGCCAGCTGTGCTAAGAGCATTTGTAAAAACAAGCTTAAACGGATCCTAGGAGTTCAAGTTTATTAAAGTTCAGAATTCTAGTTCCCTTTATGTAATGAACAAGTTATATTGAAACATACATTCCTACTTAAACTACAGCCTGAATCTAAGAAAGGTTCTCAAAGCCTTGGAAATCTGGCCTGCTAATGACAGAATGTATCTCTCTATGTCAATATACAGTTTTAAAAGAAATCCATACCAATAATCCTCATTATTTTACTACTGCATTTACTTATACTGAGCAGGCTTCAAATGAGTCTTAAAATTCTTAGCAAAGACTGAATATTTTTAATTTTGTTCTAAAAGAATGAAACATACATTTTTGGAAATGTCTTATTTATTTTAGTTACCTCCTTTTTGGATACCTGAAACAGTGTTTCAGGAATCGTTGAATGTTGTCATTCAGAAAATTGGGCCTATTTAAATGTTCCCCATCGTGTGGCAGAGCAACTGCACATTTTGAGCACAGAGGCACATGCACAGTCCTTTACAGCATTATCAGCTGGCATTCTGAGAGAAGTGGTTGCACCACATTCCTAAATAATACATTGTCTTTTGGCTTATCTGAGAGTTATAACTCAAGAAAAAAAAAATTGCTTTTAATCCCCATGTGAAAGGACTACAATATTCTGTTCTTGGCAGACAATGAATAAACCTGCATCAGTGTGTGAGAATAATTTCGTGATACATCAACACCAAAACAAAGATAGCCATTTAAGTTCCCAGTCAAATTGAAGTATTCAATAAATGTGCCTTCAGAGATGTTGAGTATTACTCGCTAATGCTTTTGGATATATGTCTCCCTTCATTCTCCATACTCTGATTAAAAATAGAGAGCTACATTTTACAGTAAATCTGCAATGAGAGGCTTGAGGATAAAGAATTCTCCTGACAGGCAGAGCAAAAATACAAAGCTGTTAATAAAACATGTCCTATAAAAGCATTGTGCTAGGTATTAGGTCTTGTTTGTTTATCATCACCTCCTGTGTAAATGTTTGTCAAGAGATCTCCTGACTCTTTGTGCATCTCTTTGCAGCAGTTCCTCAGTTAATAAGGAGACTCTTTTCCATATGCTCAATAAATACTAACCAGTATTGAACAGCACCTTTTAATACTGTGCCTATCTGGCCATTGCCTTTGGTATGTACTTTAAAAAGAGCTGCCTCTGTGCCTGGCTGCCCTTAAAATCATATCACCTCTACACCTAAAACTTCAGCTCCAAACCTCCAACTTTGTCGAAATACTAACGCCACAGGCCTGGCACACCACATTTTTGGGGGGATGACCAAAGCTGTCCAAACTCACATTCTCAGCAGAAGCATCTCAGCAGAAATAGTCAAGAATTTGGTTCCTTCAGTACCCAACACTTTAATTCACTGTTCCAATATCAAAGGCTAAAGCAGTGTGTATGTTTACCAGAAAGTCACATTAGGGATGCAGATGGGCAGTGGGGCTAAATGCTGTGCCCTGACTGTGTGTGACTACAGCTACCACAAAAAAACCCCTAACAACTCATGGTTACTAGAGTATGATTCTGTGCTTACATCAGCCCTTTAACAACTAGTTATAGACTGCTGAAAGACAGGACTTTATGACACAGCAACCACAGTAACAACATGACCTTGGCCAGGATTATAGCACGTCTGTTTCAGCAACAAAAATATTCTTTTCCTTATTCCCAAACCCTATAGTAGCATTCCCTGTGTTCAAATATGCTGCAGAATAACACAGTTTACAGTGCAACAGCGGTAGTGCTCGGCACTGCCAAGTGTGAAGCTATGAACAGATTTGGTCTGTGTCTTATACTTCCAAAATTCTTCTTTCTGCTTCCCAAAAGAGATCCTTTAAATTAAAAAAAAAAAAAACCAAAACAAACAAAACAAAAAAAAAAAACACAACCACGCACACAAAACATCGTGGTCTTTGGAAACAGTCCTGCCTTATCTGGAAAGGCAACAGTTCCAGTAAGAAATCTCAAGGGCTGAAATGGTGATAAAAATATGACTAACAGCTTCACTATTGAAACGGGAATGTCAGTCTAAGTATCTTCAGCTGTAATTTGTGAGAGACCATAACGTATGGTTATATTTCTTTGTACTGTTTATTATTTTGTTTTGTGCTTAGAATAGTCAGAATCAACCTAACTGCTGTTCCCTCTCAGTAACAAGTATAGCTCCAATAAACAAAGCTTGCTCTTGTTTCCAGGGTCATATTCCTCTTTAGCCATAGTACAATATGTATTCAAAATCTCACTGCAATCAACACTCCTGTTGAGAGCCCAGTTTTAGCCAAACCTCTTCAGCCCACCAAGTTTCTTTTCACACAGACACACTTTTAAAAGAGACCACACTGACTTTGCCTGAAAAGGCTTATAATCCTAAAAACCCTCTGAAATCCAGAAACAGCTGTAATTTATTCTTTTTTATTCTTAAATTACTACTGTCCTTAGTTGGCCAACTGTGTGCTCCTGTGAACCTCTACAGGACAGCTTTTGCCTGACCATCTTTTATACTGATAATAGTCTAAATATTCCTGCACTTAACACTAATCACATACACATGAGAAAACATGTTGCTGCCTCCCAGGCTCTCCTCAGCATTAGGATATTACCCATTTATGTGCAGACTCGTAGGTCACAAGAGCTGCATGGCTGTTTAAAAGGTGATTTTCCCAGTTGTGAAGAACACCTTTAGAAGGATTTAAATAACACTAAACTAATATGGAAGTTTTTGTGTGAGTTCATGAATGGTCCAAAACAATGGCTCAGGGAAGACACCATCCCACAGTTATTGAAGGAGTGTTATCTTCAAAACACAGTTTTGCTGATAAGCCCCATCACTGTTCACACACTTCAGATAAAACAGGAAAATAGTAGTTTAGGGTTGACTTCAGAAACTTTAGGGCTGCCAGTCACTCTCTGTTCACCCAGTAACCTACCCACAGGGTGGGGAACAAGCGATCCAGGAAGACAGTGGAAAAAGCAAACTTTTGACTTCAGCTGTACGACATTTAGCCACTACAACTATCAGCAATTTGAAGTTTAGCCAAGAGCATTAGAGATCATTGTGATTAAGTGTTTGAATAATTTGCATGGTAATCTGTTGATTACTTGTGACAGAGGTGCCAGAGAGCATAAGATCAGATTCTAGTCTAGCACTTCATTCCTTTTGATCTGCTGTTGTAGCACAGACTAAAATATTTGCTTAGATCTTAGCTAAAGATCTTTGTTTCAGTACAAAAACATTGCTCAATGTGGTATTTTCTCTTTGTTTGGTGGTCTTTGCCACCAGTTCTGGATTTGTGGGTATGTAAACCCATAGTGTATACGTAGTATCTACAAGAGGTAGGAAATGGTCTGCTGTTTCTGACTGAAGTAAAATTAGAGAATTGCATTCTGCTTCAACCCCAGAGATGTTCAACATCACACATGAAATTATCTGTGAGCAAAGAAAACACTTCTTGGGGCACACCCACATTGAAAGGGTTAATATAATAGCTGCTTTTGTAATAATAGCTAGAGCATGATTAGCCTGCAAAATGCTATAAATCAAGAAGCAGTATGAAATTGGACATCAAATGTATTGGACGTTACCAAAAAAAAAAAGGAATTAGATCATTTCCTTTCATTTCTATCTGAAAATGAGAAATGGTCCAGGTAATGAATCTCAGTGATGTCCTGAAATGCCTGTCATTTATTTGCAAGGTACTCTTCTGCTAAGATAGGGTGTGCATTTGATCCCTCGCAGTTATTCCCCATAGTGTTTTGCCCGAATGATACAAAACAATTGTGCTTGATAACAAAACAAGAGACCAAAATACAGAGGGCTTGGGTTTCTGACTGCAGCGAAGGCAGCGCTGGGCAGGTGCTGGATGGGAGATTTCACACGGCAATTCTGACTCGTGCACAACTCGAACCTGACTCCAGCTGTCAAGTCTGTGGGTCTTTATTGGCCAGAGGGGTCTCATTTTGAGCACAGTCTCCTAACACAGCAGACAGTTAAATCCCACCTCACAAATCTTTTATTTCTACTTCCACATGGCTATTAAAAATAGAAAAAGAAAGAAATGAAACATACACTTTTATTGCTAGAATATTTGGCACAGGAGAGAGGGAAAATTACACAGCAATAAAAGATTCATGCCTCTGAGGTTACTAGCAAGAAATGGTAAGATGAATTTTCCACAGGCCAAAAACCCTGACTAGTTTACAGATATTTCCAGAAAATTATAAATAAACTAATAGCTTGAATAGAATCCATCCAGTTGGATTTGTGTCAATTAACTATATAATTTATTGTATTTTAAAATACTGTTGCTTTGATATGTCTGAGTATGCAAAAAAAAATTTCTTCCATTTAATGTAGTAACTTTCTTCCTCCATAAAAACTTTTTCCCTTGTCATACAAAAGGTAGCTGCTATGCAGCAGTCAACATGATGAAGTTCTTCTAATTACAAATAAAGAATCAAACAAACCTATTTGGAAATGCTGCCAGGGAACATCTTAATTATCTGGGACTTTGGAACAAAACTGATGATTTATTACTTACTACCAAAATATCCCAAATTAATTTGGAGCTCTACCTACTCTATCAGAATTAAATTGGTGCAAGCACAAGCCCAGTTTAATTCAAGCATATGCCAAAACTGTATCATTTGAGGGTAAACAGAAGGTACAGAAAAGTAGCTTGAGCCTTTAAAAGTTTGAGAGAAATACGTGGTATGAAACCTGGCTCTAGAAAACACAAGGATCGCATTTACTAAGATGAATCTTGTATTCCTGCTCTGTAAGTATTGATCAAGATATCTCTTAATTCTTTCTATTATTGGTCAGAAACTATTTCTGCAAAATACTTGCTCTGGAAACTCACTGAACTTTCATATTTTAAGAACTGTGTGATACTGCCAGCTGGACTAAAAAATAGTGGGGTATGGAATTAATGTTCTTCACATTTGTTAGTTTGCATAATTTCCAGAGTATGTATATTGATTCTTCTCCCATTTAGCTTGACTAAGAATATTAGAATTTCTTCAGTAAGAAAATATGAAATGAGTGTTTCATTTTGAAGGGATGAAAGTTTTCATCTTGACTTAAAATACCTTTTCAGTATAAAAAGCCCCACAAAATTTTTCAAACTTTCTCAGAATTTTTTTAAACTTTCCTGTGGTTTTCCATTCTGCTATCAAATATTTCATAAAGTGCAAGAACATATAATTCCATTTGTACACTCTGTATGAAATGTATAAAAAACCCAAATACATCTCTTGTCTTCTAAGAAGAATAAGGGGCTAATTGTGAAGAGCTGTGGTCTCACGGGCCTCCTTAAGGATCTTGCAGAGCACCTGGACTGTGATATAAATATTCTTGTAAATCTAAGCCAAAAAGCATCACTGGGTATATCAGGGCTTGCAGAAGAACTTGGTGACAGAAAAGAACAGTGACTTCAAATTTCATGAAACTTGCAATCCTTGTGAAACATTCCCCTGGAAATTCTGAAATTTCTGTTCTTTATTAAGATGGAGGGTGGAAGGAAAGGTCTGGCACCCTTGATAACAAGCCTATCAAATTGTTCCAGAATTAGCTGAATTAGTGAAAAGTTAATTAAAGCAGATATTAAATAATCTAGGCTCTGTATAGCAGTATGGGCTTTTAGCTTTTAATAAACAGATAATTACAGTGTGATACAGACTTTTTTATGGTAAATTATCAGTGCAGAAACAGCCCAACAGTGACTGGCTAGTCAGTACATCCATGAGCTTTAAATGAGAAAATTACCTCTTCTCTCAGCCAGAGGTACTTGATTTCAGTGCCCTTAAAAGTATATTCTGTTTGTGCATTTTTTACTTCTTCAAAAAGATACACTATTTTGTTACATAATGACAAATAATAGATAAAGGAATCTTGAAAGGTGTCAAAAAATTCTGGGTTTATAAATCCAAAATATTTTCTATGCAAATAAATGTATAGAGCAGGTGTTTATAGGAAAGTTTATATATAAGTGCTGTTTATGTAAAATACCCTAAACAGCAATCCTCAAAAGGCATGCTTTGCTAATCTAATCTTACAAGTAGACAAGGTGTTATACAGGGTGACCTTGAAACTACCCAGTTGCATTGCTATTCACTTATCCATGTGCATTAAGCCTGGTCAGGAATCACAGGGTAGGCTCAGGGAGTCTGCCTGAATCCTGATCTGAGTCTTAACCAGTCCCTGAGCTTTTCTAATCTCCACCCAAAAGGATTCCTACAAATGCCATGACAGCCTCTGGTTTCCATTTGGACACAGCACGAGCAGCCCTGCTCTCCCTTTCCTGCTGCATCCAGCAGGGTCAGACAGGATGGTTTCCTTCCTCTGCCTCATTCCATGCACGTGTATTTCTTCAACCTTTATGGAAGAGTTCTAGCCCAAACCTCACCAGTGCTGTGTGCATGGAAATGTATTCATGAGGTGAGGAAAACAGAGAAGTCAGAAAATAATTTTAATTAACAAGGAAATGAGGCAAAATTATTCTATAGACTGGTGGTTAATGTGTTCGCTAGGAAGGTGCCAGCTTCTGTCCAAAAAAGTGCTTCTGTTCTATTTTAAATGAGTCATCAACTAGAGTCATCTTCTGTGTATTAAAGATGAGAGTCCAGGCCTTGCAGTCCCCTACTCAGTAGGCTACAGCAGAATGATTGCTCACCTTCTTTCCCATCTAGTGACCCTTACACATACATATATTTGAATTTACTTAAGACCATCCTTTCAAAAAAGGCCATCCTTCTGAAACCAGTGGCACTGCATAATGTTCCACTGATCTGACTGTCCTTTACTGATCTGAAGATCTCAGGCTTTTTGTGACTAACCCCCACTTTAAATGGGCACCATTTGGGCTCCTCAGCACTTCTGTTCCTTTTGAAACTCACGTTTGGGCACAATTTTACGTTTCACTGATTCTGAAAGTAATAAGAAAACTTCTCAGCCTGTAAAAGGAGTTGCCAAATCTGGATCAATTGCCATGTCTTAGTTTGCTGACCAAAACTGTTGCATTATTTCCTTCTTTCACATTTTGAGAAATACTACTGTAATGCTTCCATATTGGTATGAAAGCAATAAAATCATCTATTTGCTCAACTTAATTCCAAAAGACAGTTTGCAGCCTATGTACTTTCTTATTTACACTTAGTGTAATACTAGGGAAAGACACTGTGTTGGATTCTCTGTCAGAGCACTTCTTTATATTGTCCTATCACTTTGAAATCTAAGTCATAATGGCTGTGCCACTTTGCTATCACTTACACTGGAAATCAGAATTATAAACAAGTGACAAGCTCCCCAGTTTAGATTAAGCAAGTGTCACAGCTTTCATACAATTTATTACATATATCTCAGTTTGTACTACACTTGCATAAGAGAAAGAAGATGCATGTCCCAGGTAAGAGCAGTGATACATTTTAAAAAGCAAAACTGATTAATCTTTTCTATGTTTCATGGTGTCTCTTGCCTTCCCAGATGTAGATGTAGCACATTCTTTAGTGGTGGACTTGGCAGTGCTGGGTTAATGGTTGGACTCGATGATCTTAAAGATCTTTTCCAACCACAGTGATTCTGTGATTCTGTGGGGAATTTGAAGCATTAGACTTGCCCTTCAGCTATCAAGTTTACTGGCTCTGTTCAGTAAGGTGGGAACCTGAAGCCCATGTCAAAGTATCACATATTTATGAACACACCAACAGAAACATCACACAGGCCTGAAGTCACCGGCCAGCGAGAAGTTCGTAGAGCCCCAGGGAGGCTGATTGGCAGTGGATAAATGGGGACAGATCCTCAGCTGCTGCAGGCCATCATAATGAAATTCATTTATTTTCTTGGCATGCAGGCAGAAGTATACTATGCTTTAAGAATCCCTGATCGAGGCAATTTCTCACCGTACTTTCTCCCTTCGTGTTTTGATAATCTCATGCAAGCTATTGCTTTCATTGTCATTGCTGCTAGAATTCAGAAGTTGGTTCATAGTTACTACATACAGCAGTTTATTCTTATTTTTGCAAGAAGGCAATGCGAATGGAGTCCCTTTCTTAACCATGATGCAGCAAACACCTTCCAACACACTGCAAAGCAACACAAGAGGCTTAAGTAAAACTATGAAACTTTATAGCATGCTCTCTATCTCATCCTCCCAGCACTCCTTTTCCCCTGAAATAATTTTAAACTTCAACTGGGTACTTCAGGCTTTTTGCTCAAGCTGTATATGGTTATAAAGACAAGAAGAAAATAGAAAATAAAAAAAGGAAAAAAACACAATCAACTAGAAGCTTTGAAGAGCATCTTCAAATGCTCTTAGAAAAAGATAAAGACTTCAATTAATTAAAATGAAAGTGTTTTACCAACCTTAACTACAGTGTCACAATTAATAAGTGCTATTCAACAAGGAGGTGACTAGCCCTCCTCCTGGGTGCTCATAAAAAGCTTGCCAGGACTGGTGCAGGTGATATAAAAATGTCAAGACAGCACGTTTAGGAGAGAGACTCCAGCAAACCAGACAGGAATGCTGATTTGGTTCATCACCAAAAGAAAATTAGGACATTTTTGACTTGAGATCAACAGAATGAGCAGAATCAAGAGGTTTTCAGCCACAGTTGGGTTGCTGACACAAAAGGAAAGAGGTAGCATTGACACATGAAGCCTTTGCCTTGCCAGGATAAGTGTCCTCAAATGCAAAATAAGGGTCTGATATTTCCTCAGTTCTCCTGAATACAATGTAACACAGTGCAAATATATGTATATAAGTTGAATTTCATCTCTGTTAGGGCACCAGACCTGAGTGTCTGGATCATTTGCATTCCATTTAAGCTTATTCTCTCCAAATGAAGGAATTGATTCCCAAGTCATGCATATTTCGAAATGTGAGACCAGTAAATTCAAGACTGAAAAAACCTCAAGCCTACCATTTGTATTTAGTGCACTTTCTGAACCTTAGCATGGGACTTTACACGCCATGAAATAAGTTCCTACAGTTCTGGATAAACACAGCAACTCATTTAAAAGTATCTGTCTTTGTTTGTGCTGTTGTACAAATAGAAGTCCACTGCAAACCAAAGGGGAAAAAACCATCTCACTGAATAACATCATATCAAAGCCTCACATTGCAAACAGTGCAAATACACAGATCATAAATAGATCAGTACCTATTTTAGATACAGTAAGTTTTTGTATGAATGCCCTAAATACTATTTTAAACAGCCACACAAGATCTAACTGTATCACCTGAAACTGGCAAGGATGGCCATGTTTCTTAAGGAAGGATTATATTGCAAAAACTTGAAATCAGCTGAAATCTGCTGTCTAAACTAAACAGTACAATTATCAGAACACGGTTATAGTGGAAGAAAACAACATGGGAAAACAAACACTAAATGAAGGGAAGAAAACTTTTCCAGCACTGTCAAAAGTCTGTCAGAAAGACTATTACACTGATAGCCTTAATTGCTATTGCATATAATCTACGTAGGTTTGGTTTTTTAAATGACAGAGTAAAAAGTTAAATAAAATGGGAGTCAGTCTTTTATTCCTTGTTGCTGAGAAGCAAAGTGGTGTAAAAGAGAATAAAAGTTAAATTTTCCATTAGACAGTATTTTAGAACATTGCCTCCAGAAAAGACACTGCTGTTTATCCTGGTCTATTTAAAGTGGCTTTAAAGAGTGTTTTGACGTGAATGTGCACAGGTGTTTTTCTGCCATTAAAACTGAAAGGGTAATAGTTGTTGACACTGCACACATCAGACAATGAAAATCTAGGCAAAACTCTTCCATTTAAGGGCATAACACTTTACTCAGTCTGAGACTTTTCCCTAGATGAGGAAACATAGAAAGATCCTATTGATGCTTACTCAGGGTGTATCTGCCTATTAACATCATTATCTCAGCTCTCTCTGCCATTGTGCTGCATGGGTAAGACCATTTTGAGAATTCAGAAATGCCATTTTGATTTAACCTTTGACTGAAAAATTGCATGGGATATCTCTGAAGGTATATTCTCCTCTATACCATATATCTGCCCTGTACAGCTTCGGGTCAATCAATTCATACAAGTCCTTACTATAATTCCCTGCTGTTCTGAGCACTGCAGACAGAACTTAGGTGAACATATTTCAAAGCAGGAATTAACTATGGACTTAAGCAGTGCAGCTGATTTACAAGCTGCTTGTGAGAAGAGCAGCCTAAAAGGCCAGCTCAGTGACAGCTTTCATGCCCCAGCTCTCAGCAGCAAAGCGAGGAGCATTTATTCAGCATGTTCTGGTCATACCACGCATTGAGCTTGACCAGCATTACTCCTCCCTTCTGATGGCTCTGCACAGAATTGCTCCCAACACCAGCTTCATATGATAAATTTCAAATGCCTGTGCAAGAGATGAAGTGCATGATATGTTTTTCCCCATGCTGTGAGCCCAGGAAACTTAGAGCTGGTCATCTCATTATTTAGACTAATGCCTCAGGAGGATTTAATGTTTTACTTTGGGTTAATCACATTAGCAATAATATAATGCATCTACAATGGCCTGGGCTTCTTTCCAAAGCTGTACTGTTTATGTTCAAGGAAAATAAAGGAACAGACACCTAAAGTGATTCAGAGAACAAACATTTTACTGCTCTAAAAATCATTGCCATAATTCACTGGGGGGAACTGTTACTTCTGAGCCAGGAATTAACTAGACTCATCTGTAGGAAATTGTCAAAATACATCTGAACACAGTTGCTTTTCCTCATACAGGTCTTTTGTAAAATCAGTTCTCATTTTTGCTGGCTGGCAAAGCTTATTAGTAGTCTAAGTAAGATGCCAACAAAACAGCCTAATTCCTGACTTTTTTTTTTTTTTTGAAAGATGCATTCATCTCCAGAGTGTTCATAAAAGTAGCAATTAGGATATTTGCTATGTGTGAAAATGATACTTTTTATAATGCAGTGGTATTTCTGTCTTTTTGCATTAACTGAAAATGCCTTTTTAATAAAGTTCTGGGTCTTCTTTTTATTAATACATTTTCAATATTGTGTACAGAGCATTTGATCTATAGAATTCTTCGCAGTGGGGAGAGAGGCATGGAAATAATAATGAAATTCTTAAAGCACAAGGAGTCTGATCAATATTGTGCTTTGTGTACTGCCTCTTATTGAAAGAACAATACACAGATGCATTTGTGTGTCTGTTCTTCTCCATTTGCAACATCGTAAGTTAAAGAAAAAAAAAAAAAGCACCTGCCAACACCAGTAGCTCCTTAAAACATATAGGCTGATATCAGTCCCAGTAGGTGCTATTGAAAATACAAGATCATTGACTTAGAGTAAGGGAAACCAGAACCTATACACAGAGCCCTTTTTGTTTTGTTTTTTCTGTTCCCCCAAAACACTTTTAAAGATTTTGGATGGGAGGCATTACAGTCACTTCATGACAACCTCACCATGCTGTGATTAGTATTTGAAAGGCTCAGCTTTGTTGGGATTAACTGGGTTGGCACTCAAAACAAGTAACACCATTACTACCAAGAGGGGCACCCAATGCCAGCCTTTCTCCTAAGTCAATGCTGCATCAATGCTTTAATATGATATCAAGTGATCCTCTCATTCCGAGTCCCAGTTCTCATCTGAGACATAAGACTCAGGTGAAAACTAAATAGCAAAATGCAGTCTTACTGAGAAAATTATAATTGCGCTGCATATCTCAGCTAGTACCATGCACACTCCTCATGTCTGAACTGCTCCTGCAGTTTTATGAAATTATTCAAGTTACATCATTTTTCACATGTTGTTATTTTTCAGTTTCACTAATTGCAATACAGCATTCCTGAGCGATGTGACCCTTGTAACAACATTTTTCTCCAGAGGTCTCTGCATCTCAGATGAGTCTGGAGTGGCCTCTTATTTCCAATTTGAAACAAACAAAATTTTTAATACTTTTGTAACATTTTAATATCAAATAATCTACTGTTAAGCACAAGAGTTTCATTTTAGAAATCTTCTGGTAGCAATTATCCTGAATTTTAGATTTCCTGAGGGTTTGGGGGTTGTTTTTTTTCTATAGCTGAGATTAAAAATAAAAATTCAAGAGGATTACAGTCCTTTCCATCTTTCCCAGCCTTTGCCCATAAATCTGTGTCTGACTGCCTGCAAGCAATCACCTGTTCAATAAGTGGAGTGTGACTGCAAAGGGCAGTGACTATTAACTGACTATGGCCATGCAACCTTATGACCCTGTTCAGGACCTTCTGCTCTTCTTACAGTTCAGAACAAGAGGTAGATCATAGAAAGAGTTTAAATGCTTGAAAAGCAGGCAGTAAAGTGCTTACCTTGTTCTACAGATCTCAGCTTTTACATAAATGAGCTGCATAAAACTATTTCTTTCACTGAGAAAGCAGCAAATGACAGCAATGCCAGTAAGTGCCAGTCTCCAGTCAGTCTGTTAATGAAAACCACACTGGATGAGTGATGCCAAAGTTAAACTGACCGCCACATCCCTGTATAACTCAGAAATGCTGAGAGATGGCAAAAATATTAAGGAAAGACTCTTTAGGAACATGTGGTGCCAGTGTAACTTTGCTCCCTTTGAAGTCAGTGACACTAGTGATGCTGCTTGAGTGAGAGCCTTGGGGAAACCTCCCTTCTCACACTGCAATTCAAAGCCTGCTCAAAACACAGAGGGGGCATTTTAGAAAAAGAATGGATGACAAAGCTTGCTCTCTGGTGAAAGGGAGAATGGAATGGCTCAGTTGCAAGCACATGGCATTCAGACCATCCTTACTGAGGAGTGGGGGACAGAACAAAACTTTACCAAACTGTCAGAGGGCTCTGATCATTGCCAGATTCCTAGAAAAACCACAACATCTGAGATATATGTTTTCCAAATACGGATATAAGAAAGGGAGGAAAGTAGTGGTTTGCCACATATTTTAGAAGAGAATGTTTATTAATCTAAAGGTGGACTACTAAAAATACCATTTATGACAGGTTTTTCTTCTCCCTAAGGCAGGAGTAGGTAAAGAAAATATGCAAGTGAATTGTTACTCAGCAGAGCTATGAACACCAAAGCAGAAGGTGATATCTGGATCACCCACCAGAGTGCAATGAAAGGCATGGGAACAACATATAAGCACATATAAATACCACAAACAAAGGAGAAAACAAAGAAAAGGCACGGAAAATAAAGTGAAGAAGAGTCTCATGAGAAAGACAACAAAAGAAGCAAAATATTAGTGATCAGCTGATGTCCCTAGAGCACATTAAACATTGCTGCTAAGGGTCCATGGGTTTCACTAGTTGTCTATGGGCTACATATTGAATATATTTAATTGGATAATTCTTGTGAAATCCAGGAAAAATTTTCTAGAGAGAGCACAGAAATCAGATTTCTCACACATTTGCTTTGTATCAGAGACAGGAAGCAACTGTGAATTTGGATCCCTGCAGACTACACACATATACATATAGACACAGGAATGTAAAATGGCCTTGCCCTGCATTTTTCAGAGTCCAGGTCTGAGGTGGGAACCCCACACAGCCCACTGGAAAAGTCCTGAGCTGACCAGCAGCCTTGTGCTGCAGGTTCAACCTCCCCAGCTAGCTGTATGTAAATATCCTATAGGGGCAGAGGCAGTAGCTGCTGTTTGTGAAATTCAGTATAATTCACGCAATAACTGTGTCTGTTGACATAAACATACAACTTGCATTTCCTATCCAGCTAGATTTAGTGATCTTTAGTGTAACAAGGCTGAGTGTCATAATAAACAAAAACACCTCATATTCTGTCAGTCTACTACAAGACTCTTTCCTTAAACCTGAAAACTACTTCCAGTTCTAACATTGTCACCAGAAGTTCATGTTATTTTGGTTGCTGCCAACTTTCATGCTGATTTCTTTCCAACTCTATTCATGTGCACTGATGTTACTACAAATGATGATTGCTAAATATTCCACAGAAGCTAAAGTATGGTCACTTTAGTCAACTTGGGTTCATATTTTTAAGCAAGAGGCCTGATGCCTCACTGCAGGTCTATTCATATAGCACAATGCTGTTAACAATCTGCTGTGCGTGGCAGAAGCATTACAGGGATGTAAATCGCCACTAGCAGAGCCCTGTGCTGGAGTGCCCTGGCTGTGAGACATCTGACCTTGCACCGCACCGTGCAGATGTACTTGGCTACTTCAAAGTGCCCACACTATTTCAGGGCCCCTGCCCCAATATTAGGATAAAATAGGACTAACAGAACACAGAATCAGATCCCAGCTATCTACAGATCCAGCTCAGTGTTCTAGTTACTATGCACATAAGTGCACAATGTAAATGTAAATGCAAGCTATCATCTATTTTTAAATTTTAGCATTTTCTTCACATGGCTGCACAGCTGTAGGGCAGTGATTGGTAAAATTTTATGCAGTGACATTACCCACAATTTTACAACCTTTTTGATACTTAAAGTCACATCTAGAAACTATAATTTGTGGATGTCTGATAGAGCACTACAGTTCTTTCTTCAACCTTTTCTCCTATCTGCATTTATACATTATCTTAATGCATCACAGCCCTCCTTTACTTGGACAACTTATACAGGTATATTAATTTAGCTGTCAATTCTGCAACCAAATAGTTCTCCATATGTCCACCAAAAGTGGTGCATAGACCTTGACCACAGAACCGATATTTAACATTTCCAAAAAGATTCTCTTACCAGATTTATGGAATTGCAACTTCAAAAGTCAAACTATGTCACATTTATCTTTTACTCACATGATTCTACAGGTTTAAAATCACACTTCTTGTTCCACTTCAGTATGCTGTGTATAGAAAGGATTAGCAATGTGACAAACAGCTGTCATACCCATTTAGGAAGCCTCATTTACCTGATAAATTATTTTAATCCTCCTCAGCATGAAATTAAACTGATTTGTTCTTTCTGCTGTGAGACACAAGTGATTACTCTTGCCTTAAACTTGAACTAAAGTGTTTTCATTTATTAACAAAATCAGCTTGAGCTGAACTTTGAAGATCTATACTCATGCCATAATTCTCCATGGGGTTTATGTCAATCAAATATTGTGCTATAACAAAGCAGATGTTTTTGACAGCATCAGCCCACAGTAGAAGCAGTAGGTAGCAGTAATACAGCAATCTAGGAGCAAAAGCAGATTTTAGGTATCAGTCTGTTTGGAATACACATCACACTGACTGCCTCACAGACAAGAATAATGTCCTAAGAAATCATTATTTATCCTGAAGGTTTTTTAATTTCAATTGCAATGATTTATTAGAGATCATGAAACAACCTTTTTTTGGATTTTGCTCATGTTTCTAGTCTTTACAGTTAATAATTCTGTACTGAGTGCAATATGCTGATGATGGATAGCTACAAACTTCAGATTTATTCATGCAAAAATATTCAAGACTCCTGTTGCAAATGCTGTTTAATGGCCATCTTTGAAAATTGGGTTATAAATCATTTATTCAAAAAAACCCTTCCTGGGATGTGTAGTTTTTGAGATGTAAGCTGAGGCTTAAAGACTGGTTTAGTTACAATGAGACAGCCGTGGAAGGCTGAGGCAATTGCACTGATAAAGTGAATTCTTCCAGTAAAACCCTTGACAAGTAAAGAAGCCAATATTGTTATTAATTATTTTACCACAGCACTCTTATGATCTCTAAACAAGATCAGAGCTCTGCTATACCAGACTTTGTACAACCATAATGAAGGATTTGTACTTACAAGCTGAACACACAAAGCAGTTGAGCAATAGGGTGAAGGAAGTATTGTTATCCCCATTTCATGGTATGAGGCAAGAAACAGAGAGAGATACCAGACATTTCACCTTTTGAAGTGCCTTTGTTTGCCCACCAATGTAGAAAAGGAAACAGAAGAGACATGGCTAATTCTGACCCTTCTGACACAACTCTCTGATACCACGCTCCAGCAGGTACATTTACCATCACACACTAAGACCAGGGAAGATTGTTATTCGTGTTAGGAGATATTCCTCTTGTAAGATTTCCCAGGCCTGATGTTGTGTTCATTAATCATTAGCTGCATTAAATAATACACATGCAAACAATTGTTTCTAAGGGCTTCACTAATGTTTGCAGTTGAAAAGCGTTTGGCACAACAGGACAGGATCAGCGGACAGCAGATAGTGCCACCACTTGGGGCTCCACACAGGCCAGTATTTTAGGCATTCCTGAGAGGTGTGGCAGGGAACCACCTCAGTTTGAGGTGACTGATGAAACCAGGCTTCCCTGTCCTTTGCAGGACACTTGAACTGACCAGTCATTAAATTAAGAGGGGACGGAATGAATTACATGCTCTCAGAACGAGTTTTCAAATAAAGGCAGTGCTGGCTGCCTCACCTGGAGCACAAGTAACCCATGTGCCCCTGTAGGTGCAAACTAGGCTAGGTGCAACTGCAAGACTCAACTCGCAAGAACCAGAAGGTCTATACAGGCCCAGAAGGAGAATTTCAGTAATTAGAACTCAGATTTCAGAGCAACATCTCTATTTACAGATTTATTGGCACCTAAAGTGAGGGAGGGCTGAAAATCACACTTGTAAGTATAGACACCAGAAGTTCTGCTCTGCATGCCTAGATCCTTGTGAAGATGTGAGTCTACAGTTTTCTGTTATTTCACTGTAGAAAGCAGAGATTTTATCCTATAATGTTGACTTTGTGGTGATTTCAACTGAGGGAACTAAAAGTTTATAATGCCCGAATAGTGATTTCCTACTCAGTATTCACACAGATAGGGTGTATATTTCTTATTACTGGTTCCCCAGACAATTTGGGATTTATCTTTCAATCCATTTTCATTTCAACCCACATAAGAAAAGATGTTATCAGCTGCTTTGTGTTCAGTAACAAATTCCTCCTCTTATTAACAAACACATTCTGGCTCTTGCTGAAAAGATGATGCACTTGATAGCACATAGGGATTTAAATAGTGCCCACTGCCAAGGGTGCTTGTGCAGACTAATGCACAGTTCCCAGCAATTCTTGGGCCTAATTGCTACAGACTGGCTGGAGTCACAAGCTTCCCTTCCACATTGTGAGTATACCAACTTGAAACATTCTCTGAATCCAGGTTTTGATCCAGCCCTTATTTAAAAACAAACAAACAAAAAAATCCACCACACTACACACCCTACCACCCTCACCACACCCCCCAAAAATAAAAGACTTAAAGTAAAAAGGACAATACAGAGAAGCTTTCAGGATTTTGATTTCCTTCCTATCTAGGGCATATGAACGTAAGACATTACTAAAGCCTATCTAAATCCACAGAGTACAGAACTGATTGCAAAGTCTCTGCATTTGTCTTTATGGAAAAGAAGTCATCCTAATATTTAATGTATAGAATAAAGAGGTGCAAAAATAGAAAGGCAGAAATAAAAGCATACAATATTTAGAAGATACAAACAAGGAACAGAGAGCAACCAAGGAAAGTGGGACAGAAAGATGGAGAAGAGAGACTGCAAGAAGTAAAACAAGATAACAGGACAAGAGTTGAAAGGAGAAAAAAATACTAAGAAAGTATTTTCCTGAGCATCTGTTAAATCGTCTCACAGGAATGAAAACCTGAGAATGTTAAAAAGGAAAAGAGGTTTGTACAAATATTAACAACAGGGTATTTCTTAGAGGCCTTTGTAGTAAATTATACAAATTTTAAATTTCCAAATTCTACTGGCAATAGCGTTGGATCTAGCAGGTCTTTTGAAGAAGTTGAGGATATTAACTTGAAGTGCTTATTTGTGATTAATTTCAGTTGTCTTGACTGTCTCATATATTTTGTTATGTTTTGGTTTTTCAATATTTAAAAATAGCATCCTAGTTCATGTCAAGTATATCACATCTGATTATAGCAGAGCATGATTCTCAGTGCTGGGTGTCTGATGTTAGGCTCCCAAGACTCTTTGGATACGAAATAATTACCCTCAATTTCAGAACTGACCGGACTGGGTCTGTTTAATCCTTATTCAATAAAATTCCCAATGTTCAAATTATTACAAAAACGTATTGCTGTTTTAATGCATCAAAAACTCTCCCATAGAATGCCAAGAATGATCCGGTTCTTTTCCCAGGGGACTTTAAATCAGTTTGCAAGATTGTGCTATCACACTAATTCCCAGTAGAGAGAAAGTATTCCATGAGAAAAACAGCAATTGCATCTGACCATGTGTTTTAAATGAGAGTAGAGACCACACTAAAGACAAGCTTCACCTCTGGCTCTGTGACATTCATGCAGCATACAATCCTTTTCTTTTTCATACATGAAAAATCCTAAGACAAAAGTTGACTTCCTTAGATATTTATTGTTGGGTTTTTTTCTGGCTTTGAATGTAATACTTCTGTGTAAGATTTCAAGTGAGTAGCTTCATATATGCCATATTATAATAATAATCTCTTGTCTGCAAAATGAAGTAAAATGGGAAGCTATCTCTGTAGCTCTAAGAATGAGAAACTTAAGTATACCACAATTTCTGCAAAACTTAGAAAAAAAAATCTCTGGATTTGCAATCCCAGTTGATTCCTGTTGTCAGTGTGATTAGCTAGCGTTTGTATCACCGCTACTGAAACAATATCACAGCCAGAAACCCTGGTTCCTATTGGCCCCATTGCCTACCCTTTTTCCATTTGCTATTACAGTCCTTTTAGTCCCAGGTGAAACATTTTCTGTTGTCTTAGCGCATTCTGTAATAACACATCACAGCTCCAGCACACACAATCAGCCAGAAGTGGCAGTTCTCAACTCCAGTTAAGCTCAGAACTGCATGAAGACTAAATTAATTCTGTCCCAGAACCAATCTCCTTTGAGGTTAAGCTCATTAAGCAGAGAGTTTTGGAAGCCTGTGCTGTAGCCTTGCCTCTCAGCTGCACCCATCACGTGTAAATGCTTTGGGTTTTTTATGTCCAGAACTGTGCAGACACTTCCCTAATGTACTGCTCATGGGTTTCGTATGGCCCAAGTAGTGCTGCTGGTGAGCACATACAGCCAATCTGCACGGCCTGAAAAACAGGGCATGTGCTCAGGAGACAGATCCTCTTTCTGACCCTTTCCTGTTTAATGAGTCTGGGACCACTGCACCTGCCTTTGTGCCATTGCTTCAGCCCTCACACCCGCTGCACTTACCGTGCGCACACTGCAGGGCAGGGCTGTCCCACTGCTCAGTTTTACAGCACCGAGCACAAATAAGGGCCCTGGACACTTCTGTACACGTAGGGAACAAATCCTCTGTCAGACAGATGGTTAAACCTCTCTGTAATGGTTTTCTTTTCACATGTAAATGTTCCCATTTTAATGAAATGAAAATACCTAACTTGTTTTACTCCAAACTAGTGAATAGGGTTAGTGCCATCAGAAATTTTTTCTTGCAATTTAAGGACCAAGAGAACAATAAAAGTAGAGAATCAGCTATTCATTCTGTATCCTTGTTGAGTCAGCATCAGGATGGTTATTTTTAATAAAAATATAGAAATATTTATGCCAGAAGAACTAAGGTTTGTTGAAGCTCAGGAGCTATGGTAGGAAGAAATGCCTTTTTTCCTTCCATTCAGAACTTACATATAGAAAGCAACTACTTTGCATATAGTACCTGTCATTGTCTCTGACTCAATAAGAGCATATGCATAATATTTACAGGAAAGGATGCTGAGGTATGTAACTGCTAATATTACATATTATTTTAAATACATTTTGATGTGTTATTACCAGAAGTAAAATTTTACTTCACAACAAAAACGGTCGGAAAAGTGGCCTTAAATTAATATCTAGTGAAAGAATACATTTTCTTTGCATCAGTAAGTTCTGTTTTAGCTTGATGGGCCTGATCCTATGTGGGAGCTTGAGAGGAAGACAGGGGGCTGTTGGTCACCTTAGCTGTGACCTTCAGATTCAGGTGCTTAGAAGGTGCATTATCCACCCTCCTCTAGAGCACACCCAACTTTCTTGGTGGGAACATCAGCACAAGCCTCTGTCATTCAACTCCTAATATTTCTCAGTTGCATTTCCCCTCAGCTCCGAGTATCAGCCATGCACCATTTATGCCAATTCTTTTACCACATCCCTTTTAACAGCCAATTTTTTTTTTTTTCCTATCCATATTAGTAAAATGCCACCCAGGTTATCATCACCTTCCACATCACCCACCGCAATCTCCTCTCCCCTCTGTTTGGTGCCCTGTACCTGGTACACCAAGTAAAGCCCTCTCCAAACACTATCGAGCAACCCATAATGCAGCACAGTCAAGAAATGCCCAAGTCCTGTAATCCTGTCCCTCCATATTCCTCTCTAACTCCATTTCCTCAGCACTGCTCCTCTGCAAGCAGCTAAGGATTTCCTAGCACAGCTTAGCAGCTTGATTGTCTCTCTCCCCAGATATGGATCAGAGCCAGAGTAAAGATCTAATCTCAGGTGTCAGGAGTGGCAGTTAAAAAGAATCTCAAGTTTCCTAAAAACTTAAGAACTTCCTTGATTAAAAAAGTGTTCTTAATGTTTTGCCACCTCTTCTCCTTACCTAGTAGGAAATGAGTGACACAAGAGAAACATTTCTCCCTGCTCAAAGCTCTCTAATGTACATCAGATCATTACCAAATGTCTTCAGATTTGGTGTTTTATTGGGTTTTTTTGTTTGTTTTTACAGAGTTGGCATAGACCCAGATGAAGATCTGAAAGCCGAAGCTGCAAGCCAGGTGTGTCAGGCTTTTAGATATACATGCTACATTTATAAAAAAAAAAAACAAACAACAGTGTTCAGTTGTTGGCAGATCACATTTAGTCCCCTGGAATTAAAAAAGGAGAATGTGAAATGTTCAATTCTAGGAGGTCAGATTTCTGAAAATCTCTTTCAGTTAGTTTTCACTGGAAGCCTAAGTACCCTGTGAACCTGAAACTTTTAAGGGAGAACCTTGAACAAGCTGCAGCTGTTCATTTTTCTCCTTCCCTTTTTTGTCATACATGTATATGTACATATGGTGCAACTGGAACTGGAACTCAACAATGACACAAATGTAGAAAATAAGTTGGGGAAGACATGAATAAGACACTTTATTCACTTGAAAAATACATTAGAGATATCATTAGGCAGAATTTCCTAAGCATCTTGGTAGGAATTCCTGCAATGCCTCTGTCCAAATTCTGAACAAGGGCAGGATGCAGAACTGTAGTGTATTTATGAATGGGGTTAAGAGATACACAATTTCAGAAATTTTCTACTCCGCAGCACTCATCATTTACCAAAGATCAGGGAAAGCAGAATACAGCGTAATATTGACTGAAGGCATGTTTGTGAAAACCTGATCTCTTCAGAAGCCGATAGGCATCTGATTTTCTCATTATTTTATTAAAAATGAAAATAGTAATGTTTATTCATAACAATAACACATCCAGTGTCTCAGCTCTGTCCTGTGAATTAAAATCTATCTCTGCTGACAAAACTCAGCAATACAACACAGAAGGTGTAAATAAATAAAACACCTTTCATGCCCTATCATATCTAATTCAGCATTCCTTATAGTAGTAAATTACATTTTGGAAAATAGTTTTGGTGCTCTGCTTATTCTTCCTCCTCCCCCCCCCCCCCCCATGGTATTCTATTTTCATTTGTCTTAATTTTTCCATATTTTACATCTCAATCTTTTAGTAATTCAGACCTTTGCTGCATGCAATGTAGTACTCTCTGGTTTAACTCAGTACCTATCATAGTTATACAACTTAAGTCAGATTATTTCTTTTAATTTTCTCTTTCATCTCATCTCTCTCATTCTCTTCTTACTCTTTTTTTCTAACATTATGTTTTAATTTAGTTTACCTTTCATTTTGTTCCTATGCTACTGTGTCTTCACAGTGAAAGGGATTGATTTTCCTGCATATATCCCTGGACAAATGATGTGTCAAGTGCCAGTAACTCCCACTGCCAGTTAAAGCTCCTGCTCAGGTGAACTTTAAACCACGTGCCAACTCTCACTGTTGTTAATTGAAGCTTCAGGGGAGCCTGCACCAGAAATAAGAATATCTTGAAGAATAAGGTGTTTTAAAGAGAGCAAAAATTAATGGAAAATAAGCCTCTAGGCTCCTGCCTGCTCAGCCACAAAGAGAAAGCCACGATGTCTGCTCCCAAGATTTGAATTTAGCCTCTCTGTGACCACTCTAACTACCAGGACTCAGGGCACCTTGCTGCGGGAACCTCTCAATCCATATCTGTAACCAGAGCTACATTTTTTTAGGGGCAGAATAAGCTTTAAACATCTTCTACCTCACAGGTACTATATCAGATGCAATACCAGCTATATGACTGCATAACTCTTTTTTTTCCCTACCTCTTCATCTTTACATTCCTTCTTTCCTTTCCTTGCCTCCCACAAATTCAATTTTTTGTGAAGAGATTTGCTTGATTTTTTTTTCAAGAATTCCATGTACCTGGTTGTTTCTGGACTTCTGGTTATGCTCTGTTCTGGACTGCCTGAACCAATAATTTTGGCAGCCAGCTGGCAGCAGCTTCCCATTCAAATTGTAAGACCTGGAGTTCTGGAATGCTTCCCTAGCAAAGGTGTAGAGCCTTTTAATATATAATCAACCATGATCTCATCCATCAAAAGCATATCTCAGTTGCTTTGTGTCAGTTCTCCCCTGCCTTTCCTTAAATTTGTTTATCATTAACTCCTTATCCCACCATGAGCCTAAAGAGAAAAAATAATAGCCTCATATTCATATCCACTTATTTACTGATAGACTGTCATAACAGTTTTGAAAGAAATTACATAACACATACTACAAATAATAAATATTACTATATAGAAAATAATATATAAAAAAAACAAAAGCAGTTTGCTGCATATCTTGTACGTTCAAACACTAAAAGCTAACTCTGAAAAGCACAATGCAGGACACATAATCCCTAAGCAGAGTTACAAAGCTGATCTATTTAAAAAAGACAAACACTTTTTTGGCAGCGGGCATTTTAACTAACTTCCCATAAACAAAGACAGTCAGTAGTGTATTTTATTCAGGTGGCTCCTGTATCTCAAATTCTGCTGTATTAATCTCAACTGAGACAATGTAAGAATATATTTTCTACAAGCACTTAGGTACAAATGTTGTAGATGTACTATTGATCTCACAAGAAAACTAAACAGCCTGCAAAACACCTGTCAATATCATCTTTGCTAAACTAATATTCATAATTGAGTTAGCCTCCCCTGTATCTCTGTAAGTATAATAAGGAATTTAGTTATACTTTTCTCATCAGCTTCATCTGCCAGCTGGTTGGTGAATTTATTGCAAGTGACTAATGAAAATAATCTCCATATGGGAAATTTTCATATGGAAGAGGAGATATGAGAAACATTGGCATTCTCACTTTCCAGAGAGAAAACTATTGTGTGGAAGAGGTAGAGAACTGTCTCCCTTACTTTTACCTCTCTGAACTGAACAGAAAGCGATAAGTTACTTTTTAAGATCACAGGATCTACAATAGCCCCAAAACACTCACACCAGCATCTCC
Organism: Sclerurus mexicanus; assembly: GCA_013396755.1. Lineage (NCBI taxonomy): Eukaryota > Metazoa > Chordata > Aves > Passeriformes > Furnariidae > Sclerurus > Sclerurus mexicanus. The sequence goes on along the minus strand of VWZF01000181.1, from coordinate 1,149,272 downwards.
TGCCATCCCTGGACTGTACTGTCTATGCAGGAGCTGCACTACAACCACACAGATTTCGGCATAAGCTGCTAACGCAGCACAGATTCCATAGACAAAAGGAGGAAGGTGCAACACATGTCAAACTAGAAATAAAAGGAGGTCCAGGTCAGGACCAGAAAACCCCTGGGGAATTATACTCTTGTGTAGAGTTCTTTGTCCACTGCTTTCAAGCAGGAACAATTCATGACCCTGTACGAGGAAGCTTGTTCCCACAGGAGGAAGCCAGATATACAACGAGTTTGGGAAGAGGAATTACCCAACACCACTATGGCTTCTGAAAGCTTTAGTATGCTAACCAAGGACACACAGGCCATTGAGAGAGCTCCCTGTGCTTTTAACAAGCCGTCCTCTGCATCGCACACACGCAGCCCATTCCATGATGTTTATTTCCATGCCTGTCCTTCCCTTTCTCATCTCTACCCCTGTGCGCCCTAATCCTTCACTCTCTTTTATTCAGTGTTCTTCTTGTTCTGACCTAACATAGACCTTACGTGCCTTCACACTTCCTGCTTATCTGTGTCAACCCTCTTCCCAATCCTTATCTATCTTGCCAAAATGCACTATTAGATATTAAGAGCTTAGAAGAGTGTTCTGCTGCTCAGTTCGGAATGAGTACTGTCTTCTTTCCCCCTCCAGCTTCCCCAGTTACCAGGGAGAGTTGCTAAAATACTCAATTTAGTTAACAAGGAAACAGATTCCAAGAATAATATTGAACTTTCTCAACTCATTTGTATGTTCACTGTGATCACATTGGCAAAATCATATCATCTACAGCATAGATTCTGTCTAACCTTATTCAAAAGTCAGTGAAATCAGTGCTCCCCTTGTTCCAAAGTTCCCATGTACCAGCTGCCTTCAAACTAGGCCTTACATTTTTGCGGATCAGACCACTGACATTATCATCAGCAGCAAATTTACATATAAGTTAGTGTTTAATAAGAAATTATGTCTTAATATATTATTAAAGCCTAAAAATTAACAGATAAATTGGTTTAAAATTGCATAGGCAAAAATATTCCCATTAAAAATAACCTAACTTGCTGCAAACAAGACATTGAGTATCCTTTAAAAACTGACCATCCCATTCCTTATTCCATCCTAGCACTAATTTGTTCTTTCTTGCTACTAATACTTCTTAGTACTGATGTGATGCCCAGAGCATGACCAAACTGGCTTTGTACAGATAACTGTTCCTAATGTATTATTCCCAACTATGACCCTGCGTAAAAGGACAGTCCGCCCCTCTCCCTGTGCAGTATGGCCCAGCACAAGCTTGTAGAATGGAAAAGGGGCCTTTGGAGTCTTGTTGAATCAAGTCATGTTCCTCTTGCCTTGGAAAGAAGTACAGAAAGGAGTTTCATAATTATTAGAATATCTCAATCCCTTTGGGAATGATGTTTTGTTAGACATACACAAATAGCATCTGATCTTGTAGGAGTAAACTGAAGTAATCCCACAACAGCAATTAAATCGGAATATCATTTTATTGATCTCAGAATATAGTGCTTCTCAGTTGCTTAATGAAATTAGAATCATTAATAAAAGTAAATGAGTGCAGCAATGAAAAATGTGCTATATGAGCCAATTTGCTCCTGAGCTGATTCACAGAGATGACATTTATGTGCCAACAAAGCTTTTTAAATTGGAAAAAAAGTGCAGTTAATTGTAATTTGGTTTGACATGCATTTTTAATAGTGGAACTGTGTTTTATTTATTTTATAAAAATAATTTTCACTTCATTCATTTGTTTGTTTTGCAGAGTGCATCTAACTTGGATAAAAATACAACCAAAGCTGAGAGCGCGTGGCTGTTCAGAATATGGTATGGCTTTGACCATAAGTATCCTTTTCTGTTATAGGCCATGGATGATAGTTGCATTACAACTGTCACCTTCAAAATATTTAAGAATCAAAAATTACTATACCTTTAAAAACAAAATCATAATCTATTTTGGTGGGTTTAGTAGGGAGAAGAGACTGTGAAAGTCCAGAGCAGGTCTAGAGAAGCTGGGCAGTGCGGTGGGAGTGCATTCCTGACTGAGGCTATGGGAGCAGGAACAAGAAGCTCTGACCTACAACAGGTTTAAATAAATTACCGTTTTAAAATTCCTAGATAAAGCTAATCCAATTATTACTTAGGGTGTAGGCTCTGTGTTTGGGGAGCCAGGAGGTTGGAGACAGAAGCAGCTGACTGGCTGCTGCCTGCCTGCATACTCACAAAGCAGGGGTACCAAGGGAAAATAAGACAACTCTGCTTTACCCACACCTCTTACAGAGAAAGGCTCCCAGGACTTCCCTGAAGCTCATACTTCCTATTCCCTGCATTCCTAAGCCTTTGTGCTTTTTTATTCACATTCCTACTGAGGCATGTATGGTAGAGATCTTGAATACAGGTGTCTGATGCTTTATTCCAGAAAGTCTGGTTTCCATGGCTTTTGCTTTTCAAGAAAATATTTTAAGTGGCAAAAGAACATCCTCCCTAAGCCAAGGCAGAACATACAGTCTGACCTTAATGCCTGTGCCAAAACAGTAACAGCCATCATCCTAATTTATTGTCATTTCAAACTGACTCTACAGAGGCTTTGCATACCTGTCAGTGAGATCCCCCAGTAACACTCACAGCCTAAGCCTTCCCCAGAGATACCCAGGGAACAGAAGCCTGCTAATTTCCACACATCTTGGCTCAGGAGCTCAACAGGCAAAGCCCTACCAGGGCTGTCTCTGCTATCCGATAGCACATCTATTGTCCATCACCCCACACTACTGAGCATTGATTAATGTTCAGGCTACATATATATTTTTCTGATACCAGCTGCAGCAAACTAGGATGAAATATTTCAGCTGATAAAATGTAACTCTTTGGAAATACAGCTTCCTTAGAGAGTTCGAGTGAAGTTATCCTGCAGAGACTTTTGATAGAAAAAACATCTTTTTTGTTAAAAATGCATATATTGCCCTAATTCATCTACCCAAGCAGTTTTAAAAGCCAAAAAGCACTTAGCATTAAAATGTTTTCCTAGGATAACTCTTTGAGAATACATAGAAATAGTAGGTGAATGTTGTATGAAGGGGGAAAATATGCTTAAATGTTAATGCTGAGTACCAGCATAACTGGCTTTAACCACCCCTTCTTCAGAAGGAACAGCCTGTGGTTTTGGTATATCCTGGAAACTATAAGTCAGAAAAAGTCAGACAACAGTACATGTAAAATGAAGTCTGTAGAAGGCACCAGGAGCACCACTTCTCAGAGATTATCTGTATTGTAGAGATCTTCAATATAAGTGTCTGATGCTTTATTCTAGAAAGTCTGTTTTTCATGTCTTTTGCGTTTCAAGTAAATATTTTAAGTGATTTAAAAAAATAATATTCTTAAAAAGAACAAATTTATTCATGTCAATCTCTCTTCCACTTAAATCATAATCTTTCTTTAGAATTCAGATGTTCAGAGATTATAGCTGTGCCATTATCCTAAAATATATTTTTATTACAAATAACACTTTTACATTTTACTAATCCTGAAAATGTATGCCCATATTCCTGCATGGAACGATGGTTCAACCCACTAATGCTGTGACTCACAGCTCTAGGCTGTGACTTTAGTATGACTATTGCTGAAAGACATTCTTTCCAGGGGGAGAGAAATTATCCACCCAAACTTTCTTCTGCCCTTCCCTGCCTAATGTTACAAAGCTGTGGTGCTAAATTTAGAAGAAATTGTTGTGTAGCAGAGTATTTATGCTGAATGCAAGATTGAAGAGAGGATTATGACAAAGTTTTCAAAGAAGTGATACAGCATACTAATAATCTATCTGGTTCTATACATTGAAAGCGTGCAGGACTGACATTTCTATAGTTTGACATTTGCTCTTAGGCATTAACACAAATCTACCCACTCTTCTGGTAATAACATCTCTTACACCTACTTATTTCACAAGAGGGAGGAAATACCACTAAGGAAATAAAAAAGTTGTGCTGTTCATTGCTGTGCTTATGAACAATCTCCAATTAGTTCAGTGGTCTTAGGCAATGGCAGCGTGCCATGCTAGGGTAGAACTGTACAAAATCCCCTGCAATTCTGTTTGAGAATCAAGTTTTATTTTTATTCTCAAAGAAACAACAGGAGCCTAATCCAGAGCCAGAGATGTTCCACGAGGGTTGTTTTCTCTAAGGAAGCATCTTTGAAACAGGTATTGACACCTAGGAAAAACATATTCTCTAAAATCTAGGCTAAGAAATGTTAATATTGACATAACAAAAATGAAGAGCAGATCATTTAAATACTTAGAGTTATCCTCTTGGACTTCATCTCAATAATTTAAATAAGGAAAATGCAAAATAAAATACTTGTATCTGGGAAAACTCCAGTGGATCTATTTCAACTTCTTTGTTTTACAGCTTACAATGCATTACCCCATTTGAAGCCATAATGTCCTACTTAAGGCCAGTAGGAAAATAAGGGAATAAACAAAGGTCTTTCAAGAATTTATCATGGAAAAAACCCACAGAATTACAATCCAGCACTATATACATGTTTTCACACTGTTGTCTTTTCTCAAGGCAGATGTAGGCAATTTTAGTTAACAAATGAATAAGTAGGTGGAAATTTCCTCCTGCAAGGGCAAAGACCTGTGCCTATAAAAGCAGAGCTCAGGCAAATAGTGAGTAAAGCTGTCCCATTCCAGAGCATCCCACGACAAAATTATAACTGTGCTCGCAGCTGGTTCATTTTGCTTTTAACTCTGCTCAGTCCCAAACCTCTCTATTGCTTTGCCTCGCAAATATCACTTGGTTCTGCCTGCCCAGTCCTAAGACACTGTATACCTGACGAGAGTTAGAATTCCTCCTCTACACAGGCCTGTATTCCAAGTTACAATCTACCGCTATAAATTAAGGAAAATTCCTGTAATAAGAATGTCTTGCAAACTATTCTCACCTGTTTTACCAGCTACTCTAGACTACACTTCTGCAATCATTTCCAGCTTAATTTGATCTCATACAAGGCTCTTTGTCCACTCTCTCAGAATTCATACAGTTCTTGCTGGCTGTTCTGTAGCATCAGTCAGGAAGATGACTACACTGTTCTCCCAGCTTCTCCTGCTGTATAGTGAGAGGAGAAGGAATGGTTTGGGATTGCTGCACTAGAACACAAAAGGGAAAAAGTACTCGCAACTGAAGATTAGAAAAGGAAAGCATAATGTATGCACCAAGACATTTCCCTCCGCAAACCATCTTCGTAAGGAGAAGCCTACATTATGTTGCAGGATATGTACTCTAATAGCACACACCGGAACTTGCATTGAGAAACACAGTTACTGCATAACAGGAAAACATGTGCAAGATTACAATAGAAGAGAGCAAGAAGGAGAGGGAAGAGGGACAAAGACTTCAAATGCATGGTAAGTTTCTTTGAATACTTCCTAAGCACTGAATTGCAAGACACAGGTTTTGGACCCATCAGCAGCCAAGTCTGATCTTTTTTTCTCTGGCAATGGGGTGAGGATGATGTGGCACGTGATGTGGCCTTCCGAGACTAAACAGCATGACCAGAGCACCAGCACTGCCTGTCTCTGCCACATGTGAGGGGCAAGAGAGGTAGGACGGTTGTTGTCAGCTGGCTGCTACAACTGGCTGGTGGGTGTTACAGGGTTTGCAACGACAGGCCTAGTGCATCCCTGACACTGCTCCAAGCTGCCAAAGGGCAACACAGTTGTCTGGCTTGCACAGAGCTTGCTTTCTGATGGCTCACACACACAACACTGCCAGCAGTGGAGCAGGAGAGCTTCCTCCTGCTTTACAAAGTTCTTTGCAATCCAAGGCACTAACGCTCAGTTAGAATAGAAGCAAGCATCTGGGACAGAGGGAGACGATTCTCCATGCAGCAACTTCTAAAAGTGTTGCTACTTGAACTGCAGTTATCCATCATTCAGATGCATGCCTTTCACTTCCTTTTTTTTCTTTTAGAAAAGCTGTTTATGTCCTTTGCACTTACCTGAAATCAATCAGCCAAAAGGAATTGCATTATTAGTAGGCTTCAAAAGTTTATCCTCCTTATCAGGGCACCTATCATTTTATTTCTCCTGTGCTTTGTACATGGATAAAACAGACATAATGGCTATCTATGGAGCAAGATAAGTACTATTCTGTGCCTGTGAGAAAATGGAAAAGCTACTAAAAGCAAAAGTGCATTCTAGGGTGAACTGACAATCAGAGAAAAACTCAGCATTTTGTGGTCTTCAGCTGAATTTTCCTTCTGGGCTGACTTATCACTCTCATAGCAGAGACAGTCATCTTTGGAAGGAAAAGACAAGAAAGAGTCTCCATGCATGTGCATGCTTTTTTCTTTTACCTGCTGGAGAATTAAAAGTTTCTTAATTGCCAGTATTCTGATTTGTTATTCTTTTATCGCTTCAGTGAAAACAGTAAAATAGCACTCAGGGTCCTGGGTTTGGACCAGAAGCTCATTTTGCTAGACAATTTCCAAACAGAAAAAGTAATCTTAGAGAGACTTCATTGTAACCATAAATCAAAGAAGCATTAGATAATACTACACAAGCCAATTCAGGTACCAGGCAAGCACTGATGTAGAATTGGCTGGCAGGACAGGTAGTCATCATAGCATAGATGTGTCAAGAGAGCCCAAGAATCAGTTTTGCAGGTGTGAAAAGCAGATCATAATAAAAGCTGAGAGGAAAGACAAATCTCAGTAAATGAGTTTTAGTGGATATCACAACATGAACATGACAAAAGCAGCTGACTGGATCATAAGCCTTTCTCAAACACTGCAAACTCAAGCAGTACAGGGCAGGTCCCCAGAAAGTATTTTACCATTATCAATAATTGCTTGAACTTGATTCAAAACTAATTCCAGCAACACATTTTCAAATCCACGATCTAGAACAAGTCCTTGTTTTTACAGCACACATAATCAGTATAGCTGATTTGGTGCTATTTTGTGACCCTTTCCAAGAACACAGGATTGTTGAAACTCTGCAAATTAACCTAATAAATAAACATGGCTAATCATAAACCAGAATAATAAGTGACCTCAGTCTATCCTCCATTCACAGAAAGAAACCTGGATAAATAGTTCTCAAATAATTCCATGCTGAATATACAAGTAAAATCATTGTCATTTGCAAAGTTTCTATGCAAATATACTATGAAAATCTCATTCACATCCAGGCTTTTTTTTTTTTTTTACAATGAAAAATTACTAAATGTGACTTCAATATGAGTATAAATGCAAAGTTAAATACAAAGTGTTACGTGAAACATCTTTGATTCTTTTATAATATTTGACGTGATCCTTTTCACCCTTACATTGCATGGAGATACACATAATTATTCGTGATCATTTCTTGATATATTTATCACAAAACATGAATTTTTAAACCCACCCTTTCCCCACCATGGTCCTGAAGGAAGGGAGCTTCTGGAATTTTGATTCCACAAAATATAATCAAAAGGAAATAGTTTTTACTGTTTAGATCTTTCATCCTGACACTAAGATTAAGTACACTGCAAAAAGGACTGTTTATGTACTAAAAAAAAAGAGGTAAAAATAAAATTAGGAAGAAAAGGAACTGACAAGGGAAAACAATAGATCAGATTCTTTTATATAGTGTAATTTTATCTCTTATAGTTACATAATAATAACACAAGAGCCAAGTTGTTCTGGAATAGGATTTTTTTTTTTTTGCAAAGGTTTTACTTCACTGGTAACTAAGCCATTATGTCAAATATCTTTAAAGCCTTCATAGCAGTATGCAGTGCTTTTGTCTTTAAAGGAAAAAATAAAGTCACATGGGAGAAATTTCATGGGATTTCAAAAAAAAATAAAAATCAGTGTTCAAAGTAATGGTTAAACCATACAGGCATATGACAAGTGGAGGAGAGCATGTCACTGTTGTTGCAGTCTGAGGAGCAGGGAAGTGCTTTGCTGGGAGCTGGTGTGGAATCCTTGTTGGCGTCCCTCGGACACGGGCTGGGCCTGGGGGTCTGGTCTTTGCATCAAGTGGGTGTGGATTTCTAGAAGACTTTTGCACAGCACCTAAGGCAGAACCTGGCCTAGAGCTTACTGTGGGCAACCCAGGGCAGAATTAGCAGCTTTTTTATTTACCGTCCTGGCCCATTTGACATTTTGTACCTTTTGTATGTGCTCTTCAAGGGGTTCTCTCTATTTCTGATAACAAGGACCTTGGCTGAACACAGAAACTTTTCACAGACTCTAGTTGTCCCACTATAAATGCATGGGTCTTTATGCAACTATATCACCTTCTTCCAGGTAACATATGAAAATTATTAAAATCTGCAACAGATAGAAACTACAAATATCATCACATGTGGGGTTCTAAAATTTAGAGGAAATACATTCTAGACTTTCCAGTATAAAGCCACTCCAAAGCCTGTTTTAAAAGAAAAATATAGATTTTTTTTTAATATATTTCTGAAATGTTTCTGAGGCTCATAAACTGCACAGGAGTGTGGCAGCCCACAATGTAGGTCAGAAAGTTGACAAAAATGTAGAGAACTGGAGCCTCTGAGGCCCTAAGAAATATGGCTTTGGCTGGGCTCTGGGCAGAGGCTGGTGATGTGTCTGCACATGGTTTTACCACAGCTAGGGGAGCAGAGGACAAGAGGGCAGCATACAGGTAAAGAGTCTACCTAAACACTGCTGAAAGTGACTTTTGTTTCAACAAATTCACACTTTAGATGCAGAGATAACATGCCTCAAAAATTCTGACACGCTATAATAATATCCTCCAGAGTGTTTTAGGGGCTGGCATTAAAGACGCCCCTCTCTCTGCAAAGCACCCCGAAGTTCTTCACCCCTGCCCATGGGTAAGCAGCCAGTGCCCCTGAGCTGAGGAACCCCTGCAGGATCCCTGAGAGACGAAATACCTGAGCCAACCCTCCCAGATTGACCAAAGCCCATTTCTGAGGCTGAGCAGCAGACCAGTGGATGCTTCAGCCCCACCAATGCACACTTCTTACAACCAAGGCCTCACTGAGAGAACCCAGCTCATGGAGCTGCTTTTGGGTTTCGTCTCTCTAGGTTGTTTTCCGCTGTGTGAAGCCACCACGTACAGCTGTAGCATTTTGTAACTACACAGCACCAAGATTTACACTTCACATAAGACACTCAGCATGTATGCTACTAAGACAAAACCCAGAACAGAGGAGTCCTCTTATAGGCATATTTTATACAGAGGTGCTATACCAATAGCTGTTGACTAATATCCAAATGTTCCACTACAGACAAAGGACATAACTAGAAAAATATTGCTACATGAAAAAAAAAGAAACCCACCCTCCAGTTCTGCAGCTTACATCTACCTGCATAGCTGCCTGTTACAGTACCTGTCAGGTCGAAATAGAGTTGATCTAAAGCCTAGAAAAGTAAATGGACCCACAGTTTATTGGCCTGAACAAATTAGATTTGAAACCATCCTAGCATCTGATTTTACTGATAAGTGTTATCATTCTGTGTGACAATATTTGATTTTACTTTATTTTTCCCTCCCCTTCTCACTTTATTATTACAGTATACTGTAGGCTGACTGTACAAAAGCAGAAGCCTAGGCTTGTATTAGTCCACCCAAGCACGAAATTATAGTTTGTTGGCTGACAACACTTAACAGCACCCAAGAGACCTAAGTATGATATAAGAGTACCGGAAGCTTATAGCACAGATTTAATCAAGCATAGCTTAAAACCTTCTTGCAAGTCTCTTATTATTTCCTTTACAGCCTTGTACATGCAAAAGTTATTTTGCATTACATCTAAAGTGTTTTAAAATCTTCTTCTGCATGTGTATCTTCCACTGTTGCCTCTCCAGTCACTTAGCATATATTGGAACGCTTGGACGTGCATGCAGCACATGCTGCATATGTAACACCACCTATAAATGGCACTTCTTTTACAGCAGCAATTGTCACAGCAAGATATTGCTAATTATAACATCACCTAGGCAAGAAAGTGGTAATACTTCCTAGTAAGGTTCTGTTATTAATGTTAAATTACAGTGGTATTCCGGTAAAAGCTGTGAGACTAAAGGAATTCAGTATGATTAATGTTAACACCAGGAATGGCAAAGAGCATGTTAATGATTTTCCATCAGAAAATATTGTTGAATCGAGCTCTTTTACGGATGGCTCAGATCTGGATGCAAACCTCTTAAAAAAAAAATCAATGAGATCATGGAACATGCTGAGTTGGAAGGGACTGACAAGGATCATCAAGTCCAACTCTGAGCCTCACACAGGACAACCCCCAAGAATGTTCCAGTGCCTTCAGACAGGTGCAGATGAGGCTCTCAGTGCAGGTCTTATGTGGAAGCTTAGTCTGTATTACTGGCATCCTCCCCATTTTAAGTGGTTGCTCTGGAAAGAGCACTGTTGGTATCCTTAGTTTGTGTTGGCTATGACAGTTTGAAGTTTAACTAAACTGCTTCAGCACCCTAACACAGCACCACCAATAAGGCTGAGGCAAATGTGTAAATGGGAGAGAAAAAAAAAATTTGCCTCCAATTTTAAGAATGCTCTGGCAACCAGCAATTCAAAATAATGCAATTCTGGGCAGCACAGAAACTCAAGAGCCATTTTCTGTTTTCCAATATTGAAATAGATGCCTGATTCACTAGGACATGCGCATCACCATGCATCTGAATAGACAGTAAATCAAGCAATCTGAGTGCCAGTTCTTAATTCAGCCCCTCTTCTCAAGGGGCTGCTAAGGAAAGGTGGTGAGGAAAGATCAGAGGAACGAATGCACTGATGTAGGGCTGACTACAAGTTTGCATGAGGTACGGCAGCAGATTGTCACATCTTACGAGCTCACTTTATCAATTGTCAGAGGATGGAAAAGTCCCAAGACGAAGGCTGCATTTCATCTTACACTACAATACAAGCTTATTAAAATGCATACTTAATTATATGAAGGAATGGAATAAGTATTTTGATCAAATTTGATCAATTTTTTTTTAACTTGTGCTATTATACCTAATGAAAAATTTTAATCTCTTAAGTATTTATTTTAAAAGTATTGCAAAGGATGTCTTATTTATGCAGATGATTTTACAGATTTTTTATTATTATTATTTTGTTCTTCCATGTAATCATGTACTAAACACAGTTGTGCTATGAATGGTAAAATCTCACTCAAATTCTTATGTTCCTAACCAGTCCTGATGGACTTGGAGTGTTTTGCTCTCTGTTCATTAGAAATTTACAGAGCGTGTTTTATTTGATCTGCCAAAAGCAACCTGGTGATTTTCTGAACTGATGCAGTAAATTGTTATTTACTATATCCTTATTAGGCAAATCTCTGCTTGGTCCTATCTGTTTTAAAGAATAGAAAGCCCCAGCTTTGCAATATCTCAAGCAGTTCAAGAGGAAGTTCCCTCCTTATTTCATTTTGTTGTTTGTGCCTGTGTTCTCAGCCCAGCGATTGTTACACCAACGTAACATCACTAACATCAGCACAGACCATCAGTCTTGGTTTACACAGTGCAGGAGAGCTGTCAATGCACACAGCCTGCACACCTTGGACACAGCTTTGCTGTCAGTGTCTCCAGTCTCAGGTAAAACAAAGCATCCCTACTCACATCTGCTGTTTCCCCAAACTAGTGGGAAGGGAAATTCTCTCCATTCTAAATTGCTTTAATTTGGATTCCTTATGAGGACTATGGGAAAAGTAGATTTTTCCTGAGCTACTGCACTATTCTACATAGCCCTGGCCATGAAACTGCTGATGCTTTCTCCTTCTCCGGTGATCAGCCCTCAGGTGGGAAGGGGGAGCACAGCCTCAGAATACAGAAAGCTGATTTCCACTTTAACTGTTGACAGAACATCTAAAACCAGTTTATCTAAAATCAGAATATCTAAAACCAGTTTGAGGAACAGTAACAATACGCTCTAGTATTTCCAATATTATTAAGATAAGAAGTGATAGACTCTTCTTTAATGGGGAGGCACAGAAATGGTTTTTACTCAAAAAAAGACCAGTATGATTTATTCAAAGGTTGAGTCCTCACTAAAGATACAGAATAATGCATGTCACAAATGGTTAAGGCTTTGAAATTCTTTGTGGATTATTCACTGAAATTTGCATTGCTACACAGCATGAACTATTTTTGGATTCTGCATAAGTAGAATATCTAATATAGAATTACATTATAATGAAATATGCAATAATGCAAGTACCCATAAAGTGCTTTTCATGTACTCCAGGCATCCAAAAGTTTCAACTGCATAAAAGATGATTACACTTGCTGCACAAATGACTGCATATCATGTTCACTCACATGTAACTAAAACTCAGATGTACAAAAAGCCATATGTACAGTCTGCTATGACATAATTAAGTTGCTATTGATATTTTGTATCATAGCAAGTATCATTGGGAACCAGAGTGAACAAAGACTGTGACTGGCCTTTAGGGTTTGGTCCTCCTAGCCAAACTGGAGACTTACACTTTGTGTGATGCAGAAAACGCTATTTGTTAATGATCCATGAAAATGCATGTAAAGCAACTCTGGATGTGATTATTCCACAAGCTGCTACACAAATTTAAAGAGGTAATATAAAAATAACATTTCTACGTTTAACTATACTTGATATTCACTTCAGTAATACCTTAAATCTTAAAATACAAGAAAAAATACATATGTATACATACATATGCAGGCCACACTGAATATAAGATTTTTCAGCTGTTGTTTCCCCCACTTTCATTCTCACACAACATCAGCAGGATTCAAGAGAGAAAGCATGGCTTCAACGCAGGCTGGTCTGTATCTTGCCTACTAGGATATTCTTTTGGGAAATAGAAACAGCTGATCCAAACCCTCTTGGGCTAAAAGGAAGCAAAAATCCTGATTTTTCACTTCCCAAATCAGTGCTTTAACACCTAGGCTATTATGTAAAAAATGGCCAGTAACTCACCTGGCAGCTGAGAATTTTTTTAGTTGAATTCACTGCTGTCTCAATGAGTTAGGGATGGTACCAGGACAACTAACTTACCATGTCACTCTAGGAAATAAGGCAGAAATGAAAAATTTCCACAACTTTCTACAAATTACAGTGACACTGAGGCATCTACCACTTTGAAAACTCTTCCCAGCCCAGGTTGCTTCTTTGCATGCCCAGAGATGAGATTAGGAACCTAAGGAGATTAGTGGCTAATAATGCAAGTGATTTGTGGTTTATTCTTAACAGCATAAAATGCCGACTGTGCTCATTTTATTGGACTATACATCTTCACCAATATTTCCAAGAACATAAAAGACAGATGAAAATTACATTTTTATTTTAACTTCTCACATAGCAATAAATACACCTGCTTCTCTATGTTTTTGCTTTAGGCTTTGTTGCTACAGATTTAACAAGACAGCCATGTATTTATGGTGATAGTTTACTTTTGCACATAGAAGAGCCAGATCCTATTTTTTAAGCATAAATACATGGATGCTTCCATTACGGTGCAACTGCAAAATGAACATTTACGTCTTGGATTGCTTTCTCAGAATTCCTCTACCTACATACCCACCTTTTGTACAGCACTGAACAATAATCTGTTACCTATTTCAATAATTACATACTTGAAATATTTTCATTCTATTAGACATGTCTGATCAAAATAAATACTTCCTGGCCCAAACCTGACTGCCCTGAGCCTCAGCACACAGCAGTTCTGAGCACACAACAACCTTCCACTTCACACAGAGGGGTTTGCAGTAACATCCCTACGCAACTGGTGAGATCAAACCTGACACAAGGCATTAAAAATAGTTTGGGTTTGATTTCACACACGCAGTGGCAGGTCCAACTAATGCAAACGAGCCAAAAGGGCTCCCCGTTCCCTGGCAAGCAGCTTTCTGCTTGCTTTGCCTCCATGTGCAAGGTAATTGCAATCTGAAAGCTCCACTGCACACCAGAGCAGTGCCAAGGCAGAGCTCCTGTCTCCTGAGCGCACGGGTCAGGAACAGCCCAGGTAGTCCTGCAGTGACATACAACTGGGAAGATATAAGCAAATAGCCACGGATCAGGTGGGGCTGGAAGCTCAAGGCAAACGTATCACAAACGCTTTCTCAAGAGTTTCTCCTGAGATACATCGGGGAGCTGCTCCCACACCCCTATCCTGGAAGGTGTGCTGCTCCCTAGGGTGGGGAAGGGAGTTCCTGCAGCAGCAGCTTCAGAGAGGTCTGAAAACCTCCCAAAACTCCCTCTGTACGGCTGGGGAGAAAGGCTGTGTGCTTGTCACTACAGATAGATGTTTTCTACTCAAAGTTTCAGGGGTAAAGAAAATTACAGATTCTGTAGAGCAGTTGATCAGCTGCAAAGCAAACAGCTGTGACTCAGTTTATCACAATAGCAGAATGGAAATTAAGGTTAACAAGCTAAAGCTTCATCTGATTGTGGGGGGGAGGGGTTAATCTTGTTTCTAATTAATTTTGACAGACTGAATTAAAATGCTTATTTGCTTTGCATTTGGTGTGTATGGGGCCCTTCCTGACTTCCTGTTGTAAAATATGCTGTCAGCACCAGCCTTTGTGGGCCCTTTTTCTTCTGGACACTGGGCAAGAGGATGAAGCCCTTATTTCCACTTGTTAAATGTTTTTCATTTCTTAAGAGGCTTCTGTTTTTCAGCAAGGTTTTCCTGCTTCTCGTTTTGCTTTTAATTTTTCAAATGTAGAAGTTTTCTTTTAACTTGAATATTATTGCATAAGCTCCCATTTTGACTCTGGAGTCCCCTCACTACCTTCTTTTTTAAAAGCCTTCCTATGTTAGTTCCAGCTGAAGTAGCAGAGGAAAAGGTCTCTTATCCTTCTCTGTACTTTCTGTCAAAACACTTGGAAGAAACCTTTTTGAGCCATTTCAGCTGGAATTAACAAGAGAAGACTGATTTCCTAAGGTATGTGTTCCTTCTCCTGACAGAGTCAAGGAGACAGGCTGCTTCAGGAGGCTTTTTGTTGCATTCTTTTCTCCTTCTGATGTATGAACAATTCTCATTATCATTAATTTGAATTCTAGTTGCTTACAGAAGTGGGTGTAAGCTCCTCAGCAATGAACATTTTTTAGAGCTACTGTGTGCAACACTGTAACTATCCAACAATGCTCAAGACTAATTCTCAAGAGCAACAATCTGTCACAGTCAGGAGATTATTGGATTCCTGTGTTTCTCTACCCTGTGTCTTAATACCTGCAGTTTTGATGACTGCTGTGGGAGCACACAAATTTCAGGGAAGTGGAAGCAAACAAGAAGAGAGAAAAGTCTTCTAGAAACAAATTTCAAAGCAAACAATAAAGAGCTTGGAAAGTCAGAGGGTATAATGATCCTGCAAAAAAATTCAGCTAGTCCCCTTAGACTATACATTAATTACATTTGTAAAAAGCACGTTATCTGAGCACAGAGGTGACTTTTTTGTTCTGTATTTATCCTTCATATTTGGGTGAATTTTTTTAACTACAGCTGCACAAATTGTTGTAAAAATAGCTTACAAGAAAAGTATATAGATGAACTATATGCAAAAATAGCACACACACGCACTGTCACCTTGTATTAGCATCAATAAAACAACAAACGACCCAACAGGAAAGTAAATCCAAAATAAGCCCTTTGGAATGAATGGAATTGATATGACTCCTGACATAACTTCCCTCTTGCTCCAGGTGCTAAACCCAGCACAGATGGATTCAGTTACTGCTGTAACCGAGGGCAGAATTTTCCTCAGAGACTCTTCCAGTTGTTTCACTGGGGTGATAAGACCAATGTAAAGTCTTCAGAAAAAAAATTTATAATATCCTGTCCTTCTGATCATTCTATGGGACTTTTTTTGATTGATCTAAACTATTGCATGTCAACCATTATTTAATAACACCATCTGCATAGACAAAACAATATTTTGATGACCTACAATCTGTATTTTGAAACATCTCCATAAATCAACAGGTACTATTTCCATAAATTCATTGTTCTTGAGTCATCCATTTTCTCAGTATTAGCTGGCATTTTCAGACTTTCAAGATGCCTCATGACTGGTTTTAAGAGCTACATGCAGATTTTATCATACTTATGCACAGTACACTTTTTTAAATTTCATGTATATTAAATGACATGAATTGGATATACGTAAAAACGAATAACCCTTTTCATAAATATTAGTTATACCATATAAAATATAATAAAACTCCAAACTGAGCCACTCAAAACTGCTCCATTTACTGTAGAAGGCAGTTTCTATAAGTACACACAGAGCCTACCACCAGTGTAATTATCCCCACTCTTCCCCACAAGGACAAATGGCAGTGTTTTGAACTGATCTGTAAGGGGAGAAACACAGGATCACATGTTTAAATGCAGCTCTCCTCCTTCAGCCTCAAAATTACAAGCCAGTGAACTTGTGATTCAGAAAAACCTGCTGTGGTATTTTCTCTAGTGCCTGGAGAAATCTCCAGGGCAGAGAATTCTCTGCAATGGTTGTTTTAATACAGAAAGAAAAGAAGTTCTGCCCACTGCTCTATTAACAAAATTGTCTCTTGGTAATTTGTGAAACTCTGAAGGAGCTGAAACCTTGCCCTTCGCCTTCCAACAAAAGCACTGAGTTGTCCTCCATTTGCAAATCAGCACTTCATTGCTGCAACACATTTAAAAGCTTAGATTTTGTTTAGAGACTCTTAAAAGGAGTTCTTCACAATTCAAGTGCACATCTCTCGAGGTTTCTCATTCTTCAGTTCAATGTACCACCAGCATGGCCACTGCTTAGGAAATTGTAAGCTGTAACAGCAGCAGGCTGTGACTAAGAGCCACTGGAGAAGGCAAATTGCTACCCTCGTGTGAATGGAAGCTTATTTTATGATTTTCACAAGCATTTGATAACATCCTGTTAATGAAGCTTCAGTTGCTCTTTACCCCTGACAGATGAGAGCATGTTCTGTATCTCACTAGATCTAATGACCATGACAACTCTGCCTGTTTGCTCCTTGCAGTGCGATGCCTGCCCTGCCAGCTGAGTCAATTCCCTGCCAACTGGTCCATGCTGAGCTGTGCTGCCCTACTGTTGTGCTGCCAGAGCTGGAGAGAGCTCATGGAATGGCAGCAGGAGCAGCCTGTGGAAGCTGTGCACTTGCAGCTCTGACAGCAGCACTAAGGCACTAAGTGTATCTATCATTGGATCTAGAGGATAAGGGACAAATCAAAAGAATGAACTTTGGCATATCATAAACCAAACAATGTCTTGGCTCCCAGAGCTGACAGCTCTCAGATGCCGGGGTGAGGAACATCCCCAGTCCTGGGAGGCAAGAAGGGGCAAAAGACTACATGATTTTTTTATTTTTTTTTTTAATAAGATGCACAACAAGATCATTCACTGCTGAGGGCACAGAGGAACATTTGGGGAAGAACAGAGGTAGAGTTCACCCAGTCCCTTTTGCACCCTCTCTCAGCACAGCAAACGCGGCCACAAAGGCCAGCAGCTGTGCCCTGGGGCTGTGTGTCCCCAGGGGCAGCAGCACCCCACTCCCCAGAGCAGGGCGTGAGTAAACCCCACCTAGTGCAGCTGTCATGGAACAACTGAGCACTTAGAACGCTCACACCACATCACTCCCATGTAACTGGCCATGTTCATTCTCCAGCACCACTGTGAAGGCCTGGACTGGGCAAGGGGCTCATCTTTTTCATTTTTAACAAAATTTAGAATATGGATATGTAGTTGGTTTTTTTTATTTCAGCAATTTCTTATTTTCTTTACTCCAATATTTCCCTTAAAAAGCAATTCTCCCTTTTCTGTGCTTTTTCTATGGGAGTCCTATTTTAAAGCTCAAAATCTCTCCTGAATACTTCAAATATCAGTCATGAATGGTTCCCACAACACTGACTCTACGCCATGTGGCACCAGTAGGTATCATTCACTTCTGAGAATGAATCACTTTGTGTAATGACTGGCATTTGCACCAAGCAGCAATCCTTCCATGAGATGCACATGTCAGAACAGTATGCAAGTTTGGGTTTGTGCCACTGCTACATGTCTTCATTTGTTAATACCGCTTGGACATAAAACCAAAGAATACTGCACAACTTTTTTTTTTTCCCCCCCTCTGTTTTACCTTTAAAAATGGCTCTAATTTTAGGAGTCAAATTTCACAAAACATACAAAATACTCAAGAATGCTAAATCAGAAATCCTCTGAAATTTTAAGAGCCACCTCAGGAAACCTCTACTTAACCACCCATTTAAACATAAGACAGAGGTTTGTAAGGTAAAGGACCTTGAACTTCTGTACCAAGTTCTCAAAAGTTTCACTGTGTAACTTGACAAAAGTTGTACAGGCCATGACAGCACCACTGAAGTCAAGGGGAGTTTTTAAATCTCTTTTAATATGTGCAAATGTGGCCCTTTTTTGGCCCAGTTTTCAAACCAAAGGTCTGTAATGCATGTATCAATAAAGCCTGTCAGCACAGGTCTCAAATCACAATATTTATTCTTTCAAAGTCACCTACGATACACAGAGGTATCCCTTTTTGCAGCTGAATAAACCTCAATACAGAGCCGTTAAGGCACCAATTGTTGACCCAGATTTCCATTCCTACAGATACAGTAACAATAAATTGTGCCTGTAACTTTTCTTTCAAAGATGATTCACATGATTTACGAGGAATTTTTTTTCCTTTCACAACTGTGGATAAAAGGGTACTTGCCAAGAGATAGGAAAAATGCTTGTGGTGTGGTAGACAGTCTGGAGAGAAAAACTAGAATAGTTTAAAATGGTGGAAAGAAAGGAAACAGTAACTTCATACATCCCTATTTTGCTCCTGTTCCAGCTCTTATCGAAACTTTCACATCAGATTTGGTGTCATGAGAGAAGCAAGCCACAAAAGTGGCTAGTGAGCATTTCTAATGCTATCGGTGCACTGTCTGCAGGCAGGGTTGCAGTTCTTGCTGCAGAAAAGTAGGTTGATATTTAGAAAAAAATAACAGAACAAGAAGCATGTTTGTGTAACATCTGCACAAAAGCAGAATTCTCAATCAAAGAGAAGCAAAAAAAAAAAGCCATTTCTTTCAGTAAGATGGGAGTGATAAAAATGCCACAGTTACACAAATGTGACTGCCACTGCATAAATGCAGGGCTGAATGCTTCTACATATACACACACGTATAATTCCCTGCTGAAAGAATGCTTTTTTTTGTAATC
Source organism: Sclerurus mexicanus (assembly GCA_013396755.1). Taxonomy (NCBI): domain Eukaryota; kingdom Metazoa; phylum Chordata; class Aves; order Passeriformes; family Furnariidae; genus Sclerurus; species Sclerurus mexicanus. The sequence goes on along the minus strand of VWZF01000181.1, from coordinate 1,130,045 downwards.
CACAGTTAAAAACAGAAGGGAAAAATATTTTAGGAAAGCAATTGACATCATAAAGTAGATGGAAGAAAATCTTAGTGCTATCAGAAACGTTTCCACTGCCATCAGTGAAGGTAGGATTCCACTGCACCTCCATGCTGGACTGAGAGCTCTTCCCTTTGCATACTGACTCATGTTGACAGCAAAGTATATTTTTAGTGACAACAAAAGGCAACTTCCTAGCCGAAGGAATTCTAAATAAAGGTCAAGTAAAACTGTACATAAGCTCAAGGTCAGATTTAATATGGCCTTTAGGACAAGAAAATGAGGAAAAGCTTCCTGTCTGCAGCTAAAAAGTACAAATTTTGGAAGAAGTCTTCCTTGACCTACTTATATGTGGAAGCCTGATGGCTTCAGAGTACTTCCTACTGGGAAAAAAATCTAATAGCATCTGTCCTTTCCAAAATGCACACACATGCCAGCATTAAAAGATCCATATTCTTAGTTTCCTGTTCACCACAAACACAAAATACATTTGAATATTCTGCAAAGAAACACCTTACAGTAACTAAACATATTGTTTCCCAAAAACTGACATAATGATTTTGTTCACCATTAACAGAAATTCACGTTAGACTTTTCTCCTTTACATGAATTATTATACATTTTTTTCTTCTCCCCCTTCTTTCCCTGTAAGGGAGAAGAAATGATATCTATGTTTTCTGAGGAAATGATTCACTGGTTTCTGCAGCTGGAGTGTCAACCTTGGCTGGTCTCTGAAACCCAGATGAGCACATATGGTTACTTGAGGCACCGCACATTTCTTTCACTTCAGCTCTTATCAGGGGATATTATTTTCCTTTGCAGCAATCTAATCTGGGGACAGGCTTTAAAGTACCATAGATGGTAAGAAAGAAAGTAAAATCCACCTTTTATCACTGTTCAGGTAAATAAAAATATTAACTATATTTTGCCTTTACTAGCTGAGAACTTTTTTAACAAAGTGAAGCTCATGCAAAGTGCTGCTCTTTGAGAATCATTTCTCTCACATACCAAAATCCCATAGAGAGTCTTCATAGATGAACTGAATAGGTCCAAGTCCCAGTTCTTAACTACCATCCCTTGACTTAGAAGAAAATCTATATAAGGCACAGCCTTATATTTATGAAATTCTCTATTTTTCCATCGTTGAATTTTGTCTCAAAAGCTCCATGTTTACCAGTAGGCTGATATGCATTTGTGACCTTCAGTTATCTTTACTGTAGCCTAGATTTAAATCTCTTATCTTGAAGTTTCTGGTAGGGCTCTGAAATTCATCAAATATCATTATGAGAATCTCAGAGCAATGTCTTCCTCGTCTGCCCTTTTATTTAGCATATTTCTGTGAAGCAGCTCATTCTGTCTGCCAGTCTAAAAAAGCCACAAGTAGTTGTATGAGGAGCAGCTGAGGGCACTTGGTCTGTTCACGCTGGAGGAGACTGAGGGAAGACCTCACTGCAGTTACAACTTCTTCTATGAGGGGAAGAGGAGGGGCAGGCACTGATCTCTGCTCTGTGGTGACCAGTGACAGGACCGAGGGAATGGCCTGAAGTTGTGTCAGGGGAGGTTTAGGTTGCATATTAGAAAGAGATTCTTCCCCCCGAGGGTGGTTGGGCACTGAACAGGCTCCCCAGGGCAGTGGTCAGAGCACCAAGTCTGACAGAGGTCAAGAAGCATTTGGACAATGCTCTCAGGCACATGGTGGAACTCTTGGTGTGCAGAGCCAGGAGCTGGACTTCAATGATACCTGTGGGTCCCTTCCAACTCAGCATATTCTGTGATAGTGCCAATCATCAATGCTGATCTACTAATATTTAACAACCAGATCAAGACTTTTTTAAAGACAAGCTTGTTTTCCTTTTGAGTGTCTTAAAGGCCCTGTGCCCTCACACCACACTGTGATGGCGTGTCTGTGCCTGCAGTAATATCTGCCATATGCAAAGGAATTAGTTTCTATTACTTTGATGGGTGTGAAAGACACCTCATGAACTTTCAGAACCAAGGACAGGTAAGCACTGCCACTGCACATGAAGTATCAAGCAATCATTTTCCATTTTAAGGACTTCTTATTAAGACTTAAAACTACTGTGCTAATTTAATTTCTGTGCCGAGTAGAAATATTTGAGTGTTCCTCATAGAAGAGCCAGAAAGTGTCTCAAATACCATTGAATTGTATGACAAATGCATAATACTAGATAAAAAGAATTTATACTGCCTAATGCACAAGCTATTAAGTCCCTACTATTACATTTGATGCTTGGTAGCAAATCAAAGCTAGAATGAAAAATAAAATAGATTTTTGTGTTTACTCGTAGTGTAGGAACTTGTCAAACAACACAAAGGATTTTTTTCTCAATGAATTTTCTCAAACTTCATCGAGAGATTAGCAAATGTGTTTCAGGTTACAATTGAAGAGCATGTTTAGATTCAAGAGCAGGAACCTGAATGTTTCCTGATGTTCTTTGGACAGATATCAAGCAGTGGCATCAGTTCTTTTGTTTCTAAAAGGTAGAAAAATTTAACTACTCCACAAAGCCAACACGTATTCAAAGCAATACAAGAAATCTATAATGTAACCGACACACCTAATTCAATCTTAATGTTCATTTGACATAGAAAAGCATAAAGCAAAAGTATTAAAATCAAATTTCAGGCTTAGTAATCACAAAGGTCAAATGTAATACTTATTTTTAAAGCATTTGTGGGTTTAGATACAAAAAAAAAAGTGAAAAAACCTAGTAAAACATATTACTGAAGCTGAGTTACAATGTAGTTTATGGAAATGGAAAAAATTTGAATATAATTCTGAAGGAGAAAAAAAAAAAGAGCTATTGCCCATGTAATAAAAAGTGAGTCACAGAGAAAGAAAAAAATACCTGGAACAGAAGCCATAAAAAGGCAGAAAGACTAGTGGGGAAGAGGTTCACTGGAGATGACAGGATGTTTGTTTTACCTGTGAGTGACCAAAATGGTGACCTGACAATACACAGATTGCTTTACCTCAATCCAGCAGGGAAATAAGAACTATTGGATTAATGTACATTTAACAGGGGGGCCAGGGAAGGAAAGTAGCTGGTTGTGGAGTCCTCCGCTCCCTGTGTTCCCACAGAGTCTCCCATGCTCCAGCTCTCTCTCCTTGCCTGCTCTTCTCAGTGGCTTGATCCGCTTAGGATGGTTGTCTTTGCTTGCCCTGGCTACTGGGGAGCACAGTTCTGAACAGAGCAGGGAGGCCAATAGTTGGTAAAGGAATAATCCAAGAAGACTCAAAGAAAGAGCAGGTACATCTTATTTTTTTAATTAATTGGCAGAGCACTACTCCATCTCTTTAATGAGATGTAAGTAAGGCATGATTATTTCGCCTAATGTTTTAAAGTGACATCTGGACAACACAAAAATAGTCCTACAGCAAGAACTGCCTAATGTG